>JANPWX010000182.1:2129708-2307327 GCA_024734555.1 Trochalopteron elliotii | reverse complement strand
TCTTTTTGTTGGCCACTGTATTATGATGTGTACACAAGCCTTTTTCTGTGGAAAGGTAAAGAGATTAGCTCAGCTGGTTAGAGTATGGTGCTAATATGGACAGGGTTGCAGATTTGATCCCTGTATGGGTCAGTCATTTAAGAATGATCAACGATTCACTGATCTTTGTGGATTCTCCTAACTCAGAATATTCTTTGATACTGTGACTGTGGTCAGAATATACATACAGTGAAGCCTGTAAGAGCTGACAGGACATTTCTTCATTGCAATTACTCCCTAAAGATGCTGAACTTCTGGGCCCTTGCATTTCCCTATAGTTTCTGCTCTGTTTCGTAAAAAATTCAGGATATCCAGCAAAGTAATGCTTGATAATTTGCTGCTTTAGATCACATGCTCTTATGCCCCTATTTTGCCACTTGTTCTGCCCCTCTTTGGAGCAGCTGAAACAGCAATGCCCATAGCAGAAACAACATGCAAGAAGCTACTCACCCTAAGGATCCAGCATGCTCCCTGTGTGGTACTGGTATTTCTGGACTCAGAAATGACCTCATCTGCTGCAGCTTTGCCTGCCACAGGGAACAGTTGCTGGGCTTTGTGTACTGCACCCACACATCAAGATCCCTTTTCTACCTGCATGTGGCCAAAATCAATAGCTCTCCAAATGCTCCAGCCATGGAGGCTCTGGAAACTGATGTCCATGCTTAACAGAGGGAAGGCAAGACAACACTAACCAAAAAAACAAAAAAGAAGACACACTGAATGTCTACATCATAACTTCTGGTTTCTGCCTCCTCTGCAGTGCCACAGCACTCTATTCTGTAGTGGTCTTAGCTAAGCAGCATCTTATTGTTAGAAAACATACTTTAGTCTTACTCTACACTGTAGTTGTACCTGTGGTAATGAGTTTTGTATCAATATTGCATTAATTGCAGAATCCCCTACTAAAAAAGGAAGCAAGAACAAATTGTTCTAGCAACTTGGCTGAATATAGCTGTGGTTTTCAATCCTTCTGAACACCCATAAGGTAATTGTGGACTGTGGTTTAAAATGTATGAAAACTAACATTTCTGCTAAGAGCACTGGCACTGATATTCTGCTGCTTGTATTCTCATGAGAAAAGGGTTTGAAATATTCCAGTCCTGTTTACTGTAACACTGATGCAGGCTTTGCTTGAAATTTTAGTCTGTAGATTGCAGAGTTCAGCTGCTGCTTAGAGGATTGTGAAAGTCTGTGTCTTCATTTTTCTGCAGATTCCAAAAGAAAAAGCTGAGCTGTCTTTGGTCAACATTTTTGAGGTACTCCTCCTAGTGTGCAAACTGGACATATACTTTTTGGAGAACATGTTAACAAACACTAATACATTAAAAATCTGTCCCTGCACAATGCTTACAAACACTAGAACCCTAATAAATAAAACTCACGTATTTGGATAAAAAACCACCAGAAAACAGTAAGGTAGTATCTGCTGACCTACTGGCATATTTTCTTTGAATGCCAAACAGTTCGGTAAAAAACTGTAAAAACCAAAAAATGCTCTTTAACACAGAAATCAACAATACTTTGCCATGGAACATGACAGGAAACTGACAAATGACTATGCAAAGCAATTTAACTTCATGTTGGTTATGGCATTTAAGAGACTCATCTGTGACTCTTTGCATCTTGAATTCTCCCATCTGGGGCTGCCCCTCTGAAGGAAAACTATCTGGCAGTCCCACACACAGTTTCTGCTCCTCACTGTCCTTTGCGTGCAAAGGACCACTGTTCTTTTGAGAGGACAAAGGTCAACCCAGCAACTGGAGACAGCTGAACCTTGCCTTCAAATGAAGCAACTGGGTTCAATTGGGTTCAAGCAGGCAGTAAGTCAGATTCCTTTTTCGAAGGAAACACAACATGAGGGTGTCCCAGAGTGAAAAGAGAGGAAACAAGGGAGCAGGAAGGGGTTACTTAAGAGGCGCATCCTTTCAAACCTGGTAATAAGGAAGCTTAATCTTATAAACAAACACAGAGTGTTTTCTTACCTACATAGATGTTCCAGAATTCCTCCTACAGGTAAGTGTGGGAAATGGAGAAAAAAAAGGAAATAGATAAGAATTACTGAATTCCTCAGAAAAATACTAGACTTTTTATACACAGGATACTTGCAGTTAACAATTGTTAAAGGAAATATTTACATTATAGATACATCCAGTGCCTTGCAGCCCACCATTACTTTTTAGTGACTTAAAACCATACGATCCATACAGTGTCCAGCTCTACAGAAACAAGTCTCATGAATTTTTCAGAAATATCTGAAACTCCTTAGAGTTTTTCCAGTGTGACTCATTCGGCATAAGCCACTTGTTTTCTTGCATAACTATCTTTCCACCAGTTTTGTCTGAATTTACTCATATTCCTGTAATGCCAAATTCTCAGTCTCGATGCCCACCCCATACTCCCATCAACCAGGACCTCACGAATCCTGACATTTAAAAATATTTTGTCTGATGTGTGGTCTCCTTTCTGTCTGCACTCCAGGATGCTGTCTGTCCAAGACAGTCCTTTCCAGTGACATCTGGTCACCAGGCAGAACAGGCTGTGCCGGTTCTGCTATACGTAAGTCAACACTGATGATCTGAAGTACACTGGTGATGCACCCATGACTCCCCACCCAGGACACCTCAGGGCCACTCCAAGAAAATTCTAGCCACCAAGTAATGCTAAAGGGAAGTGAATTTGGCCTTAGCTCCAGTTTCAGTGTAGTTCTAAACAGCCACACAGCTACAGGCTATGTTTCCAATACCACCATTTCTACTTACTCCAGTCCACACAGCTGCCCCCTATCTTTAACTTTCCCTTCAGCTTGAGAACAAATCACATTTCTGTCTACAGTTAAGCAAGCCATTGGGGTAGGGCAGGTGACACAAGAGTCACACAAACTTCATTCCAATCAACATTAAGGCATTTAAGAACTGTTCACAGTATACATTCTCTCAATTCAGATAAAGATAGCTGCAAAATTACAAGAAAAGCTGCTTGAGATAAGTTCAGTAAAATTCCCTCATGAGGTTCCACATCAGCATTTGCCTTCTCAGACTTCCTGTGGACTGCCTTGATCACAGCCATGGCACTTAGGTATGTAACCCAGATAGGGTGAATGTATTTTCAACATCGACAGCAACAAAGCCATTGAAGGTCAAATAACTTTCAACGGCAACTAAAAAGATCAGAACAGGTAAACGAATGGAGGATTTAACATGGGCTGGCCATGCAAGAGCTAAATTAAGACTGTTATGGGATGATTATTGTCTTAGCAATTCCACCCACAGTCAATCACTATTTGTTCTTCGTGTTAAGTGACTGGGAACAACTTGTGAGTTTTGATGCCCAGCTCAAAGGACTTAAATAGTAATTTTTAAACATGAGATATATAGACCTATGTTTCATATTAGTTCATCCTTACAGTTTTCTCCTGGTCTTCAAAAGCTTCTCTTGCTTCTTCTTTTGAGCAGCGCTCCTCGTTGCATTCTCTTTCAATATTCCCTTTCTTCCATTCCTCTAAGAAAGAGTTAGCACGTTTTGTTCTTTCCAAAAACTTGTTGGCATTTTCTTTCTTGATGAATACTAGATAGCAGAGAAAAATTATACAGGTGGGTAACATTTGGTGGTGGAAAAGAGTCATGACAAATGAGTGAAGTACAAACAAAGCCAAAACAGACCACAGTACCTTCACACAACATTACCTGTGAGATTAGTTCTCACACAGGCTGATGCATCCCAGGGTCTCTCACAGCAGTCTCTGTGAGAATCAGTATCCTCAGAACAAAATGTAGGACCCCAAAATTTTCTCCTACTCTTTTTCATCTTGAAAAGGTTGCCAATGAGGGCTTATATTTCTCCTGCTCCTCCTCAAGACTCAGTCTTGAATGGAATGACTTTCCCTGAATGCGGGGGAGATTACATTCCTTGATTTGTTTTTAAAGCTGACCACTGGGCAACACCACTGACTGCTCCAGGGGCTTGTGCTGCAGAAACTAAATGCCATTCAAGATGCAGCAATGTATCTTCTAGCAGCTGGAAAAAGCCCATGTATGAGTTCTATTGCTCTTCACCACTCCAAATCCCACTGCACTGCCCTGGGATCTTCCTGCCCTCTTAACATCATCTCCCAATTGCCTGTAGAAATGTCCCTGCCTTCTTGATTTATGTGCATGTAGAACTAAGGTAGCTGCCTTATAAGATTTCACAAAGACCAGGAGTAAATTAACATCAGTTTTAGCAGGAAAGTACAGCCTGAAGTCAGTTTGCTGAGTTGTTTTATTTCTGAAAAGCTTGGTGTCACAGAAGCCTGAAACTTGCTGCCTTCAAGATTCAGGTAGCTGTTGATTTAAACTGGAGGATCAGAGACATAAAACCATTAAACTCATCACAGACACTTGCCTCAGTGAACAACAGCATTACTCTCCAGTGACTTGTGCACAAGTCACCAGGCAGGGAAAACAAAAACAACACTGGAGTAAGTAAGTTGCCAATCTCTGTAAAGAGTATATGTTCTAGGAAAGTGTGAAGAGTTTGGATGTTGGGATTCAATCCAGTTCTATCCCATGGAATTTACACTGAGGAAGTATTTTCCAATCACAGGCTGGAGTGTGGAAGAGTGTGCTACAGACATGACTTCAAGGACTATGGCTTATGCTCACTGGGAGACCTGCACATTCTTTTTGTAGCATTCTTCATGCACCTTAATTCAGTGATAAATAAACTTGCTCATAGTAATTATATACCCTAATATCTTCCAAGTGAGCACAGACGAGACTTACTCTGCTTTCACTGAAATAGATGGATCATCCAGAGGGAGACAAGTTCTGTTTGTGCTATTTATATTAAGCAATCCCACATGTAATTTGAAGCCCCACTTACTTTGAAAAGGCTCCTCTCGAGGAAGGCTTACAGAAAGTACTTTTGACTTGCAGTTCAGCAACTGTTCGTTCATTCACCCACTATCTTATTTGTCCTTAAATCCCTTTCTTCAGTGACAGGAAAGTGACAGGACACAGCCGGTGGGGTTATAACCTCTATATTCCTTTGCTTTCACACCACCCGGGTAAGCGGATGTTTTTGTAAACTTGAACTAGTCTCTTTCTGAGGCTGCTCATTCTTTTTTCCAAGCTCTCTATCATACTTCCTTCTTTAGAGACATCAAGGAGCAACAGGCATTGGTCAACCAAAGCATGATATTCCAGAACATGCCAAAGACCTTGTTTTAAACCCCAGGCAGTCAGACTCACTGAAGGAAGAGTTAACAGCTTTTGAAAAGTTCTTTGCTGATGCTGCCTTGGACTTAGGCGCTGACTGGCGGCACTGAGGGCAGCGGGACCTGCTCCCTGCTTTGCCCCAGCTCCTCCATGGCCAAGCGCATCCAACCAAGACTTGGCCAGGTTTCCCCTCACACACGAGACCACCGCAGGCTGCGAGGACGGCTGTCCTCCCGGTGCGAACGGCGGGCAATCCCACTTTCCTACCCCGTCCCCGAGATGCCCCCAGCAGCTCCCTGCCCCCGAAGCTCAGTTGCTCGCTTTACGGCGGTGTGCGGGGTGGGCACAGGTGCTGATAAGCCTTCAGCCGTGTGGAAACCGAACCTGCCGGGGAAAATAAGCCATGGGGTGGCCGCTCCCCCTACCCGTCGCGGCTCCTGGAACTCTCCCGGTGCGCGCCCCCGGCCCGCAGCACTCGATCTGCCTGCGGCAGCCCCCCTCCTTCCCCCGCAGACGGTGGGGAAGGGAGATTCCCCGCTCCCAAAAACCTGGGAAAGGTGCCGCCTTACCGCCTCCCTGAGCGCGGAGCTCGGCGGGCAGCGCGGCGCAGAGCAGCAGGAGCAGCAGGAGCAGCAGGAGCAGCAGGCGCCCGGCCATGGCAGCGCCCGCCGCTGCCGCTCCCGGGGCCGCGCCGGCGGCACGGCACGGGCGGGACAGACGGACGGGACGGACGGAACCGACGGGACGGACGGGAGCCGAAGTCTTCACCCCCTCGGGGCGGGGTGAGACTGAAGCCGCGTTGCTTCACCCTGCCCAGAAATAGCGGAAGCGCCGGGACAGGGTGACAGCCGCGGGATTTCTCAGTCGGGGCGTGAGGCTGCTCTTCTTTTTGTTCTTTATTTTTTTAAAGTCCAAGGCAGCGGGGGGGTTGTTTTGTTTTTAATTGCACCTTTTACTTTGGAGGAAGGGAAGTGAATCGTGGCCTCAATAAGCTGGCGTGGCCCCGGCCCGGCGCTGGGCAGACCCGGGCTCCCAGCCCCAGCAGCCGCCGTCCTTGGCTGCTTCCAGCCGTGTGTCCCATCCACATCCAACACTGTAACTTGTTGGCTCCGCGCTTTGAACCAGTGACCTCGGCCGGGCGCTCGCCAGAAACTGGCCTAAATCTCTCCTTTCTTGTGGGGAGTTCACAGTGCGCTGCGGGGGTCACGTCTTCGGTGCTTCCAGAGCCAGCCATCAGGTCTCCTTCATCTTTTTGGCTTTCCTAAGCAGGCTGTTATATTTAAAAATATAATCTAAAACCCAGATTTGTTTTGAAAAAGTCATTCAGCGTTTTACCCTTGTTTCTGCAAGGTAATTTGTTCATAAATTCCGTATTTTCAGTATTGTTCAGTATTTTCACTGGAATGTTACAGAGGAGAAATCATCTCGTGGATCATGGAAAACACAAACTATTCTACCTTGAGGGATCGTCGGGGATGATTTTACAGTGCTGAGCACCCCATCTAAATGAAGATGGGGCTTTGTTTGCTGGTCACTACTTACAGTCACCTTTCTCCTTGAGACTGGACTCTTTAGGAGTCAGGAGACCCTCTAGTGTATGTGTACTGTAACATCTCTTGTTTTTCAGGTCTCTGAAATTTCAGGTCTCTTTCCTAGTTCAGTTCACTACCTAAATGAACAGTAAAACTTCATTCTCTGTTGGTAAAACAGGTTATAAGATGTTCAGTATTGCATGGTGTATGTACCATACAATGACAGTGTTTTCCCCTAATAAAAGAGTATGATCAGTTGTGTCCTACTTGCTGATAAGCTTTTGTGATTGAGTTGATATTCTGCATTATTTGAACAATCTAGGGCATAAATTCTGGATGAGATAGTTAAACTGTTGTCTAATCTCCTACTTCAGTTTTATCTTCCTCACGTTTTCAGTGTTTTCATGCTAAGGTTAGAAAGTACATTTTTGAACTGTATATGTTTTCAGAGAGCTTCAGGTTCTGTCATTTATGCCTTAAGACTTTAGTGAATAGTCTTTAGTCAGCGTTTTCCAGAGGGGTAGACAATTATCACATTCTGGTTTTAGATCTCAGATTAGAGATACAATTAAAATTATACTGGACAACTGATTAACATTCCCCTTCATTTGTGCTCTTTGTATTGACAAGCATAATACCAAGGCAAACATAAGATTAAATCAGTGGTATTCTTTACCACTGATAAATATAGGGTTAAATATTGCACTTACTGGCCTTACAGCAATAATGCTTGGTGCAAGAAGATTTAAATCAAATTTTCATAGCAGACCTGTAAATATGGAATCAACCTTTTTCCAGATTTCTTGTTGTGGAGAGTGTCTGCAGTTCCTCCCCTTCAAATTTGCCTGTTGCTACTGCAACTGTGAGAGAAAGCTGCTTTAACATAAGCTAAAAGAAACACCTTTTCTATTTTTGTTTCTGCTATTTCATCATTTTGTTACAGGATCTATAGCATAGGAAGTTATGAAAGCCAGAAGCATAAATGTGTTCAAAGGAGATTGCACACAATTATGGACAACACATGCATTCATGACTGTTCAATATAATGCAACTTCTGGCTCAGGAAGTCTGTACTTCACTGATTACCAGAAGTTGAGAGAGTAGCTGGAGGAAGGCTTATGGTCTGCATGATGTGTTGCTGACAGTCTTTGTCTCAGCATCTAGCTCTGACCTTTAGCAGAAATGGATGCAGAACAGGAGAGACATTGTGTCTGATTTGTTATGATCATTCTCTGCCTGCTTGACAAGATATACACATTTACAAACAACAGAAGAGGGAAGTTATTTTATGTTTTCAAGTAGACCTTAGGCTCACTTCAAATTTTTAATAGTGTTCTGGGTATGGCATGTATCAAATATATAAGATAATGAAGGAATTCTTTCAATGGGAAGTAGTACAGAGGGGCTGGGGGCAGTAACACGACCTGGAAATTCTGTGGCTCAGCATCATTCATCCATGTGCTTCCTCAACCAGTCGATGTATTTGGATACCCTTGTGTAAACCCCGTAGCTGCCTTCAACAGCACAGCCCTTCCCCCAGCTGACAATCCCAGTCAGAAACCAAGTGTTCTTGTACTGTGTAGCATGAGGACCACCACTGTCTCCTTTGCA
Organism: Trochalopteron elliotii; assembly: GCA_024734555.1. Lineage (NCBI taxonomy): Eukaryota > Metazoa > Chordata > Aves > Passeriformes > Leiothrichidae > Trochalopteron > Trochalopteron elliotii. Next base: position 2,298,950 of record JANPWX010000182.1, on the reverse strand, counting down.
GGAGTCCTTAGCCCCAGACAGGTCTCCTGCACAGAACATATTCTCTGTAATATTTAAATCGGTCTCTTTTTCACATTCTTGTGTCTTTACACGTGGCAAATCAACTCTCATCAGGACAGAAGAGGTGGCACCTCCATCTATTAGGCGTCCCCATCCACTTACTGTGGAGAACTTGATGGTGGACAGTTCATACACAGCAAACCTTTTCTCAGGCAAACATATTGGCACCACATAGTCAGTGAAATTCACCGGGGTTTCCAGGTTCAAGAGGGCAATGTCATTATTGACGTGCCCATTTCTGTATGCTTCGTGAACAATCATCCTGGCAACTCCCCTTTCTTGCTCCGTTTTCTCATCAACATTTATTTTGTGTTCACCTGGAAAAGTTATTAATCACAGGTCATGTCAAGTAGCTCCTTGATTCCTTGGAAGTTTGAGGATATAGGGTGTTTCTAGTCTGACACCTCTAAGGACAATTACCTTGTACTGTCAAAGCGTTCTACTCTGATTTTATCAGGATGAGAAGCTGCCACCACCTTGATAAGATGAGGAGGGGAAGATACATACCCAGTCTCACCCGAAGCTGTTTAGGGTGAGTGTGCTCCAAACAATGAGCTGCAGTGACCACCCACTGTGGGGAAAGCAGGGTGCCACCACACTTTTCTCTCTGATCCTGAATTATAAGGGCCTGCCAACATAAAGCAAATTTATGTATTACATCAAATGTGTTTGACATAAATCTCAGTAGAGATGGATTTCATATTGCTTCTTTCTGTCTTTTATGCAACTGTGTTTGACAATACCACACTGATTGCATGGAGAACTTAGCAGGGGAGGTATTCCCCTGGACATTTTCTTCATCTTGTAGTATGGACCCTGCATATTACAGCCAGAGTATATCCCTGGAAGCAGCAACTAAAATTCTTGCTGGCAGTGAAGTTAAGGACTAAGGGGTCAGGAGATAGAGACAGCTGTGCTACCACTCTACTCCTGTGAAACCAGGTGCTCCAGAAGAAAGCTAAGGTGACGAAGTGAAACAGGTGGATCTGCTAGCTATGAATGAAGAAGGAATTTGGTTATCAAGACATAGCACTTGTTTGAATTTTTAACATCACAGATTTAAAGAAATTAATTTATTGTAGTGATTTCATGAGGAAATTTTAAAAATAAGAGCAATGAAAGATTTTTGAAAACTCACTTGCCATGGACATTCACCGGGAGGGCAGATTAAACCACCTACTATTCTCCCACGTACAGTTGAATTTTTTTTTGCCAGCACTGGTATTTTTCCACACGGGTATTTCACTGGAAAAAAAGAAAACAAAAAACCAAAACAACAAAAGGAAGCAAGTGGGATTTTATTGTACTGAATTCACAACAAAATCTGTAATGTCTTCAAGTGAAGCTATGTCAGCTGAAAAACTGATTTCTAGTCTAGGAGCATGGATTCTCAAAAATAATGTAGAGGAGCTCAGCAGGTATGTAGTCTTTTTTTGTTTGAAAACAGCCAGAAATGTTCTTACAATTAGAGTTCAGGCCCTACAGCATCACTGACATGGAGTCACCTACCATAGGTCTTTGTAAACAATAAACCTGCTGTAATAGATGTAATTATAAATTAGTGCAATTAAAACATAGAAGGAAGTTATAGTAGATGATAGAATGTATATTTTCTATAACCCTGTGAGTATAAAAAGTAACCTTGATTCCTGGAATGGGACGGGCGTTCACCAAATACCGGGACTTTGTATACCAAATACACCAAATACCGTATGCTTTGTATACAATCTAACATCTCGATTTACACCAGAAAGGAGGGTGGCTTGCCAGGATGTAGCACCTTGAGCTAATCAGATCTTAGGCACCCGGACCATCAACCCACCATCAACCCACCACAACCCATTTCGAGGGTGGACCCTGAATTTGACGACATCATCATCCCAAAAGAAGATTCCCGGAAAATCCTTTCAGACGTGGCCCAGCGCCGGGAAATCTGTTCAGGGTTCATCATCAAGTGAAAGACTGGGCTTGAATTTGTAAAAACACAATACCTCTGCTGCTGGGAGGCACAAAATACAGTATAAGAACCCGGACTCAACCACCAGTAAATCATGGAACAGTGCGAGATAGCAACCCTGCTGTCGGTCGGTTGTTTCACCCAACATTCGAATGTTGTTCCCTGTGGCTGTCCCAGATAGATTTTAAAATGGAAAAATAAAATTTATTCTTTATATCCGATTGGCTAGTTGATCATTTATAACACTGCTTAAGATACACATCAACACAATGAAGTAGGCTGCAGGCTGGAGTGCAGAAGTGACCCTGACAAGCTCTGTAGTCTACACATTTTCCTTGTCTCTGCTGACTTTTAAGTTAGTTGTACCACATGCACAACATCCATGGCAGGGTGAGACAGAGGCTTAATCATGGGGTGTACATCTTGCCATCCTTTGGGCAGAGCCAAAGATGTCCCAAGAGCAGACACTGTCTTCTGGTGTGCCTCTCCCAGACAACCTTACTTGCTTGTGTCCAGAGCATGCTGGATTCTTCCAGACTGCACATCTCTGTTCTGTCTGAGCCAGCACATGAAGACTGGCAATAAAGAGAACCAGATCCTGACTGAACTTGCAGTTAAGGTGTAGTGCAGAGGGAGTCTTGGTGTTTTCAGTACATCCTTCACCCAACCGAGTTTTCCTGTGAGGGAGAAGACCTACCCATGTGGATGCCTGTGTACCACGTGTCTGTGCTGTAACTGAGCACACCATCCCTTCTGTGTGGCAGTCACTTCACTCTGTGATAACACTGTGAGGAGTGTTTTCTACCTCTTTGGGAGCCAGGGTGCTATAGTCTCTGCTTAGCTGCATGCAGCATCTCCATGGAGATGTAAGTACTTCAGCTGACGTGAAGACAGCATCAAGGTTTTACAGGTACACACAGGATATGGAGAAACAGGACTAGCTTTTTGGTGGCAGCTGGTGAAAGATTGAACAGACATAACACATAACACCCATAGTCTGTAATGCTGTGTGTAAGGCAACACAAATTTGGGCCATGGTGGGAGATGACAGAGGGACAGTGAGGGGACTGTCAGCTTGGCAGTTACACAGTTTTTTCTACTTGTAACACATGGTCAGTTCTATGGCTATTTTGGTCCCCAAGAAGCAAGCAGAAACAAATACATCTTCCTTGCAGGGAAAGATGCACTGAAAAGCCTGTAAGGAATTTTGAATTCTTTGTTCTCAGCTTTTAACAAAAGCAGCTTTCCCATCACATGGTATTGCAGAATCTGTTAATAGGGGATAAACACATCACTAGACATTTTTTTCTAATGAAATTGCTGCTCTTGAGAGCTAGGTTGTCATTTCCAGCTCTCTGCATGAGTGCTCCATTGAGGTGTGTGTAGGAGGGCATCACCCCTCAGAATTACTGTGCATGCTCCCTGTGGCTCTGTCCATTATGTTGTTATGTTCATATCCCCAGGGGTCTCCTTTTCCCTCTAATGAAGTAATTCAAGTAGGCATCTGCAAAAGAGTCAGGTGCCAGCTTACGTATTGGCAAAAAGATTAACCTGCTCTACTCTAGTCCCACTTGAAATTTACCTTGCTAAATGAAAGAAATATCTAACCATAGTGTCTGTAGGAATACCAAAAGTGTATTATTGCTAGCAATTAGGAAAAGAAGAGAGGAAGGAAGGAAGGAAGGAAGGAAGGAAGGAAGGAAGGAAGGAAGGAAGGAAGGAAGGAAGGAAGATTAACTGTTTTTCTTTGGTTTTAATAGCCCTCTTCCTCTCTTGACTCCTGTGCTGAAATAAATATAGTAATAAAATCTGGTCACAATTTCAGATTGGAGAGACAACGGTAAAACAAATCTGCTCCCAAAGTATTTTCCTACTGTGGGTGTAAGCTAATACAAGAAAAGGACTTGTGAGGCCCAAAGTCCCTCCACTCACCAGATACCCCTCAGCCTGACCCCAAATCCCTGACCACCTGCTGCCCTGCTTTATTTAGATCACCTGGTGAGGAGCGAGGAGCTTGTGTCTATTGCTCAGTTCCTTTCTACTCGACTAGTGGTGAGTGCGGTCCCAAAGGAAGAGAAGGATTCAGCTCCTTCCTAGCTCTGAGCAGGTGAGATGGTCAAACTTGAATTTCCGACATTCCAGAGGAGGGGACCTCTAGGGTCAGGAAGAAATCCAAAAAGATCTCTGTTTGGTGATCAAAAGCTGACAACTGTTTTTCTGGGGTGGCTAACTTGCACCAGAAGCCAAATGTATGATTTGGGACTCTGCTTATGGAGAAGAGGTGAGGAGCTGGCATCTGAGGGTTATGCATTGCACGTCCTGACAGGTACACATTAAAAACTTTTCTTCCAGAGCCGGCTTAGACTTAGCATCAGGTTGGTAGTGTCTTACCTTGAGGGATGCAGGACACGCCATCACTTGCTAAAGTGTAGTCATCATCACAGAAGCACAGTCGTATTTTGGACTGCTTGTCAGTACAGTACTGTTCACAGCCACCATTGTCAAAAATGCACTTCAGTTTGTCAGCCACAGCTGAAGTCAGAGAAAGAGCATTTAGGATTCAAGACTTGGATTTTGTGCTTAACATTGATAACTGGCAATTGGGAATGTTGTCAGGAAAGCAAGGCGGACAAAAAGATTTCTTTGATTCATGCAGAACAACTTCATCAAAAGCACCTTCCATCAAAAGCTAAGCAAGCCTGGATCTCCAGGGATTAGGGAAGAATAGGCTTTGCTTAAGAAATATATACCTAAAATTAAATCAATCAGCATTTATACAGTACCTGAGCTGTCTCAAGAATGGTGATATTGTAATTGTGTAGTAACCATTGTAAAACATGACTGAAAAATTGTAATTCTTTGACATTTTGCCATTTAGCAGGAGGATGCTCTGGGACGACTGTTGAGACTGCCTGCCTAGACTTGATGAGTGCCTGGCCCTTGTCCAGACTCTGCATGTTCTGAGGATGTAATACTCAATATTCAGTGTCCTCTGAAATCAGTGGAAAGGTTTGTATTAACTTCATAAATCACTGGATCCTTCCCTTTGGGCTTTGTACTGTGCATATGCAGTGTAGTTCTCACTCACATATGCATGGAGCTTCTAAGTCAAAATAACTTCAGCACCTGAGTAGGAAATAATTCCTTCTTTTCTCTCAGATGGTACGCAAATGAAATTTTTGGTTTTTTGTCACAGTCGTTATAGGGCAATAAGTATCTTGCTGCCTTGAGGTGCCTGACTGCTGTCTGGTTAGATCCATCATGCGACACCAAAAGCAGTATGAACAGTAGCTGTCACAGCTAGAATGATGCAGAATCACAGAATCATAGAATATCCCCTGTTGGAAGGGACCAATGAGGATCACCAAATCCAAATCCTGAATTATAATGACTGCTACTGTTCATCTCAGTGCCTTGCATTTGGATTAATAATGGCATTTTAATTTTGTTAAGTTATGCCACAGCTGAGCTGACCTTTTTCACAGCTTTTGCCCTCATATTCGATGGGACAGCGACACACGTAATCCTGAAACTGGTCATCACAAATCCCACCATTCTGACAGGGGTTGGAGTCACACTGGTTAGGGTCTGTAAAACATTCAGTATCAGTCCAGCTCACACAAAGAGCTGCAGCAGTGGGAGTGTTCCACAGCTGTTAGAACATCCTGAATGATCGTACCGGAATAGGTGAGCCAGAACTCTTCCTGGAAAAAAAAGATGTGAGATTTAATTAAAGAAGAATCAACTCAAGTCTTACAGCACTTGTTGCACAGGATGGTTTACAGGCAGTCACAGTGATGCCAGTTCTGTCTTTATAGTTTGTTACAATTAATATCCATAAAATATTCTACTTTCTAGATTGTACATTATTTTCATATACTAATAGAGAAGGGGCCTGTTTAACACAGATAAATGAGTCATACATAAATACGCTCTGTATAGCTGAGGTGGGATTGACTGAAAAAAAATGTTGCACAATACAATAATTTAAAGTATTGTCAGGGCAGGCATTACTGAGGGTTTGGGGAGATGTCTTAGAGAGCATCCATTTTCCCACCATCCCCTTGATGGTTACTGCTTGAGATTGCCCATGCAGTGTGCCCCTCTGAAACTCATTGCTGCTGTGTACCCCTGTATATAGAAAAGAAAAATGCAAACAGCAGGACACCAAGTGGTTTTTTTAACTCTGGTGGTTTAAAGTGTGAAAGCACACCCTTGAGTAGGGAGAGCCCTTATGACAATGCGTGTTCACCCAGCCCTGTCTTACTTACTGTCCTCTCAATATCACCGTAAATCTCTCTTGCTTCCTCATAGGAACACCTTTCTTCTATGCATTCTCGCTCTAGTGACCCCAGTTTTATCTCTTCAAAGAAGCTGTTGGCTCGTCTTTGTCTTTGCAAAACGTTGCTTGCCTCTTCCTGCTTTAGAAAGACTGAAAAACAGCAGTACATTCTGTTTGTCATACAGCTGTGCTTGCCAGACAGAGAGGAGCGGGGGGGTGTATTCCCCTGAAAGCTTTTCTGGTTCCTGAGCTTTTTCTGAGACACTTTAGAAAAGAAATGGGCAGATGTGAAAGAGTCTCCTTTCTCTGACCTGCCTCATAGGTAAAGTGACAACACAGGAATTTTAGAGATCCCGGAGCTTAGGAGAAGATGGTGTATTACAACAGGCCTGTGTATTTGTGTGTGTGTTGTATGCATGTCAGTGATTCCTAAGGTACTGTGCATGTCATAGGCATCTTAACATGTGCAGCAGTTTCTTACAGCTGTAGCAGCTGGACAGCCTATGTCACTTTTTATCTAACACTGGTGTACATGGTAAAAGCTGATTTTTCTGTATGTGATACAGTCAGTCACAGTGACAGGTGGACCACAGTCATGCTTCACCCACAGTCACACATTATTTCACACCCCTCCACTTGTTGGATCTGAATAAGGGATTTATCCCACCACTAGTAGACCACAATTTATGAACCACTGCTTTAATATATTATCTTTAATTTTCTTCTGTGGCAAAGGTAATGTTAAGGTACACAGGAAGACTGGACCATGCTGACTGCATCTCCTAGTGCAACCTGTGAATGGCTCCTAGCTCCTGCCATCACCACAGACTACAGCCATGAAGGAGTCTTCTTGTGTGTCTCTACCATGCTTTGGAAAGGTATTGGGTACATAGATTTGATAGCAGGCATCAGCAGAGCTCATTTCCTAGAACTGCATCAACTTGCCACTGGCAGAAGTATGCACTGGTAAAACTAATGTCATTGTCACCATGCTGACCTGTTCCTCAGCCTCAGGATATAACCACATCACACAACTGTGCTCTCCCAGTATAATTCAGGATAAGGAACAAGAAGTCCGAGTGCTGGTGTGTAATTTTGCTTCATGTACTACACAGAAAAATTCTTGAAATGATTAATTTTTCTTTTTTTTTTCTTCCTTTATGTCAGTAGGGGAGCTTCTGGAGCTTCATGACAGCTCACATTTCAGCACTTTAACTATTCAACTTCTGCTTGTGGGTAGATTTAGGGATTGAGGCTGATGCATATCTCCTGCCTTTCCTCAGGACATTCTCTCCAAAAGAGTGGGAGTTATCTTCTACCTGCTGAAAAGGCCCTGAGGGATGCTGAAAGACAGACTCATGTGTGTCATCACTAGTATACAATCATATATGCTGAGAGGGTTTATTCCAGTCTGAAGTGATGTGAGGTTTCTCCATAAACATTTGTCTCTAGTTCAGGATATTTGCTGAATTACATGCAGAATAGTGGTAATTTTCACCTGTATTTCAAAGTTACTTAGAAGAATAAAGTATTGTTCACTGAATTTATCCCTGGGTGCTTCATAAGCATTTGGTCATTATAGGAATGTCAGGTGGGTCTTTCTGCCTTGATTTCAGTCAGGTGGTATGCATTTGATATGGCTTTCCTTAAAGGCTTTAAATTAACCTTATACTGCAGGTAAATGGCACATGTATCAGTGCATGGGCACAGACTCTGGCCAGAGGACATGGCTGGGGGTGAGCACATGGCTTGGGATGTCCATCCACTCATTTTGGCATTATCCACTTATTTGTATTGGATCATGTCTGACTTTGCTACCTATTTTTCCACTTTTCCTCACTGCAATAAATGAGACCTAGTCAATGGCTAAAAGGGAATCTGAGAGCACTGGATCTGCTTTATTTATATGAGAGCTTGTTTTTGGACATATAGAGAGCACCTGAAGAGCTACCTCTTCTCTGCCTTCTACTGAAACAGGGTGGATCCTCTCCGCTTTAATTACTCATCAGCTGAATGACAGGCTATTGATGCTTTGCTTTGAAAAATGTCCCAGTTCTGCTTGAAATAACAGTAAATCCCAATTCCTTTCTTCGTGTAGACAGCTGGTGGTTTTCCTGCTGTCTGTGCACCAAGATAACAAATTAATTTAGCAGTCTAGAGGTGCTTTTCCTTAGTTGGCAGAGCAAGTGCATAGAACCATTGCTGGGAGTAAACTAGAGCTTTAGAATAACGCACAGGCACAGCAGGAGACAGGACAAACATGCAACAGTGCTCAAAACTTGCAGTGGAAACTATTTCAGTAAGAGGAAAGAGGAAAGAGGTCCATTGCCAGTAAACATAATTACAGCTATATCCTACAACATACCTGCATCCAGAGAAAGAGGGATCAGTAGCAGAAAGCAGAGAACCAGAGCCACATACTGCCTGGAAATCATGATGAACTCTGTGAGCCTGTGTTCTGGTAGTGTATTGACATTTCAGCGAGGACTGTTTGGCCAAAGGGCTCAGCTTCAAATGCTTAGAGCCAGAGGAGGGGCCAGCAAGTCATGGAAACAGCAAAAGATCCATGACAGCCTGGTGAGCTGAGCAGAAGGGCACATGCAAATCCTGCAAGGGCACATGCAAATCCTTTTCACAGAAGCAGGGAGCTTGGTTTTGAAGTGTGCTCTCCTGACCTGTGCAACAGCTATGCTGGTTACACAGGCCTTGGGCCTATCTTTTCCACTTACCACACCTTTTCCATGAGAAACATGAATGCTGGGACGCTGAATCCATAGGACAGGGAGTAACTTGACCACATAGCACCACATGTGGATAGCAGTGGTATGATATTTATCTTGCATCAGCAGTCAAGATATGGCCTTTCAATGCTTGGAGTATGATTGTGCCACTGGCATCTATTCCCATTTTTCTATCACCAGGTGAAACTTGGCACTTCTTCCTGAATTTGCTTGGAGACGCTAATTAACCAGCAAGAGACATCCTTCGCTGGTTCTCTCCATCTTTGCTCCAGACCCATGTGGGCTGCACAGGTTGTACCAGCTGGAAGTGGCACTGAGCTGATCCATATTGTACTTCACTAGGAACCACCAGGGCTTGAGGGGCCACTCTGCAGACAGTGCTTTATCTGGAACAGTCCCTTGATTTAATGGAAATCAATGAATGACATCAGACTGGAGAGCTGACAACATTCTAGGGGAAATATTTACTTAAGATAGCAGCAAGGTAAAGAGCATGTTTGTCTATGAGAAGTGAAGCATTAGATGAAGGCTGGAGTGTTTTCCAGGCTTCCTGCATGTAAAGGAAGGAAAGTTAGTCCTGTATCTGAGTGCTACAGCAAAGGAAATCAACAGCTGGCTTTTTACTTTGTGCTAATGCTCAGCAAAACTCCTTGCAGAAGTTGTGATTGCTTAGGAAAGTCAGGCTCCTGGCTGTTGTTTCCATGCAATCCTGTTGTTTAGGGACAGTACACACAGCTGGATATTCTGCTTTGAAATCACTTTCCCAAGAGGTGGTATCCAGGCACTTCTCTGGATCACAGCCTGGCTAATTCCCAGCAGCCCAGTTCCTGGGATGGCTGACAACAGATGGCATGTCCTGTCCCAGGCAGAGGAAGGAAGCAAAAGAAGCTACAGCAGCCCTCTGCTGCTTTTTGGGAACCCTCTCCATACCTCTCAGCCTGCCAACACAGCCCTTACTCCTTGTTCGCTTGCCTGTGGCAGTGAGTCGAAAATAGCAAGTGCATGTTCAGATTAGCAAGACTAAAACTATGCTTGAAAATTTCTTTTTATCTCATCTTCTTGGGAATGATCTAGCTCCATCTATCTGCATGAACCATGCAGATCAGAGAATGAAGTTCTGCCTTCTCTGCCTGAGGCCAGCCTGAGACTGCACCTATGCCCCCCACTCCCTTTATTTCCTCACACAGGATGGGCATCTCCCTGCCAGGGACAGTGGGGTGGCTGCCACTCCACAGTGCCATTGCAGCATCTCTGCAACCTCCACCTTCTTCGTAATGTGCAGATTCTGTACATCTTTAGGAGAATGATGCAGTATTTTCCTTTTGCCTTCCTTCCTCTGCTGGCATCCCTTAAACCTGAAACGTTTTGCTTTTATTTCTTGGGAATACAGCCAAACAGTTACTTTTAGAGCCCAGGAAGAAGCCCAAGTGGTGGGAACAAGGGTCAGTTCATATGGGGACCATCCTTCTTCCAAGAAAATTAATGCAATTAGGCTCCATCAGGATGAACCTGAGAAGGGTCACTGAGGATTCAGCACTTCAGGACTACATTTCAACTCTTTGTTTAAGAACTCTGTACTGACAGATCTCATCACACAGGTGGTGTGACTAACTTCACACTAACTAACTTCAGCTGGGCCTGTTCAGTGCTTAAAGAGCTGTGTTTTTAAAGGAGAGTTCCCCTTCCTTGCAGTCTTAGATGCCAAATGTCCTGGTTTCAGCTGATATAGAGGTAATTTTCTTCTCAGTAGCTTCGTACAGTAGTGTAGTGCTGTGGTTTGGATTCAGTGTGAGGATAAGGATAACACACTGATATTTCAGCTGTTGTTGAGCAGTGCTTCTCCTGTCAGGATGTTTTCAGTGTCTCATCCTCTGCCAGTGTGGAGCTACACAAAAAGAGTAAGTGAGCATGGCCAGGACAGGTGACCCAAACTGGCTAGACAGATGTTCTATACAATAGAACGTCATGCTTAGTATATAAAGCGAGAGGACTCAGCTGGGAGGAGATGATCACTGCTTGGAAGTATAATGGGCATTGGTCAGTGGGTGGTGAGCAATTGTATTGTTTATCACTTGTTTCCTCTTGTGTTTTTTCTCTCTGTGTGTCTCTGCTTTTTATACTACTAATACAATTACATTTGTATTATTTATATTATTATATGTTATTTTGCTTCAATTATTATGCTGTTCTTATTTCAACCCATTTTCCTGCTTCTCTTCCTCATCTCATGGGAAGGTTAGCATTGAGTAAGCAGCTGCTTGGTGGTTAGTTGGTGTCTGGGATTTAACCATGACAGTCCCCTTAGTGCTCACAGTAGGGCCTGGAAAGTTGAGATGATGACTGATCTGACCAGAGAGTATTAAAACAAGTTTGTTATAAGCTTTCATTGCATTGATTTAATAGTCACTGGTCATAATGCTGATTTATTTGCCACCAGAGTGGTTGTGCTTGTTCTCAGGGTTGTGTTAGGCAATACCTTACTTGCAGCGTTTGTTGCTGTTTTGGTGTCTGACGCCGTCGGGCCTGGGTTCTGCGGTATTTCCTCGTATCAGCTTTTGATCTGATAAGAACCGCTGCGAAACGAACCCGGTGTGTTCTCAGCATCGCTGTCCCTTTGTATTTCGGGAGCCATCTACTGGGATTTGTTAATAATTACACCTAGCCGCAAACCCTATGGCAAGGACTGCTACTCGGAGGAGGAGGAAACAGATTCAAACTCCAGCAATAGGCTCTGAAGCTACTCAAATTCTATTAACGAGCACAGGGGCTACTCACACTCCAGCTGATTTTACCTGGAGGGATGTCCAGCACACCTGAAATTGACTGCCCCATGGACGGATCCCGAGGCAGTGGAACAGGGTGAAGCTCTGGAACACCTGCACTACGTTGGCCATCTCATTGTGTGGGGTGATACAGCAGAAGTTTTTGAGAAAGGAAAGAATAGTCTAACTTGTTCTGAATGACAGTTTTGCCGTGAAAAAAAAAAGTAAAGGTCAAGGGATCTGCACAGGAGCTGCAGCTTTAGTGAGAAGGGTCTTGCCACATCCCAATGGATGTGCTCATAAAATAACAGCAATGTCTCCACCAACTAACAAGAAAGAAATAGAAGCTTTCTTCACACTACGAAATAAAATCTAAAGCAGAAACATAAGCCTGAAGACATGATGATGCCTCAAAACATGTCATTCTTTAGATTTGCTTTGTTTTCTGCTGAGTGGAAGAGAAGGTATGTATGGAAGCTATTTGGAACGAGGCAGATTGATCTGATCCAACAAGTCACTGGTCATTTCAACATGAGTTTTCTCATCAGGAAACAATTTTAAAAAATAAATCAATATTATTTCCATTTTGAAAAGGCTATGAGATAATTTAAGTAAGCTGACAAAACTGTGTTTAGGTAAGAAAGCTTTAGGAATAATCTGCTTCTTGAATTTACAATAGCAACTTTCCACCAGTCATTTATCAGACTGACTAAAAGCTAAGAATTTGAGCAAGTTAATAATTTCTGTTATACTAATCTATAAATATATGAGTATTATGCTGCTAAGCTTTAAAGCAAATTATTTGAGATTTAGACCTCAAAATAGAACCATGTTCTGGGAGAAAACTACATGTCTGTTTGACTCATTTCTGTACCCCAATTATTCTCATAAAGAGGAAAGAGAAGACGGGAAGACAATTTTTTTTGTGACAAGCTCTGAATACAAGCTTAACATTGTATTTTTTAATTTTGATGTGGGTTATTTCTTTCTGTTCTTTCACTGCTTGAGAAGGATATCTGAAAATACAGAGAGAAAAAAGGAAGAAAAATATAATAAAGGCAGTGTTGCTCCAAAGTTTGTTTAATGTCATATATCTCAGTTGGTAATGAGAGATACTAACTCTGCTACAAACCTTTTTTTGACTGAGGCAATCACAGCTACAACAGCACCACTAGCCCATCCATAGTCTTTTAAATGTAGCTGGGGACCTTGCTGTCTTGTCAGTGGATGGGCAATAAATAAAAATTCACCTCCTTTCAAATGAATGCCCAGAGAAGGCACTTCAGTAGCTAAATGTCTTTGGTAAAAACACAGTTTACACAAAGTCTTAGGGAACAACAGCATTTATCTCTTCTATCCCTGCATCCTTAATTAAGGGATTTGATTATTTTTACCTGAATTTACCCCAATACCCCTGAATTTGGGTTGCTTCATTATACCAGGCAGATCTGGTTGTTGCCACACACATCTAGGGAGACTGCTAATTCTGGGGACTTGTGTGGACACTCCAACCCTCACAGTGGAGTTCATAGTAGCACCTAACAACATATCACTGAGAAGGGGAATGGGAGTTCCAGACATTTTGAGTTAGGTGATATGAACGAATTATGGTACAACCTCCTTGGTTTTGCTCAATGACAACATGTGTGCAGGATGGAGAAAATGTTTTATATTCCATCTAGAAAACTGCTTTTGTATCTATTTAACAGTTTGTGCCAGTGATCTAAGAAACCAATCGTTATTAGGTTGTTATATAGAAAACCCTTTACTTTTACTCTTTACTAAGGTACATTTGGGCTGTAATTATTTCATTCTTTTGCTCTAACAAGTATGATGTGGATCTACTCAAAAAGGCTGGACCTCCTTTTGCTCAGAAAAGTAAGACTACCTATTACAGAGGGAGTTGTTAGGATGCCAAGATCGAGAGTAAACAAAAAGCAATCAAGTCTCAGTAACACCATAACTGGAGCGTGTAATGCACGGGGCCAACAGCTCGGCCCAAATCACTCCAGCCAGTGTGAAAATCACCTGGCCTGGCATGATGGTCCTTAAAGTCATCAATCAGTGAATGTACAAGCATGTTCCTCTTCAGGTGCAGCAAGGCTGAACATGGTGTCTTGTTCTTGTTTCTTACCCAGCTGTGGCCAGATGCAGACCTCCAACTTGCTCTGCTAATACCACACGATCCATGGATATGCAGCTTTCTTTGGGAAAACCCAACAGTGATGTGCTCTCTTTCAGAAAAAGGTGTGTGGGGAAAAAAGGAATCAATCCAATTCCCTGGCACTGGCTTTCATTTTTTATCCCCAGCCTGCAGCCAGGCTTTAATTCCCTAGTACCAGGCACATGATTCTAAATGAGACATGACCACAAAAGTGAAATGGTGTTTTTCTGAGATGGTGCCAGAATGAGCAGGCTGAGGATTTGAATATACAGACCCAGTTTTCTGTTCCAAATCCTAGAACCTCTCTCTGTTTTAATATGATACCCATAAAAACCTTTCAAGACTTGGAGACAAAATAAACCCCAGAGCGTGTCTATATAAAGGCATTCAGCAAGAAGTGCTGGAATTTATTCAAATTAATTACAGTAGAGACCTCTGACTTTGAACTTCTAATTCACAACAGCAGTAAAAAAGGAAACGGTGAAACGGGTTGTATTAAAGTGCAATGATGTGAAAAAACTATTGAAATAACACAAATGAGGCTACAGTGAGAAATGAAACAACAGTCTCAGCCAAGAAATGACAGCAATATATAAGTAAATTATGTTACAGATAATTTACAAAATAACTTATATAGATGAGGATAAGATAAGCTGAATCTCATGTTCCTATTCCATTGTTAAATATCAGACTAAATATTCCTGGTCAGCACAGTATTATATGGAATAATAAAAAAAAGATCAGAGGATTTCCGTGTTGAAAAAGATGCCTGAAGTAAAACCCTGATCAGCATTTATATTGCAGTACTGCAAGAAAACTAATTATTTATGAATTGTAAAGTGACACATTCAGCAGCATGAAGACTATAAATACATCTTTTACATTGATACATCATATCTATACACATATACATATCTACACAGGCAGATATATACACACAAGGATATACATGCACACATATATGTGCATAAATGTATGTGTGTGTATATACATGCTTCGATTTGTGCTGACCATGGTCAGCTGCATTTTGATTGCGTCTGGGTTAGGGTTGCTTCTGCATCATTCTGAGGAGTGTTTGTCATTTAGGTTTTCTAATCTGCAGCCTCTAAAACACAAAATTCTGATATGGCATAAAGATAGAATTCAGGGCTCAGCCATCAGTGAGTCTGATGTTTAACAGCAGTTCCCATTGACATAACCTGCTGTGCTTAGTGCTTCTGAAGTTATGCTCATCATGTCCCCATTATTTTTAAATAATGTGGTGTATGAATCAGTTAAAAACCTCTTTTCACATAAGCAAAAATATTTGAGAGATGGAGAGGAATGAATACAGTATCCTATACATGAACTTAGTTTTGTACTGTTTGTAAGGATGGTGTGCAAAGAATGTCTGACAAAATGAAAATTTACAACATTGGCTTACATCACACCCTGAAAATGGCAAATTTAGCATCACCCTTCCTTTAAAAAAATTTAAATACTTATCTGTAGCATAAATCTGATTCTTTGTGATTTTTTTCCTCCTGTGCTTCACTTTTACAGAAAAATTGTCATTGGGTTTTTTTTCCTCTTTCAACTAATCTGGAACAAACACTGTGGACTAAAAATGTGTTGGATTTCCAGCCCTCATAGGACTGTTTGAAGGAAGGCTCTTGACCCATAGTGCAGTTACAATAGTTTCCTCTGCCTGTAACTGCATGTTGTGAGAGCTGAAACTAACCATGCAACTACTGTTTATTAAAAAATCATTTAGTGAATAAGAACATTTGTGTTTCATTGTGCACCTGTATAAGGAAAAAGACACTACTAAATTGCCAAGGCTATGTAAACACAGTGATCTTGGTAAAGAATTTGGTTGTGAGGCCAAACAAAATACCTCAGAAAAGAACTACTCCATTGCACATGTCACTAAAATGTTGGAAAGAATAAAGTAATAGTTTCTCTTGATGTTGTTGTGGTCACTGAATTGGTCATGTCTGCATCCCAGCCTCTAGGAAGCAGAAGAATATCCTGAAAACCCAAGAGAAAAGGGTGGACCAAACCTCCTTCCTCGTTGCCACAAGAGTCCCATTCATTGCATTGACTGAGGTATGTCCTTGGAGACAGGGTTTCTTGGGGAGAAGAAATTGTAAACTTGGATTTATTTTCCTCATACCTGTCCTGTACAGTGTCATTTGTTTGCAATGAGCATTTAGCACTGAACACATTTTGTTAGCTCACATTCAGATTCTGGCTGTTACAAAATGATACAGTTCTGCAGAAACCTGATTGTGTGTCAAGGAGAAAACGTGCTTTCTGCTAACAGCTCTTCAGAGCAGAAACCTCTACAAAATCCTATTTCAAATCATTTAACTTTTATTTACAACTTCACATTCCATGCACTTTTCATTAGGATCTTCTGAGAGAATCTGTAAAAGTCAAAATACTTAGAGCTGGCAACACAGTACTGGTGGTTCTCCAATAAAGTCCAATGTCCAGAACTCTGCAGCAAATGAAACTCTCCAGATTTACCTTCCAGGGAGGTGGGATGAACATTTCATATTAGCCCTTGATGTCAGAGAAGCTGGTGCTACTGACATTGCAGCTATCACTGCAACTTGATGATGTGCTCAAATTGCTGGAGGCAGTGCCTGATTCTGGGAAAAGAAAGGGAGAAAAAAAAAATCCACAAGAAAATATTATATAGTGGTTGTTTTTCATTACTTTCTTTGATAATAGGAATCTTCAAAGAGACAATATTCTTATTTAAAATACATTGCCTACCAGAGCTGCTTAAAGATTGAACTGATTTTGAGTTGCCTATGAGCATCAGCAGATTGTTTGCTGGAATCCAACCTTCTCTACCACTGCTCAGGTTCTTTACAAACCTAAAAAAACATTAAAAAAATTAGAAGTCAGACTTATTCATCTGATGCCTTTGAAAGTTGTGCCCTATACATCTGTCTTCTAAACACAGTTCTGCATATAAAAATTTCCAAACACAGATCTGCGTACCAAAGTCCATCCTCCCCTTCACGAATCAGTTGAACTAGATCTCCACTTTTCACTGTAAATTCTTCAGAAACTCCTTTGTCATAATCAGTCACAACTGTATATTTACCAGGAGTCTAAATGCACACAGAGGAAAGAAAACAAATTATTTCTGTTGAGTACTTTAAGGTATGTTGCAGCTTTTGTTATGTAATTATAATACTTTTCCCTTCTTTCTCATATACTACATGGTGAAGATGGTGTAAATATACTTACTGTAGCATTAAAATTCTGCTAATTGATTACATGCAAATTCAATACATTAATTCTCATACCCTGAAAAACATTCAGTGAAATGTTCCCACTACAACAATTAATCTATATGGCTACAGAAAATAAAACCAAAAGAAACAGAAAACCTGGCAAACCCATGTCATGGTGTCTGCCTTGAAGTCTATTGACATGGTAACTGAACAAGTCATCACCTGATAACTGTATCTCCTGATTGCTGTATCCTGGCACAAGCAGCCATGACTGCTGGGCTGCGGGTGTGCAAAGGCACACCCAAGGGACAGACACCGGGCTGATTTAAGAGAAGGAGTTCTTCTCCATTGCCCTGGGAATTCTGCCCAGCTGAGCATTTCAAGGCAAACACTTTCCCTCCTGCCAGCTTCAAAAGCATTCCTGTATCCCACCACCACATTGTGCTGGTATAATTTACTCAGCTCCATAGGAAATCATTTCTGGTTACCAGCTTCATCTCGCCTCCCCCTCCTCCTCCTTCTTCCTCCGCATCCGATGAATTCAGCGGTTCTTCAGCACTAGACCAGCCGTCATTTTCTTCGGATGCATCGAGGGAATGGGATGGTTTGGCCCAGCCTTGGGGAAGAAGAGCTGACAGTTAACTTTGCAGCAGGGAGCCACTGACTGGGAGAAATGTTCTCCCCACTGGAAAGCTCCTAAGTGATCAACATAAACAGGAGAAAAACTGACACAGGGAGGTTATTACAGTCACTGGGTGAAATTCACTGCTGGCTAAAGTTGGCCTGCTTCCATCTGAGTAGGTGGAGTTGAGGAAATGCATGGCAGTGAATTTAGCCCTTTGGATTTATATAAAGGGAAATGAATGGAGAGAATGCAAATTTCCAACCGAAAAGCAAATATATAAAAAAAATGTATAATAAATATATATTATACAAAGATAAATGAGGGATAGATAATCTTTTTTCTTTAGAGGAAGCAAAAGACAGGAATATACACTTCTTGGGAAGAGGTTGAACGCACAGGGTTGTTACCCAAAGTGACCTAACCAGATTGCTGGAATAAGGGATAGATAAGCATTGCCTCCTTCACACTGTTAAGCACTGTCAAAAAATTCCGCACAAGTTACAAGCACTCTACTTCACCTGACAAGGTAGCCTAGTATTTAAGAGGGCTGATGCAAGAATACTTAAGTACTCAGAACTACCTTGGTGTTAAACCACTGCATCAAACACCACAACAACAATCTCCTGCCTGTCATTTATTGCTTTTTCTCTTTCAGGGTGAAGAATTTAATTTATTCATAAAGTTGAATCATATCCAGAGTGCACAAAATCCTCTTCCAAATAAAACTACATGAGGTTTTATAAATGGGATGTTTTACACCAAGTTCAGCAGCTGCTAATAAATGTGTTGAGCTTATAATGAAAAAAGTCATAATAAAAGAGACAAATATTTGTAAGCAAGGTTTTGTTTCAAGCCAAATAGTAACAACAGTGAAATTCAATGAAAAGAATGAAAGGAAGAACATACCTCCCATTTTATGTAACTATTAGTTAAATTGAGAAAGCACCAGCATTTTTGCTCTGCACTGCTCCTGAGGCATTTGTCACACAGCTGGTCATGCCAGTGCATAACAAAAAACCTGAGCAGCATCAGAATAAAGCCAAAGAAATCATAGGAAGGAATCACACCCAGAGCACACCAAACAGAGTGGGACTTTTACCTTGCCTATGCTGCTGAGTGACCTGCACAAGATTGGAAGTACTGACTCATTTGGCCCTGTCCAGGGTTATGAATGAACTTCTATCTGTGAAGAAACTGAGTAATAAATTTTTGCTGTATTCCATGAAAATTTCCTTGGAAGCTTACATCTTGTATTTGGCTTGTTGGACACAGCTGAAACCCTTTCTGTTAGTTCTAAGTTAAGAACAACGCAACAAAAGAAAACTTGGTTTTTCCTAATTGCTCCAAGCTCTCATTAGAAGCAGAACCAATGAGCTGCACAAAAGAAAAAGAAAGTGAGATCACTCTTAAGTGCCTGTAACCTCATACCCACTGGGTAACAGCTTAGGTACGTTTTGAGTACATTTTGGGTAACAGCTCTTGTTCCCCAGCCTCTTTGTTTTCTTCTGTTGTGCTGATGTGCTAAGAGCAGACTGGCCTGGTCCTGCCATACCAACGATGCTACTCCTCCTCAGACAAGCTGGCACTCTACAATTAACAAGTCTATATAAAAGCCCAACTCCTCCTGGGAAGGGAAGTGGTCACTATGGTAGTATTTGTATTAGCAAAGTATGGGCATGAAATTATGCATGCACATTCAATCTGTGTGTGAGTGCTCTGCAGGGTGGGACTACATCAGAGCTCCCTATAAAGGCAGGAAAGCTAGGAAAAGGGTAAGCAGGCCTGAGAAAAGATAAGGTTATTCAGAAATTATTTTAGATATAATGATACCAGGAAAATCAAGAATTCATTAACTGCTTATCTTCAGAAATAATCTGACCGGTTTCTTAAAAGAGCTATGATCAGCCTACAACATGTAATTCTGACACTAATTCACATTCCTTGAGCTCACTTCAGCATAAATCAGAGCAATACAGCAGTGAAAGGAAATGAATGGGAGCCATGTGCTCTGCTGTGGCCATCACCGGGTGCAGTTTCATCCTGAAATACCCGGCTCATCTCCCTGCTTATCCCTCTTCAAGCTGGGGAAGGAGAAGAGATAAAATGCAGAAAAGAGACTGGAAGGTGAAAGACAGAAGGAGGAGTTAGTAGGTGTTTTAAATTAATTTAGTTGGTTTAGCAGTTTCATAAAATAAGATGGTTCTGGGACAGAACACCAAATCAGAAATGCCTGTTCCAAGGACACAATAATTTTACTGTAAATCAGCAATGACCAAGGACTTTTTTCCTTGGAAAATTCCAGCACCTGAGGAAAAGGGCCATAAAACACACTTTTCTTTCAGACATTTTTGGGCCCTCAGGATTTCCATGGTACCTGGAGATCTCAGAGTTTTGCCTGCTACCTGCAGTAGAACAACCTTGTAACTCTCATATCCACCCTTGTGGTGTTTCTGCACGTCTCTATCCCAGGTTTACATTGCCTGCTCTCAACAAGGTGAATGGTGTTGCAGTTTACCCAGCACAGCAGCTGAGCTTGCACCATTTCCACAGACAAGACAAAGACTTCAGAAACCTGGAGAGGAGGCTGATGGTAGGGACTGAAACAGCTTCACCTTTAGACTAGTATTTTCTAATGGAGATAGTGGTGGAAAGAGTCAGGAGGAGGGGGACTGCTCTTCTTGTACTCTCTACTACTCAAGTTAATTAACCCTAGGGATTTGTACTCAAACTTTCACCATCAGCCCTGCTGGTTAGAAATGGGTTGTTTAATTGAAACACTTTCCCATTCTCTGCTTAGCTGTGAGTTGGAAGGAAGGGAGGCAAATTGCTGCAAGGGGTTCAGTTAAGTCATCTGGGCTTCACAGGGTAGTAAAAGTTCCTACTATCACCCAAAGAAAGATGCAACAGGTCTGGGTCTGCAGTAATAAATGCAGGTCTAAAATGGAAATTCCTCATGACAGTGATTTTTGGAATTTTTTTGCTTTTTGAAAAGTTAAATCCTTTCCACAGGGGCCCCAGTGACAGAAGGATTCTAACACATGGAAAACCACGGTTGCAAAGCAGCTGGACAACCCTGTAATTCCATTAAACATGGCTTCTGGCTCTTTCTTCAGCAACAGATCTCTTTCCCCCGTCTTCTAAAAATTAGTTACCCATACGCTACTTTATTTAAACCAAGGTAAAACTTCAACCAGTTGTGCTCTCAAAACCAGTATATATAGATCCAGTTGGAAAAACACAGCTGATGTAAATACTCCTGCATACAACAGCATCATACAGGTACTCTCAGCACTCTGATGTAACATATTACATGAGGGATGTGTGGGTACTTGTGGAGTACAAGATGTGGCATCACTGTACCTCTTAAACCAAAAGGAGTTGGGTCACTCACTACTTCGTGCCGTTTGGCTTTTTTGTCAGGACTGGTAGGAGAAGCTGCAGGAGGATGAATAGGTAAAAAACACAGAAGAGAGATATTGAAGAACTGGAAAAAAGAGAATAGGTGGGTTGCATGCTAAATACCTTTGAGTTTACACTGGAAAACAAGTGGATTTCTGTAATCTAATTTTAGCTGTCACTGATGAATGGCAGCAGAAGGAATGAACTATTTACAAGTAGTTATGTGAAGATAAACTGACAAATTTATTTTACAGTAATAGATGAAAATATATGTAAACTTTTCTAAATTGATCAGACATCAACTGAATACAAATAACTTCAATTTCAGACAAGCGTTACCAAATTAAGCAATCATTTTTATGAAAATCTAGTGCTACAGCAATACCTGGTCCTGTAAGAAGGATCATTGGCAATGTCTGGCTTTTAGCAGAAGGAGATGGAGTTTCTGTCAAGGCAAGCATGGGACATTAGTGCTCACCTCAATAGCATTAGATACACAATCCTGGTGTCTCTCCAGAAAGAACTCAAAGGTAATTGGGTTTTAAACAGGCATTCTGGAAAGATGCTTGCAGGGGAAAAAATACCATGCTGTTGAAACAAGTGAAATCATCTTAATGCAATTCAGAGTGTTCAAAGACAGCTCTTCAAAGCAAGAAGTGACTGTACTAGTGTGATTACTTGGCAGGAGGAAGCAAGAAAAGTCTCAAACTCTTACTGCCTGTTTTAGAAAAAAAAGAGGCAAAGACCATTTCTGGAAGAATAAGGAATTTCTTACTTATTTTTCTATCCAGCAAAACAACGTGGTCAGACATATTCTGCTGTAATTATACTTGGAGAATTTTGTTAGCAAGGATGCCAATAAAAAAATCCTCTGTTAAACTTTCACAGAATCACCTTGATTCCTTTTTGCCAAGTTCTAGTGCCTTTGGGGCAGATCCACTGAAGCTAGAAGCAGGCCAGGTGCCTGGTCAGAAGACAACTTCCTTCCTCTAGTTTTTCTACAGGAATGGAGCACTATAAACTCTGTCCTTGGCCTTGACAGTGAGATTGGAGGCACTGGAAACCACTCTCCTTCTCTTGCATCTCCACAGCCCCATTTTTCCTAGCTGCATCTCCCCCTCCCACTCTGGAGCTGGCTTCCCTTGAAATCTCCCTGTCAGAGGCATCGACTAAGGAACCTAGCTTGATCTTGCAAGAGCAAGCTAGTGTATACACTGAAAACCTACCACACTACACACACACAAGGTGATGCTTCAATTACAGCCTTACACAGAAAACAGTTCTAGCCTTGTTTTTTGAAGTTACCTTTCTGACTTTTGAGGTTAGTAAAGCCCTGCAGCGTAAAGCGCTTTTTTGACAGTACAGAGCATTCTGAGGTAGAGCTAGTGTTGTCTACAAAGGAAGAGAGAGACACAGAAAGGGAGAAGGCCATGAAAAGATCAAGGCAAAAAGTCATTTGCAGCTGTGCCAGGGAATCTGCACGTTAGGATGAGAAGGGACAACTGAAAGTTCAGGTACAACACAAGTGTCTGCTTGTTCTTGCTGTGCAAGGGCTTGTACTGCCACTGGTTCAATAAATAATTTCCATGATGGGAAAAAAATTAAAGAGAAAAAATGAAACAAAACAAAAAAAACCCCTTCCTCTTAGGTCAGGTAATGCCAAGAATTTTTTTTCAGAGAAAGAAAACCCTGAGAAGCTGGGCAGCTTTAAGAGAAGACCTACTGCAGATTTTGGCCTCCTAACAAATAGTTCCCACCTGCCTTTGGCTACCATCCATTCCAGATAGCTTTGGGCCTGTCCACACCACACCTGGAATGCAAAAATCAATCCCAAGCTAAGATGGGACCAGCATGCTGGTGCAGTGTGGGCAGCACTTTGTGGGTGGGCTGCCTTAGGGCTGAAAACAGCAAAGCCCTGCTCGTTGAGGAGTGCTGCTGCCTCCCCTGCACTACCATGGCTACTCTGCTGGTGGATCTGCCTGTGCATCTGCAGTGCAGGCATGCTCCTTGCAATTAAAGACCACAACACGTATGGACAACTCACCTTTGCCTTTCTCAGGGTACTTTGGTGCTACTGTAGTGCCACAACCTTCTACACTTGTGAGATCAGCTTTTTTCTCCTCCATTTTTTTGGTATTTCTGAGGTGGTTTCGTGAAGGACTGTTTATTAGAAGAGAATGAAGACAATCAATCCAATCACAGACTTTTACATACAGATATATAGGCTGAAAACCATTTATTTGTTACTTCCCAGACTGTAGCTTCCAGGACTGAAAAAGTCATTGGTGATTGTGCATTTAAAGACCATGAGAACATATGAATGAGAAACACCTCTCCTGGCTAACTGCAATCACATCTATGATTGCCACATCTACTATGGCAGTGGGAGTTAATGGGAAGATGGCTCAGGACAACTTCCACTCACTTGCAGCTAACAGGCTCCTCCTGAATGTACTAGGAATAAAATGAGGAAGATAAAGGAATAAACTCTGCCTCTCAGTAGCTCTTAACATACGAACAAATGAGGGACCCTGCAGTGGATTCCCATCGCAACTACATCTGGGAATGGGACAGAGGAAGACACTCCACAAATATGATGTATCTGGGAAATTGTCCCTGAGCAATAAGCAGATACATAAAAGATGCAGGGCAGAGAGCTACCAATACATATTTGAGCACACATCATATGGACATGAGCACATGGGCTTATGGATATGTATCTACACACATATGAAAAACCAGACTGAGTAGGAGAGAACAAAGAGAGGTGTCAGGCAAGGACAGAACAACAGATGGGAACAGAAAAATATATAGGTTGGTATGGTGAAGGATGGAAAAAAAGGAAAAACTTCACCCAACAATCAGGACACTCCAGGAACTAACACATTAGTTAGGTTAAAAAAAAAAAGTAAATTGGAGTAAAAGAACAAGAGACAATGAAAAGATACTGCCGTAAAAAAGACAAAAAAGAAGGTAACATGACATTGGAAAAGGAAGAAAAAGTAAAGGAAAAGAACAGTGAAGGAAGAAAAAGGCTGCTCCATAAAACTCTCTTATCTGGACTGTAATGTATATAATCAGCTGCTCAACAAGCAGACACATAATACCACCAGGATTTTGGCAGGTGCAGAAAATTACATTTCTGTGGCATTCTCTATCAACTGGCAGAACAAATGCAACTGCTGCTCATTTTAACAGTTCTGGAGATGTATGGACTCCAGGATTTACAGCTTTACAGTAGAAAGAAAACTAATCTAAAACCTTAAAACACAAGGACCAGTGTTAAGGGCTAGGAGCAATGAAGAGCTGCAAATCAGATGTATTAATATATTTACAAGATAGCCAGGCTGATGTGACAACATATTTACCTTGCACAAGATGATGCTGGTAGTGGTAGAGGTAAGCTCTGTGTTTGCTCTAGTGTCCTGTGCTGACTAGCTTCTGTAATGGAGGAAAGAAAAAGAACTATTAAAATTTATTTGTGTCCTACACAGGGAAGATCTACAGGGCAGGATCCGAAGATCAAAGAGAAAATAGATTAAAAAAAAATTGAAACAGAAAAAAGAGAATGTCCAAAGTAGTTTACCTCTGCATGCCTGCAGTTGACTTGTCAGCACTTTTCTTATTTCATTTACCCAAGTAGCTTTAACTTCAGGGGTTGGTGCCTACCCAAAAATAAATACAGTCAGCCATCAAGCACAGAATAGCTACTACACAGATAGTTGCAGACCAAAGCACAGCCTCAGAGGAATCATTCAAGAGGGACAAACAAAGCTCCCTCTCCAAGGCTTCCATGAACAGAAACTGGCTGTAGCTACTGGAACAGGCTGAGGCAGAGGCTGTGTATGTGCTACAGCCAAACCCCATCTCCCAAGCCATCCACTACTCCAGTGACAGCTATAGTAATGGTGTTATATTCTCTATGAACATTGGTAAGTAATATTCTCTATGGACATTGCAGGATGTGATTATTATTTTCCCCCAGAAGACTCTTCCATTGAAATATGATTTAGGTTTTCTTTTTTTTCCTACATTTTCTCATCACACTCTATTAGTGATATAACAGAGTTAAAAACCTCCAGATCTTCTTAGGGTTAGACTCCTGCTCCCCATTTTTTCTTCTTTTTTTTTTTTATGTAGGGCCATGTTATTTACCTGTATAATGTAAACTTCTTCCCTTGCATTATACCAGATTTCAAATTTTTTTGCATCACCTTTGACATTTTCTGTTATTCCAACTGCAGCCATCTAGAAGCAAAGAGAACAGAAGGTGACCTACTGCATTGCAATTATGTTAAAAACAGAAGCAGGCAGATACTGGTATTCTTTGGTACTTTATTTCTGAAAAGGAAAACCCTCTCTGGCTTCTTGCACAAGGAAAAGAATAGCTAACAATTTGTGATCTGCATGTTGGAGACCAAGAGATTTAGTGCTTTGTATCAGCCTGGCTGCCTTGGAGGGAAGAAGGGTTTAGGTACATAAGATTGAGACTGACTTGTAAAACGTCATTTTTAAAATCCAGACCACCACATACTTCATTATTTTTACATTACCTTTCCCTGTGTTTTCTGTGTGATTAATGCAACTGCCATTCAGCTGGACAGACAGCAACACAAAGTAACACAGACCTGCAGCACCAGTCAGGTTTGTCTGAAAGAGTGAAGCTCCCAGTACAATGCTGCAACACAGGTTTGCACAGATGAAACTAGAATGCTGTATTACTACAGGCTAAGCCCTAAGTACCTTGACCGTCAGGATTGATCAGTGTCTTACATTTAAGGAGTGTTTGTAGCTATAAGAAGGTGCTTTCTCATATCCCTCTCCATTTTCTTCTCGCCTCTTGCAAAACAGCACTGCTTTCTCATGGAGGAAGAGGTGTCGCTGCATTGGCTTGAAGCGTGCCAAATCTTTCACCTTTGTGTGACCCTTTTTATGATCAGTCCAGACATTGAAGGATCCCTGCATTAAAAGCTTGCCCAGCTCATTCAGGTTTCCCTGGAACCAAAAAAAACCCCAGTGATATTTGTAACTACAGAGATAACATCAGATTAAAATACAGACTCTGAACAGGTCTTCAGAAGTCTGTTGTTGCCAATAATCTCTTATATCAGTGTTTATTTTGGATTTGGAAATGCAATAAAGTCAGTGTTGAATTTTCACATGTAATTTTCACTGGCCAACACTGTTCAAGCAGGATTTTACAGTCAAGAGTACCAGTAGCAAAGGCACAGAGAACCATGCATAGAGAGAGGGAAGCACAATACATGTTTGGTTGTTTGGTTTTGCCCCCCAGCCTCTGCTCCAAATCTGCTATTGTTTTGGGTTTTGTTATTTTTTTGGGAATGGAAAGTTTTGGGTGTAGTTTTACACAAAGATCAAAGAACAAAAACTTAGGTAGACAGAGGAAAATATTAGTCATAGCAGGAAAACTTCAAAAGAGTATAGAGATCCCTTTTCTATTATTTTTATTACACATTTAAAGGCATGTTTTGTAAAACACTCCTCTCGTTATTAGCACATAGTATAGGGCATGCTGTACATATATCTAAAAAAGAAATGAAAATAAAGTTAAAAATAAAAAAAATACTGCTACTTACATCATAGCCTGTAATGGCTATCTGGTGCATAGAATCATTAACTGCTTTAAGAATGCCCAGTATAGAAGTTAGCGCTTCCTGAAGATCTTCAGCACCTTCACAGTTCTTACTGTACTTCAGCATTTCCTGAGTGCAAGGGAATGACAACACGCTTACTTAGCTTTTGAAAGAATAGCAACTAGGAACGTTCAAATTTTAACACTGAATTTTAGGCAGGGGTGTTGGAATGAGATGATCTTTAAGGTCCCTTCCAACCCAAATCATTCTGTAATTCTGTGATTTTAAAGTTAGCAAAGTAAAGCTTTATACCATACAAACTAGTTAGTTCAATAGTGGCTGGAACTCAGTAGATCTTAAAGATTTACTTCTCATTTCTCCTGCTCATTAGCCAAATAAATTTTGTTCATCTACAAATTTTATAAGCTGTATGTAAGAATTTTACAAGACTATCTTTGCAAACATCATTTTCATCACAATTGGAGCAAAAAAAACAAACCAAAAAAAAACCCCAAAAAAACCAAACCAAACCAATAATCCTTAAACAAAAGGATAGGGTTTTTTCATTTGTTACTTTTTAGAAGTGAACAAATTTAAAACCAGTCAAATTTAATTTGTTCTTTTAATTATGGCAAGGCCTGGCATACTAGTAACAGATTTAAACTTGCTGCATTGGGTATTGTCCACACATTTAAAAAGGAATCCCTTCTCAAATTGGAAGCAGCATCTTCCAATTTGATACCAGCATCAAGTTCATGTGGAACTCCTCTGACTTCACAGTATGAAAATAAGAATTTACTCATGGACTGTACGAATTTAAGATATTTTAAGTCAAAAACCTTTATAATTCTCCTCTATTTACACAAGACTAAAGTAATTAGTGTTTTAAAGGCTGTTAACAGCTCAATTTTAATTCAAGATTAAATCTGGTTTGAGGTGAATTTTTAAGCTACTGTTAAATACAAGAATTGTAACATGTCTTTGTGAGAAATATATCTTAGTTCAAACATGGCAAAATGTTATATAATAATTTAAAAAAAATTAAGATAGTTTATTGCTCTTATTTTGCTCTCTCAGTATAGCACATTTAAGTGAATCACAACAGCATCCTTCTTACAAACACTATACAATGCTCTCTCTCAAGTGCATTTCCTAGAGTCCAGCAAGGCAAGTTCCTGCAATATGCATGGGGTGACTACAACTTCAGATACTCTATCATCTTAGTTTCAAAGTTTTCTTGGACCTTCAGGTTTCCCCTCATCAACTTCTCACCTTTTCAGATGCAATCTAAGGGCAAAAGTAGTTACACAAGAAGTCTCTGTTGCTTATTAGAAGTTTTTTGACTGAAAGAAAAAAGAACTGAGCAGAAAACTGATGGACAGGGATCTGTATGTTTCCATTTACACATCTGTCCACTAACTTTTAGCTTTCTCTCCAGCAGGATGAGAGAAGCAGCATGCAAAAAAAAAATGCACAAAATGTGCTTAGCATTATGGTTTAGTAATACTTACCTTCAGCAATAATTGGTATTTGGTTATTCTTTGAACAGGTTTCAGCAAGTATGAGTCCAAACTGAGCTTGTGGTCGAGTTTCCTTTGACATTCCTGTAATCAATGTTGGATTTCATCAGGACACTAATCAGTATTAGTGCTATTTGTTCTTGAGAAGATTCAGTAAAAATAAACCAAATAAAAAAACCCAGACCCCAAAAAAACCAAAGCCACCATTATTTTAAGCGTTCAAGTGAGCATACCTGGAAAAATACAGAGTCTGAGAATTGCCTCCACAAACTTTCAGATCGAGGTTTATTTTGACAGTATTTTTCATAAATCTGGAAGTCTTCCATCTGGCATTGGGGAGACAAGCAAAAAGTTCATTAATTCTTGTGACTTTAACAGACAAAGTTCATAACAATTTTTTCATTTTCAATAATGCTGTGAAAAAATCCACCACCACCAAAAATTGAATCATTGTTTTTTGCTTAGGATGCCTCAAGGAATTGCAAAATCACTGATTTTGTAATGGCTACTAATTTGCAAAATAAGACATTCCTGTTAATTTTTGCTTCAGTTGAATGTTAAACACTTTATGAAGAAGTATATGTTACATTTACAGATATATTTATTCTACAATATGAAAAATATCTTTATGAGTGCCCAGCCATGAGACCCACTGTGTAGCTTTTTAAAGACTTTGTCCTTTTTCTTGATGTTCATTTAACAAATGTGTTTTTCACTGACAGTTGCACTAAGGTAAACCAAGCAGTTTATTCCCCCTTATTACTTCAAAAATTAAACAGCGTGACTTCAGCACTTGCTGAAAGCAAAAGGAAATAAAGACTGTTGAAAAAATGTTGTAGTAACCATGGATATAAGAGGAAGACCAGGTAGGAAATCAGCAGGCACAGAAGTAACTCCATCCCTCAGTTTTAGGAAACAGCATTTCCATGGATGTAGCCAGTAAACAGAAGGGACAGGGATGGCTCCTCCCAGGAGCTTTAGAGCATCAACTGGCAGCAACAGCAGGAGTCTGATTTCCATACATACATTCTTATTTAGCCTTTAGTATACTACAGGTGAGACTCATTGTTTAGTACATCCCCAATTTAAAAAGTTCATTTTTCTCATATCTTTCTACTTTTGGAGCAAAACTCTGTTGAGGTGTACTCTTTAAAGAAAACAGAAAAGAACAAAACAACAACCCAATAAAGAAATCTAACAAGTAAACCAATCATTTATAGTGATGTGAAACAATGCAGTGTGTGACTCCTCTTCATGCTTCCCTGACTGCCACTTTAAAAAAGCAGTTTTCTTTAATGAGATTAAGTAGTTTTTTCTAACAAAATCAATAGTGCTGCACAGGGGAAAATATCTCTAACTTGCAAATAACATCTACATTGTCAACCTATTACATTCTCAGGACAAACAAAGGGGATGTGGTGGTAATTGCTACATGAGAATCACTCTCACATGTTACATCCCTAAAGAGGTTTGTGAATGAAGTGCCAGCAAAAGGTGACACGTACCTGATCCAGAAAGCACCGTCCTACTAGTTCTGGGTATTCTACATAGGTTTCTAGTTCTCTCAAGAATATTCTATGAGAAAGATAATTTTCTTAGAGCACACATTAAAGAAAGTTGTTATAATGTTCACAGTCTTGCAATTAGTTTTCTAAACTTTTGGGAAACAAGAGTTCTAATGCTACAAAACTAAACATAATTCTTCTAGACCATGTACTTTAAAGGGGATAGCAAATTAAAACAAATATTCTGACCAATTCCTTTTAGCTTACTGTTGCTGTAACAGAAATCAAAGGGTTGGAGAAGGAAGGGGGATTTAATTTCCCTCCCTTATGTATTCAGCAGCAGGACTTGTACAGTTTAAAGTGTTTGGCTTGTGCTTCCAAATACTACCAAACACCACAAAAACCACCTTCCCAAGACTAAAAATAAACTCACCAAAAAAACAAACTAAAAATATCAGTGACAAAGCTCTCATTCCAGTTTTGCCTGAATACGAAACTACTTAATATGCTTAAATTCTCTTGAAAATCAATTTGCCTTTCTTACGAATTTAAATATTATCCTATGAAGAAATACCTCTCTAGCAGCAAGGATTCAGACTTCAGAGGTCACTCAATATATATTTTATTCTATATAAATAAATATGGTTTTATGTATTAATTTTATGTATTATTTAATACATCTATAGAAATATAAAATTAATCACCCGCAATCAGATGTAAGAGTTGAGAATTTGTGGTTTAGAACTATAATTCACTTTCCATAGCAAAAGTAATAAAAAAACAGAAACCCAAATAAAACGTACTTTAATTATCTTTTAACCAGATCCAAATATCTTGCTTCAGAAAAATGACCACAATGTGAAATTCTACCTGCGTACTGCATATATGGCGTTTCAAACAGCTTTGCTCATCTTTTATAGATATTTTGCTTTTCCTCTTCTATGAAATACACTGTTGACATGCCATATAGACAACTGGAACTTTGTAAGGATCTTTTAGCAATCTAAGGCAGATTAAATACAAAGTAAAGATTCTCATCCAAATGCTGTTCTTAGCACTGAATTCAAATCCTCACCTGTTGTGAAAGTGATAAATTTCTTCCATATTCCCAAACAAGATATCTTTCTTATTTTGCAGTTCTGGTGAAATGAGATGAGCCATTAAGGGGTTGTCCATCTCTGCAGCATAACCCTGCAACACAGGAGAGGGGCACAATTATTATCTCCCTTTACTTGCAGTACTTCTCTCTCTAACAAGGCAATCTGCCTTCAGGCTGAGAGACAGACAAGAAAGAGCTCAGTATTAATCATGAAAAAAGAATTCAAATTCTGTTTTTCCAGCACCCCACTCAGACACACATCGAGTTTTTAGAAAGACTTGAGTAAATCCTGTGATTCTGGGTAAGTGAGGATAAAACAAAGTTTGCAATAATTTTCACCAAGTTTCAAAGGCTCTACATATCTATACTGCTTACAAATTATAGCTCATTCTCTTTTTGCTAAGACTTCAAACATCTGAATTTAGAGCCACAATTCCAGTACACACACAAACCTTCATGCCTGTCTTAGCCATTGTTATGAAGGAATAAGCTGACTGTAGTTATTTCTGCAGGTAACAGAAACCATTAAGCTAAAAATTCTGTTTATGGCACTTCCATTTGCTTTGGTACCAAAAGGAGTAGCTTTAGATTCCCACATCTTCCACTTGTCATATAAGCACACTTTCTCTAGTCTGTTTATCTGGCACAGAAAAGCACACAAGTGGCTTTAGCCCAGGACTCTTCTCCTCTGGCCCCGAGGTCACTAATCTGCATTCTCTCAAAACACTAAAAACCCCTAACCAAACAGAACACTCTCAACAAATCATCCAGAAAAATGGCAGGAATTATCTAGCACCTGCATTATAAGCAGATTTCTTAATATAAGTAAATTTCTTAGCATAGAGGCATTGAAGGAAGATGATCCTATCTTCTTTAGATTTGAATTAGATTTTTCTCTCTTGTCTGTTTTTGTTTGTTTGTTTGTTTTTGGTTTTATTTGTTTTTTAATTTTTTTTTTAACACAAGGTGATCCTTGCATTAAACCACTGATAATAATAAACCACACCAAATTATAACAAACTAAATAACGAAAAGAAAAGATAAGCAGAAGTGCACCTACAATTAAGATTTTCAATTTCGACATGTGGTCCAAACTACAAAAAGTAGAAGAAATATCTGGTAAAGTCAGCTAATCTGAGGAATTCAAGCATTTGGATATGACAGGTTTTTTTTAAAAGAACCCAGAATCAGCCCTTTTAAGTAGCTTTGTGTATTTTTTCCTAAAACACCACCAAAAAAAACCCCAAAAAACCAACCAACCAACCAAAAAAATACACAATCAAACACCAAAACCCACAAAAAGAAAAAAAAAAACAACCAAAAGAAACCACCAAAAAACCCAGTGGTATAGGCAAAGATGATGGAGCTCATAAATAGCTAAACATTGGTTCCTTTCTCATATTGCTCCTGCCCTCAAGTAAGAAAATGTAGAGTCTGAAAGAGAGAGGGTGGAATAAATAAATTAAGAAAAATTGTACAGCCTTAAAAATTCTAAAGATAATTTAGATAAAATGGAGTTAATTTTTTTTAACAGGAAAAGAACTACTGCAGCCACCATGTAGTTTAGATGAAGAGCTGCACCAAGAGAATGATTTCCACTTTAAGTCAAGGTGGTATCAAACATCGCAGCACAGCCAGCACTGGCAAAAAAGGAGTATTGAATTTAGGTGACATCAAAGGAAGCCTGACAGACTTCATTACTTGTAAATTTTGAAGGAACAAAAGTGTGAAATACATACATTGGCAAAAAGTTTTTTTGTCATTTTTTTCACTTTAGGGTGATATACATTTAAAATTTACTATAAAAACCTTCATGTTTTACTACCTGTGCAGTAGTTGTGTTTTAAGAAAAGAGAGGGAAAGCTACTTAATGCAGCCACAGAGATTATTTAATCTTATTTAGATTATTTAATCTTACTTTAAAAATGTTTAAGACCTTACTTCGTCTTTCATTTGAAAGCTGTTCTAAAACCATCCAAGTAAGTGGAAAAAAGGGTAGAATTCAATACCTAAAAATAGACTAGATCAGTATTCTTCTCCCAGTAAAGATTACTGAATTTCACAGACTAAAGTGGGATGGTCATGGTTATTAATGAAAGAAAAATTATTGATCTTGGATAAGCTATAGCAGATTCCAAACAATCAATCTTGGGAAACCACCTTGCTTTCTTCCTATCGGAATCCTTGGCAGACAGAAAATGCATGGCAAAGAAATAGGACATAATTAGAGTAGACACCCTCTCTACAAAGGAGTACCAGCTTATTTTACATGAAAAATTGAAAAATTAATAGAATAGGAGAAACAAAGGGAATGGGAGAACAGCCAGAACTATGGACTAATAACTAGAATTACTCAAAAGCTGGACGACTGCCACTGAGCCATACCTCAGCAAGTGTCTGTTCCAGCATTACTGCTGGCACTCCCAATCACCCAAGTTCAAGCTAGAGGGATACCAAAACTGCAAGGAGGCACAGAGAGGTGTGCCTGGCACAGTCAGAGTACTGGAGTGTCCATCACAGTGGCACAAAACCAAGACACATGGCCTAGCAAGACAGGAGTTGCACTGCACTCTGTGGAAAACAAGATTAATACCACGGGAATAGAAAGATGCTCCAGTAGCAGCAGTAAGAACCAAAAATCCTCCAACTATTCAAGTCTCCATTTTATGAATAGACCTGCATAGATGCATTGCATACAAAAGCAGAGAATAAAGTGATCTTTAAGGCCCACTCCAAACTGACTTGGGTTAATTATCACACATCACATGTGACCATCCCACTGTAATCAACACTTCCAGCACTTGGACTTAACATAGGATGTAAATGCTGTGGAAAGCTCAGCACAAACTAGCAAAAGCAAGGCCAGAGTCCAAAATGCTCATACACTACTCTTACTTGAAGGTATGTACTCAGAAATTATCAGTCGCGGTCCATAACTTTAGACAGTTCCTATTTAGAAGCTTAACATTGATATCGACACCAAGAATATCCACTTGTCTCAACTCTAGTTCATCCTGATCAAATTATTCAGCCATAGTTATCTGCAACTTCATCATTCCCTGCAATCAAACTGGATTGACACAGGAAAATGACACATCCATAGCTGAAGACTTAAACTTGAGAGAAAACAGAATACTGCAGTGTATTTCTACAAGCAACTCAGCAGTGCTGCAATCATGCCTCCACAACTGTGGAGCAAAGGGAGCACCTTTGCTTCCTTGATGATTTCAAATGAGGATTTTATTACAAGGCATTCTGCTCCCACAGTTGTACCCAAGACATGTTTCCACATTATCACTTAAAGATCACTTAAAGATATGCAAAGAAAGATGTAAGAAACAACTTTTCTCCTCTGACACAGTAGTCCCTTGATGCAGATTCACATTCCTGCGTGACTCATGACCTTCTTGGAACCGACCCAAGACTCTGGAAAGAACTTTTTCAGGAATTAATGATCAATACAAATCTCACTGTGATTCCATCTAAATACTAACGCACATCTTATTTTCTGCTCGATTTATGTTTTCTAATACAAAATCTTAGTTGTACGAGTATTTCTAGAAAAAAATTACGTATTGCTGCCTCTGTGAATTTATGATGAAAAAGGAAAAATATAACGACCACATTGCCTGACAGAACAAACAGAGGCTTTATGGCGGTAAGGAAAATGTAAGAGCATCCATGATATGCAAGAGATTCACTAACATCCACAGTGAAACTTAGTCTTTACCTCAAGAACACAGAGAAGTTCTTCCACGTAAGCTCGTTCAGTCTCGATAAGTTCATTCATTACATGCCTGTGGACAAAGAATGATAATTAAAGTGGGCCTATTCACTTATGTTAAGTAATGAGGGAACATTAATTTTGTCTGTGTTTCTTCTTTACTTCAGACAATAAAAGAACAATTTCCAGGTAACAGAAAATGTGATGTTCCATGGATATTCCTGTCATTAATTTATATATCCTTACAGAGACATACATATTTTTAAAACATTTTAAGATTTTTGAAAATGTGTTTGAACAGAAAAACATAAAATATGGTAGTTTCAGTGCTGTAAGAACTTAATTGAAGCAGTAGAGTGTTTTATCATTATATGTACAAAGTCTGGTTATACTGTGTTTGCAACTACCATGGGAGCTGGAGTTAGAGCTGCATAGGATTATCAAATACAGACTTAAAGGTACACTGGTAATTTTAATTTAGGGTACACTTAAAGTATCTCAGTGATGCTTTAAGTTTAATTTCCATAATGATAAAGCATTGAATCATACTTCCCCCTAAACTCCTTCCCTTGTGATTTTGTGTAACATTAATGAATATAATGAAGGTTATATAATGAAGGTTATAACAGCAAAAAGACCATAAACATAGCCAATTTACAAGTAAAAATGCAAGGTCTGCTGTATGCATTGCAGGTGGTAATAAGTAATTTCTTTAACATATGTTATGCTCTTCAGTTTTTATAGAAGTGATTTTTGGGTTACATATATCAAAACACGGACTAAAAAGAGTCCAATAAAAAGACAAAGTCTCAAAGCATGCAGACCAAAACCTTCAATATATTTACAGGGGGTTTATTACTCAAAAACTGTATCATCTCTGAAATGAAAATATGTAGTTGTCCTGCCATAGCATCACCTCACTGCAGCAAACTGGTACTACCCAAACTCTAAATAATGCTGCAGACAGACTGAAATATCTTCCTCTGTGCACAGAGCATAGCCAATGAATTCCAAAAAGCACTGACGTTTATTTCAGAGAAATATATTTGTTTTATCAAATCCTTAGCCAAACTCAGGCTTTGCTGGGACCAAATCAGAGAAAAAACACACTTTTTGCTTATCAAAATATACTTACTGACGTAACACAGCTAGGTTTTCTTCATCATCCATTGTAGATCCTCCTCTGCTTTGATGGAGTTCAGTCATTTCACTCTAAAGAAGGAAGCAAACAGCGAAAAAAAATAATCATGGCATCACAGATGCAGAAAAAACACTTTAAAATACAGAGCTTTGTGATCAGCACTTTTCACTGGAAAGACTGTACTCCACTAAAAATGAAGGCAGTTTGCAAGAACTCTGTGAAAAAAATCAAGTCACCCTGAAGGTCTTGAAGCACAAAGTATTTGGATGTGGAAAGTTCTCCATCAAAAGCCAATTTAGAAAAGATGGTGGTTCAAAGCCCCTTTTCAAGAAGACATCAGAACACCAGCATAATCTTGTAGGCAACACTAGCCTTAGTCTGTTTTCCAAGCTAAAAAAAAGAACTGTGCTAACTTTCTGGTTACTTCTTAACCTGACACAGCAATTCACTCTTAAAACTTTTACTGTAATGCCTAAACCTAACTATGGTTTGTTGAAAAAAGAGAGGGTTTCTGCTTTCAAGCCCTCCTTCTACTACCCCTTTTCTCTCCAAATGTTGTCCATCCTGGTCATGTGGACCTGCCTTCCTTGTCTTTTGCTGAAACTTTGCTGAGTTGGTTCAACTCCAACCCAGTGAGAAACTACTTGTTTCTGTTGCTGCTGTCAGGATACTTCCCTTCCTGCAGGCAGGGCAGGAAGACTATCCCCACTTGGGAATGGCAACCCACTAGGTCAGGGGAAGCTGTCTTGGAGCCAATGACAACTACTTCTTCACTGTCAATGGTTTTAAGAGTAGCCAATTACTACTGGCAAATAAAAAATATTTCCTCTTCATAGACTTAATATTTTGCTGCCCCTAATATTGGCAGCTATTTACTTTACCCTCCTCATAACCAGCCCAGCAACAAAGCAGCCCCTATTTAAACCACACGACTGTTTCACCAGCGTTACTTCTACTGGGACGATGCCATCACTTTTTCAGTAGAATTCCCTCACACTTATTGAGAGTTCCTGAATATTCTATTGTACTATGACTTTTTCAAGTAGTACATGTGTGAAACATGCAAAGTGACAAAAATACCTTTCCTTTTCTGTAGTTTACCCTCCGAAGCACGCTGCTTTCTGAGCTGGACACGTTTTCTCTTTGAAGACCTACACACATAAACCAGAATCAAACAGGAGTTAGAACTGGATCAGATCTGACACAGATGTTCGTGCAACCACAAATTACGGCTGGAAGTTTCGTTAAGTTTCTCAGCATAGCACAAGAAAACTAAAGGTTAATACAGTTATACTTACCTGGAGAGGTACAAGGAGATTTTACAATTGCTTCAGGTCTTGGAGCAACTGGCTGAACAGGACGTGTCTGCTTAGCTGCCAGCTTCTTAAGACTTACTTGCCGCTTCTGAAACATTTCTTCCATACTTTCTTGCTTCTGGAATACCTTTTGCACATGCTCCTACGGTTGCCATGGAAATAAAAAAACAACTTGAATTAAAAAAATAATTTAAATAGTTTATTATAATTTTTAAATTCCTGTCAGAGATCTATCAACAAGCTACATTGACATCTAGAGCCTCTACAGCATACTGATTTGAAATTGCAATTACTTTTATACCACATATAGAAATATTACACTAACTCTTCACTCTTAACAAGGTGTAATTTACTGTGATTTAGTACACTTAAAAATTGGAACATCACTTCAAAAATTCTTTGTGTGCTTACTAGAGAGAAATCTGGGATTCAAGTTTCAATTACAAAAAAATTTTTTTGAGTGTCCAAAGGTTCTGTTACATGAAGAGATCAGTCATGAAGAAAAGGAATACTGGCAAAATATCCAAGAAATTGGTGAACCTGAAACCACTATAATTCTCAAGTTCTAAAAAATAATAATAAAAAAGTCACATTTTTGCTACATAAAACAAAAGGTATTTCAAATACTCGCTTGGGAGAATTTTTTTAAAAAGCTATTTTACTGTCTGAAAAATTTGAGTAGCTATGGAAAGTCTCTGAAGCCCTTGATGCTCATCCAAAGATACGATGAGACTCAGGCACAGAAATGTATTGGCTTTCCAGTTCACAGGTGTAACTCCTAGCACTGATTATTTAGCTTTATCAATGGCAGTACAAGAGAGCAATTCTAAAATGAACAAATGGACACACAGATACATGTAAACATCTTCTGGTACCTTTAGGTCTTCACTGAGGATATGTGCATACTCTCTGTAAATTTTATTCAACTCCTTGATTTTATTGCCAGCACCAGTATCCAAGAATTTTTCAATCTCCTGTAATGCTGATTCTGCACCATCCTGAGACTGACACTTATCTACTGGCTGCGAAGCCAGCAGGTAAATTCCTTCATCACACCACTTCATAGACTGGAAACAGAGAAGAACAGGCTCAGAATACACCAATGTCAGCATCACACACTAAGAGGCTAAAATACCTCAACCTTGTCATGAAATCAGCTATTTAAAGAGAAAACTTCCAGCATGGTGAGATAATGTTACTTACCATTATGACAACTGTTCAACTGAGGTTTTGGGAAACAACTGTTACACACTAAATTTACCTTCTCTAGTAAGTCATGCAGTTCCAGAGATTTGTTAAGAAGATTTCTTCTCTGCTCTGTCTCAGTAGTCAAGGCATCACAGAGATGATGAAGTTCACTGCATTTTGGAATAATGGAGTCCACAGCATAATGATTGCTTTGAATAAAAGCATCACGCTCTGAAGCTAACATTCTGGCTTTTGCTACAGTTTCCTAAGAAAACAAGCACTGATTAAAGTACATCTTTCCTTGGATCAAGATCAATAATAAAAATTTAAAATCGTTTTTACGCAGTGAAGTACACATATTGATAAAGAATTCATCTTTAGTTAATATCTGCTTTGCTTAATAAATCAAAGTGATTTCCTGTCTTTCCAGATGCCCAAGAACTTTCATGTACCAGAGTACCTCAGAAATAACAGTGAGTTTAATCACAAGCCTCCTTGTGAAGGAACCACTGTTGTCTTTCTACGCCTTATTCAGCAGGGTCTGTGTGTGTATGAATGCAATTTAGGGTACAGCAACAATCTAAACTCAAATTAAAAAATATGTATGTCAGCCTTAATAGCAACAACCTCATTCAGAGAGCAATTTGTTTCATTGTGAAGCACAGATCAGAAAAAGGTTCCCTTTCTATATTGTTTGGCGTATGTTTCTGTTGGCCATCTTTACTGTACATTCAATACACAGCTTTCTTATTTCTAAGATTTATTGAAAGACATGGCTTTAATAGGAATGGAAGTGGTCCCTTGATCAGCAAATGCAAAACTGGGCTGTGTAGACACTTCATGCAAATTCTTATCTGAAGCAATCGCACTTTGCGTCTGGTCAGTCTGCTCTTTATTGAGGGATGTCCAAGAGTTATTCTGCTCCAATGGTTAAAGACTTTATTTCAGATTCCTTCTGTATGTTACCCGAAATGCCAATTTTGTCTTGTTGTCAGCTTAAGCTGACACACTCAACAACCAAATTCCATTCCCCTCTGCACGTGCATTGTCATAGCAGAAATTAAGGAGACTTGCAGAGTTCTTACATGTGATTTTTCTTCAAAGTTGGCAAGATCTTTCAAAATATGCTCCACATGTGAACGGCTGTTTCCCATATCTGTGAAAGCAGACAGTCTCTCAGATACAATATCCAAAGCTGCTTTGACCTGAAATGAGACACAGCAATGTATGAATGATGACAGCTCCACCTCTCTGGAGACCCACCAATTAAATAGCTGATAAGCCACTATCTGCAGTCAGGTGACTCACATTATGTGGTTACTGGGACACAGAGACAAAGCACTTTTTTTGTTAGCCTACCTTTCTCCCACAATTCAAAAGGAAAACAAATACAAAGAAAAGGCATTGAAGTAATCCTGTTTCCTGGTACTGAAAAAGATGCAAGAAAACTAATGCTAAGGAAACATTTCTGATCTTCCTTTTACCAGATGACAAAGACACAAAGCAACAGTAATGTTAACAACAAAACATGAGGGAGAGGTCACCACTCCAGCAATTGTTTTAGAGACAGCCAAATGGTTGCAAGAGGGTTTCTGAGTGCTGCTCTTGTGGTGACACGGGCTGTGTGTGCTCCAAGATCAGCTACACCAGAATAAAGGGTCTGTAGGTGTCATCAAGCACCTACAGTTAAAGAACATGAGATCAGAAACTGGCTGTGAAAATTGTAGCTGAGCCTCCACCCAGCTTCTAACAATATGGTTGCAACTTCCCACCCACAGTGCTGGAGACAGTTTTCATAAAATTTCAGCCAGAATGTTTAGTTGAGACTTGGTTCCATAAAAGGACCTATTGGCAAGATTGTTGTGTTGCAGCAGCATTTTATGCTTCTGTGGTGCAGAACAGGTTTCAAAGGAGTTTTTGAATGCTTATACACAACTAGGTTTATGGAAAAAAAATCCTAAGCCTGCAGAAAAAAACCAAAAAAGTTATGTCTCTATAGGCAAGAATTCAAACTAGTAAAGATAGCAGTGAGTCAAGTAAGGGCAAGTACAAGAAAAAGGTTGGAGAAAGCTTTCAAGTACACACAAGAACTGTAAAATCAAGAGCAGGAAACATTTTCTAATAATTTCTATATTACCAAATATTGA
The DNA here is from genome assembly GCA_024734555.1 of Trochalopteron elliotii. Taxonomy (NCBI): domain Eukaryota; kingdom Metazoa; phylum Chordata; class Aves; order Passeriformes; family Leiothrichidae; genus Trochalopteron; species Trochalopteron elliotii. Next base: position 2,258,493 of record JANPWX010000182.1, on the reverse strand, counting down.
CTGCCACCAAGAAGTTCTTACCTCTCTGAAATTGTGTTCAAAATTTCGAAGGCGCAGACACTGCTCTAGTTTTTGCTGATGCTTAATCCAAAATTCATCAAAGGCAGTCTCTGTTTCATGTAATTGAGCCAATAGCCTTTAAAAATCAAAACAAAACACATAAAAAAAATACTCTAAGAATGATGGGTGCAACCTTCAAGGAACAATGCAATCCTGCACAACAAATAAAAAGCCTCCCCAAGGCAGTATTTTTCAGGACAAATAAACTGGATACAGGAAACATTTTTTGTATTGCACAGTATCATTTCCTACAATAACACTGATATTAAAAACTGAAACTCAACACAAACATTAGGTTCTGAAAAATGGGCAAGCGTTTATTTTAAGCACTTTCTCAGCTTTGGCCTGGGGTCATGGAGAGCTGGGGCTAACATACATAAATAAGATATGTAAATGTGTGTGGGTTAAGACTCAGAGTTAGCCTACCTTCTTCCTAAGTTCCTTAGGTTATCAGGAAAAAATAAGGTAAAATATGAACTACTGAGACCAGCCAGCTGCCCTTACATTTCCTTCTTTGGAGCAAAGCTCACGATAAACCTGAAGGCCATTGCTCCCTCTCTTCCAAGCAGTTTTAATTAAATATCACAGGCAAATATACAGCTATACTGTGAAGAGGAAAACCTTCTTTGATTATAATTCTGGCAAATGACTTAAAACTTTCACTTATTAACTTACCTTCTATTATTGCATTTGACAGTATGATATCCCATGGACTTTATATAGTGCACTTTGCTATATCCAGGGAAGGCTACACATCAGAATTTTAATGAACTTTTGTCTTTAACAGTACAGAAATGAACTCTGAATTTACAAGTTAAAACCAACTAGAGAAAGGCACACGCACACACACACATACAGAGTTTGTTCCAACTTCCATCAGATATTGTATTGAATAGGAATGTTATGGATAAATTAGCAATCCCCACCCTGGTTGTCCTTGGATAGCTGATAGCAACAGTGACCAAAAAAAGTGACTTCTGCCAAGCTTTGCGGGTTGGAACGGACAGTTATTTGGACAGAAAGTCAGCCTGAGTGTAACAGAAACACAGAATGACAGACAAAAAAAGAATGCAGAATACTGCCTGGGGGAAATGAGCTATGCTTTCATAGCTTTGTGAAAATTTACATCTGTGCTACAATGATATAATGTCTTCAAACCTGGCAGTAATGTGAGGGGAGTGTGTATGTGGCAGGCAGGGAGCAAAAGAAAACAATACCTATTATATGCCCAAAGGAAGCACATAGGAAATCTGTGCATAGATACTTCAAGAGTGGTGTACTCCCCAGGAGCCCTTTAAAGGCTACTAACAACATGGATAAGTTATCAGGTTTAAAAGAAAAAATCCCTCCCACTTCAAAGGGACCTAATGGAAATGGACAAATCTACTGAAAAGAAGGGATTTATCACTTCAGTCTTCCCCTCATGACTTGCAAAATTTCTTGGATTGCACTTCAGTTTCTAAACAATGCACTGATATTCTTTAAAATAAGGAAAAAATACTCAAGTATATAGTCCAAATGTTGTGTGGTATCAGACCAGTGTTGTGTGGTATCAGAATTTCAACCCCATTTCCCTACAGCCAGGTGACCCTGCAGCAGGCATTAGGGGGTTACTTTGTTCAGGACAGATCTCACAACAGAGGAGTTGTTTCTGAAATGTTCTATAATGATGACATTGGAACATTTACTTATTTGCAAAGCATAAATATGGAATTAAATAAAGGAGCTGGGGAGGGGTCAAAAAAGCAGAAAAGCAGCATATTTAGTATTTCACACCTCTCACCTTTCTACTGTTGTTTGATTGTCTAGCTGATCTTGGTTCAGTTTGTATTCAGGATTCTCAGTAACTGGTTTTGTAATACTTCCAAGGATATCATCTCCCTGTTCTACTGCTACCCTGATATCCTCCTACAAAACAAAACAGAACAAAACAAAACAAACAAAATGAAACAAAACAAAACCCCCACATGCTGTAGTGGCATGTTGTTGTTTTTTTTAAGCAGAATTCACAAGGCACTGAATTGGAATAGGGATTTCAATAGCATTAGAGCAAGCACAGTGTTATTAAAAGCAGTGGCTGACAACAGACAGTAAATGATAAATGTCAGCTTCTTCCATGTTTGCCATCTTAAGACCCCAGTGCAACCGAGTTGAATTTTCATGGTAGACAGCCTTCTAGTGTCGCTTTAGGCTACAAATATCTCAAAAATTTCAGATGCACAGCTCTGAAACCGCCAAATAGCTTTCATTTAATCCTTTTTGAAAGAACATTTGTTCATGCTTCAAAAGGCCATATATTTTCATATGCACGCAAATACAATCAAATTTCCTGTTGCAAACAAAACTACAAATTAAACACACCACCACTCACAAAGAAATTACTGTTTCGCACACAATCCATTATGTATTTGTACATACATAAACTGCGTTTCAAGAAATGTCATTTTTCAATGCAAAAAGGATTTTTAACATTAAAAAAAACAAGTTCAAAAAGATATCAATGGTTCACATTATTACTGTCTCTTAGTATTGTCCATATTTTCCATTAATATTGCTAGCTATAAATTAGAAGACAGTTTAACTAGAAGACAGCATCTCTACAAAAATTACATACCTTCATTTTGTCCTTCTTTTCTGTGTGTGTTGCAAGAAGGGAGCTGGTTGATTGCACATCATTTGGTAGTTCTGTTTCAGCCAGCTCAGTCCCAAAGGACTGAAGAATCTGGGCTGTTTGCTTAACCTTTTGGGCGAAACCTTCTATAGCCTTTTGGAATAAAAAGCATTAAAGATGTTTCGTGTTTATCACACACATATGCACAAACAAACACAAGCACACAAAATACAACTCTCAAAAAATCCCCAAGCAGATGAATTACAAGACTGAAAAATGGCCAAAGTAGAATTTTGCAAGCAACAGATACCGTCACCATTAATTCCTTAATTGTATTTTTTTCTTAAGCTTGTATCAGGTGTATCTTCTTCATATTTTTACAATCTGGAGTTATTTTACAACTTGAGCTTTTTCTTTCTTGTAGCAAAACCAATAAACCTCAACACAATAACACACTGTAAGTTCCTTCGCTCCAAGTGTTCAGAAAACCACTCCCAAGTTATTACTCATATTATTTCTCTAAGATGACTAAGTACCATTGGGAACATCTTCTCACACTGAGCAAGTCAACTTGCATCACTTGGAATCTGTTTTATAAATGACAGGGTATAAAACAGAAGGGTTCATTAAGCTGAAAAGTTAAAACAAAACCTAAGACTTACAGTACGACGGGACAGCCATCTGTTGTGGCAGTAATCCAGGGTGCCACCAAGATCTTCTGTTAATTGTGTCTTATCAATGTAACCCTGCAGTTCTGACACTGAGCCCAGCATTATGATCTGCAGCAGGACAGGAAAAAAGTGAACGTGATCAGTGGTGACAAGTCCCTTGTTAAGGATTCTAAGCCCCATCCTTCAGACACTGACAGAGAAGACGCACTTTAATATAAAAGTGAGCGATGGAACTGTTTCCTGTGGGTATAGAAAAGCAAACCTAACAGTTCTTTCAGTTGAAGATGATGTAAATATAAATGACTGAATATGAGCATGGGCACCAGGCGTATTAAAAAAAACCCCTTATGGATTATACAGCATAACACTGTCAGATTTTTTAATCTTGATAAACCACACTTGGCTATTTCCTAAAAGCAACATTCATTTCTTGTTCATTTTTCCTTGTTATCCTGGGTCTGCAGGACAGAACAAGAGTGTCTACATGGATTTGTCATGTAAGGACCGGTTCCCCAAGATAAATGAAAGATGGGGGAAAATTTTCTTAAAGATCATCTTTTCCCCTTGAAATTTACATCTGATATGTACAACAACATTTATATCATCATCTCATATAGTCTCAAATTTTATTTTAAAATATAAATGCTGTACACTTGCAAACGAGTACAACCCTCGAGTTTACTGGCAATATAACAACAGGCATCCATTGGATGTTTGCTCAAGTGACAGAAACCATAGCATTTGTCCATGAGAAATTCATCTGCTTCAAAATTCACATAGTCTTTCAAGAAAAAGCCATCATGAATAAGCTAAAACTGCTAGAACTGCCTCTAACATGGCTTTTTGTTGGGGTTTCTTTTGTCCTCACTGGCTACCTTAAGTACTTCTACAGATTCCTGGTAGTAAAGTGAAAAGAGAGGATTTTACTTACAGGTACTTTCATTTTAAGCTCATCTTTGTTGAATCTGAAAGCAATGTCCGAGAGAGCTCGATGAAAAAATCCTGTGGGGCGTAGAACAAGGACTAATTGCAGGTTTCCAGGGAAAGATGCCTGCAAAGCAAGTTTAGCCTGTTATTTTCTGTGTCTCAGCTCCAGAAAATATTTTTGAACAAGGAGAAGCCCCTGATAAACCACAAACTAACTGTATCAAAGGCCTCCCATAATGGGGTGACCAATCATATTGTTGCATAGCTAGTACAAAGAGCTTCATTCAAGACATTTACTTGTCTTTGGGAACAGGGATCTATTCTTTTGGAATCAATTTTTTTCAGGGCTGGCTCGTACTGCTCTTCAGCTAAGATTACAACCTACCCAAGGAGGCTAATGAACAAACAGCAGTGGCTTAGTATTTTTTTAAACAGCAAGACTTCTATGGTTATTTCTTCTTCTCTTTAATAGAAGGTGCCAAAGAAACATCCATTATTGTGTGAAAGCCTAACAACAAATTTCTAATTTCTGCATATACTACCTTGCCAGTTGCCTACACAAGTTTTTGTCACAGCGGATGAATTTCTCAGGCAGTAACTTAGAAATAAGGTTTAATTTGGCTGAGAGAAATAAAAATCAAGCATAAAAATTCTCAATTCTCTTTTTTCTCATGAACTTCCAACTAGCAATCTGATGGATCTTTCCCAGTTCTACAACAGGTAGGGGAAAACAGAAGAGAAAAGAAACAAACAAAAAAATAGCATTAAGTTATTAAAAACCAACCTCTGCTGTGGCAGAGATTTGCATATTTGGCATTTAGCCACGCTTGGAAACATTCTCCTCTATTCAGTATTTCCACTGTAGGGAGGCAGTGAAATTTACTAAAGAAATGATCATTATAATGATTAAGTATGCAATTTTCTTCATTATACTGTTGGAAATTATTTCACTAGCTATTTTGCTGGCTGACTGGTTTACTGGAGGGAAGAAAGAAAAGCCCACCAAAAAAGCCCCACTGACTGAAGGAGCTGTTATGCTGTGCTCTGTTCCAAGCCTACTGGAACTGTTAGTATCTGGAAGGTTGAAGAGTGATTTAATAATCATTTTGAGGTTTCCAAGGGTTCCAGAACTTAGCATTAGAAATGAAGAACTTTTAAAGGGAAAAGTAGTTTAACACTTTTCTGGAAAACTTCACAGATTCATTGTGGTTCCCCAGATAGTCAGTATCTGAATTTCAATTTGACCAAGATTTCAATTTGACTTAAGAACCTTAAAGGCTTGAGCTTCTCAATCTGCCTCCACTTCAGTGATGTCCAGGTTTTCTAGAAGGTACAGTGGTTCAGTTCCAAGGGAGTCTGAGGGCTGGGAATAGAATCCAGGTAATTCTGAGTGCCCCCACTAGCTCCTCAGCCTTGCACTATAAAATTCACTTAAAAAGTACACTGTTCACTAAAACTAGTACTGCCTGTGAAGTTACTAACCCATAGTTATCAGAGGAAAAACCTTACATAGAAAATTTCTGACTGTATTCAGAAGAAAAAGAAAAGATTATGCTTTCCTTACTATTTTTTCTGAACTCCCTTACAAAACAAACCCACAAATTTATTTAGGAGACATAAAAACAGCAGACAAAAATATTCTTTAATTAAATTTTCTGGATAAGCCTTTTAGAACGACAGCTCTATTTACTTCTCTCATTCAACACACGTCTATTTTGTGCCTGTAACAGCAGTCTTCAACTGAGCAGTTACTTTTTACTTTTAACTTCCAAAATGAGAAGTTTATTCGGTGGCAATGCAAATATTTCAGAATAAAAATGATAAAAGAGGTATCTTTTAGGTAACACATTTTAAAAAAATAAGGTCCCTCCTTGTTAGACATCCACCCCACTACATGATGTCCTGACCCACTATCTATGGAAGTGAATATCTGCAACCCATTTAGCCTTATTTGGAGCGCTGGGAAATGCCCTGGACAGGGTGCTGGATAATCTCATCAAGGCTCCCCTTCACCACAAAAGGCTGGGCCAGATGGTCTTTCAAGGTCCCTCCCAACCCAATCTGTGATTTTATGACATTTAGGCTATTACTGAAGCAAACAGCAGTACCCAAATGCAATCTAACAGTAAATTTTTCTGGACTGTGTATTAGTTCTTATGAAATAGAGTTTAATTACAAGATGAAATTAAGTATGATGTTCAATTCAATGAAAACAGAGAACATGCATTACAATTATTTTCTATCTTAATGTGTCAACCCAAAATTATGCTGTTGAAGTCAATACAGTCTTGTATCACTTGAATTCCCATTCAAAACCTGTCAGAAATCTCCCTTCTCTCTGAATAAAAGCTCAAATTCTAGATTACTTTGACTTCGTCTATATTATAAACTTGACTCCACTAGTCTTGTCTCCATTTCGATTTTTTTCTTCCAAAAACCCCCATGTCTTAAAAAACGATGCCTCCTTCCCTTGTTGTGGCTAGGAGTCAAATCTGCAAATTGATTTTAGTGAAAGAAAGGGAAGTTGTGCTACAGTAAACAATGTTGGACTTGTGCCAGCTATTACAGTTTATCAAAGGTTGTATCTGCACTGTCAAAATACTACTGTTTTTCCTAACGTTTTTTTGCTGAAGCCCTGGTGACTTGCAGAGACAATGCTATGATGTAAGAGATACTCCGTAGCTGCCTGTGAACTTCATTGACCACTCAACTTCACCCTGAACACTGGAACAAAACAAAAATTCTCTGTTCCAGTCCAGCAGCATTTTTGTTTGAAGCCATTGTATGCTAACCAGACAACAAACAATGACTTCTCAATAATGCTTCGCTAAATACTAAGCACCAAAAAATATTCATACTATGTTTAGCAGTGCTCTCAAATAAAGTGCCTTCAAGGACTGTTTCACTGAAGTCAATGAACCTTACTCAGATTTGCTGGAAGGTTTGTAGGTTCAAAAACTGTGGGTTTTTTTCTCCAAAGTGTCTTTCTTTACTAGATTAATTAATATTAAGAGTTCCCTCAACAACATCTTGTCTCAAATATTGAATTTATCCAATTTAATGCCAATGCAAAAGAGACTAGGGGTCATGTTTTTCATATTCTCTGCAAAAATTAGGAGAGCCCAGCCCATATATCAAGTCACTTGCACTTGTTTGATACTTCATGACAGTCATGGGATTAGTTTTCTATCTGCTCATCTCCTTCACTTTCTCATCCAGCCAGGTCAGTGTCAATTCCAAAGAGAAAAAGATGTAGATGTGCACCTTGTTATCAGCTTTAAATTAAAACTGACCAAACCAGGAATTTGTATACAGCACAGGCCCAGGATCAAAGCACTCCAATACACTGAGATCTTTGTTGCCCTACAAGTATCCTGAACCTAAAATACAGGGAAGAACCTTTCCTGTCTGGACAAAATAAGGAACAATCATAAATTCTCCAGAAAACCAGTTAATAATTTCTCAAGAGCAGGTTAACCTGCCTGCTTTGAGCTGACTGCTTCTCAGGGATGGGGAGCCTTTCACTGCATTCCCCAGGTTTCTGGAAAGGGGAAAATGTATAGACTGAACCCAGCTGAGTTCTGGGCAAAATGTAAAATCAAATTACCACAGAATTACAGAATGGATTGGAAAGGATCTTAAAGATCACCTATTTCTTACTCCTCCCACCCCCCACCAGGGCAGGAACACCTTCCACTAGACCAGGTTGCTCAGGTCCTCATCTAACCTCGCCCTGAACATTTGCAGGGTTGAGGCATCCACAACTTCTCTGGGAAATCTGTTCCAGTGTCTCACTACCCTTATAGTAAAGAATTTCTTCCTAAAATGTAATATAAGTCTCTCTGCATTCAGTTTAAAACAACTCCCCCTTGTCCTATCACTATCTCACTGTGTAAAGTCACTCTCCCTCTATTTTATATGCCCCCTTTAAACACCAAAAGGCTGCAGTGAGGTCTGGCCCAGAGCCTTCTCCTCTGAATAACCTCAGATCTCTCAGCCTGTTCCCATAGGAGAGATGCTCCAGACCTCTGATCACCTTTGTGGCCCCCTATGGATCACATGTTAGTTGCATATAATCCTAACTACCATTTTTCTTCACAGAAATTACTGACAGAGAGGCTGTGTGTACCACCAGTACTGACCCTGAAGTTAAGCCAGCTTGTAGAAATGTACCGTAACCATATGGGCCATCAAAGAGCTAATGCTTGACTCACTTTTAGTAGTTCTGTCTCAAAATAGTTGGAACAACACTAATTTTCATTTTATGAACAGCTTCAAAATACTCACATTACCAAACTCTGTGGTGGTGTTTTCCTTTCTGCACTTACTAGTATGCCATAAGCCACAGAGCACTTCATTCCAAAATGCTTCTGTATATAAAGGGCCTAGTAAGTACTTGCTTAGGTATCTTTTTAAGACTGTTTATTCCTGGCTAGAATGGACAAGTGCCTTACACATAATTCTTGTCATGAAAGAATCTTGAATTAAATCAGTTCATAAAAAGGGCAGCTTGAAATTTAGTTTTAAAAACATAAAACGTTTAAAAACATAGAATGTTTTGCATTATATCTATATTTAATGCTTTTGACATTATGCTCCTGCTTTCAGAGTTTAAGTGACTCACTTCTCTGTTTTTACGTATTAAACAAATACATAAAGAAAAATGGCTAACTACACAAGGATAACTGCAAAAGTGCCTGCATGTATAGTAGTCTCAAAATATCCAAAGCTATCAGACAAAACCATACTGATCTCAAAATAAACTTACTCATTTTATCATTCACTGTACTAATTCATAACAATAGCCACAAAATTAATACAAATACTGTTTCAGCTTCATCATACTGCCAAGTACTAGGCTTAAATCCAAGCAAAATGAGAAATATGACTGGGGCTGAAAGAAGAGCAGTATTTTCAAACTTAAACCATACAAAATGTGAAGTGTCATTATATTTTTCAGGACATGATGCAAAGAGCTAACTAGAAACTGGGCTAATGGGAAACACCTATCCCATACAAACATAAAATAGTGCCTTTCATGGGGCACCATTTACAAAACATATCTTTTCTACATCAAGAACTTACTAAGAAACTCAACATCTCTAAAAACAGGGCCAAAGAACTCAAAGTTGGATTACTGCAATTCAGCATTTCTCACCTTGGATATCAAACCAATAAGATTCCAGATGGCACAAAAATGGGACTGCCTGACTCCTGCAAGGTTTAGGCTGGCACTACAAAATCAAAGAATCAATTAGGTTGGAGAAGACCTCCACGATCACTGAGTCCAACCCAAGCACTCTGGTGTGCTGTGTCCACTGGCTTCTGGTTTCTTCCTGCCAGCCAGCAGTCTTGGCCCTGATCTTCAAAGAAATTAATGGGCTAAGCCGCTGTTACAGTGAAGACTGCATTTTGATTTATGAACAGGTAAGAAAAGCAGTGCTCTGGACAAGGCAGTCCAAAACAGAAGGCATGAAATCTGCATGCAGTGCATCCTTAGTTAGCAGTGGCAAATTGCAAAGCAAACTTCTTCTCCAGGAGGCTCAATAAAACCCATCTCTTGTCACATTTAGAGAGGGCTGCATAGTTTTGTAACTGGACAAAAATTCCTCACTACCACCCCCAAACAACCTCCATCCTAACTGCTTACTCAAGAGCAGTGGCCCACAGGTACATTATTCTCTACACACCAAGGAAGTTTATTTTCCCTGGATCTTCAATATGAGGCTGATGAATGGCTATGGTAAAACTTTAAATGATGTTGAGTGCAGCTTTTTGCTTGTCTAAAAGAGTGAGCTCACGCTGCAACCTTTCCCTCTAGATGGAGGCAGACAGTGATGACAGGACAACAAGAGACTAATACAATATAATGACATAGACTTCATTTTTAAAAGAAAATACTGGAACTGTGAAAAGAGCAGTGTGAAATCCAAGAACACATTGATCAGTAAAAAGCCTTGCTCCTACAACTGTGGACTGAATATCGCTTGGTTGGTTATGATAACATTAGGAGAGAAAAGAAAAAAAAAAAAGAGAAAAAAAAGGAGTCATTTTTAACTGCATGGCAAGGACAAATGGATCAATTTTTCTGGCATTTGTCATTCACTCAACTTCAGCTGAGACAATACAGAGCTGCTTTACCAGGCAACATGACTGCTCCTCCTTGCACACTTATCCATGGGACTACACAATTGCCCAGACCCAGGAGCTAAAAGGTTCAGCAAGGTCTTACATCTCTTTATACTCTGAATACTGTGCTTGACTGAAAACAAGACATTCTAATAAAAATTTAGAAGAATTGCTGCAGGTGACAGGGCAAAAAGTTGAAAAAATTTTGTACCCTCAAACAATAATATAATACAAGTGAACAAATTTGCAACTACTAACTTCAGTATTTTTCTGGTAAGAACTTTCAAATTCTATTGTCTCCCTAACAGCATAACAATTTGCTATCAAGACTTCACACCTAACATGAAACTTGGCTCTTGGAATCTCTACCAGAACTTCACCTCTCAGCCTGACTATCCCAGTAGACCAGATTCTGCCTAGGCTAATAACTTCACTTCAGCTAAATCAGGTGAAAAATAAAAATAATAATGTTGTTTGCTGTTTGTTTCTTAAGCCACAGAGTCTGCGAGTTTTGCACTTGCTAACAACACCCTGAGTTGCCTGCCCATTGAAACTTCATGGAGTAGAATAAAACAGTAGCAAAGTCTGCACCTGGGCATGTTCCTGCCACAGTTTCTGTCACATCCCAGGAAAAGAAGGGCCCTATTTCAGCCCAGGCCTCTGGCTTTGCTCTCATTCCCACAGCACTGCATGTGCTGCAGCAGCAGTCATCCTGGGCAAGCCGTGCAGTCACTGACTTTACACTATGTCTGCAAAAATAGGTTAACCTCATCTCCAGAGTCTTGACTACAACAGCCTTTAAATATCAGCAGGAAATACAGATTCAGCTCATCATTGCTCATTTTCTGCCCCAGGAAAAAAAAGTACCACTAACAACAAAGAAGGAAAAATGAAGCTTAGAAATTTTTAATAATATATTTTCCACAATCATTTCAGCCTAAAACAAAGCATTTTGTTAGTTTGTTTCAAAGCATACTTCCAATGCCCACTAGTACAAACCAAATGTGTATGAAGAATCTTGAAAATAACAAGAAATAATAATAACAAATACATGCTAGTATGAATTTCTGTTTAACAGCTGCTCAGGGCTTACAAACACACGTCCTGCAGTTGCCAGGATATTAGTGATGGGCAGATGCTCCAGCCAGGATATTCCTGTTGGGCAGTGCTCCAGCCGCAGCACCCTATGCTGGCATTTCTGATTTCACAAATCAAGAGGGCCAACTCCCTCAGGATGAATAGGGAAAAACCAGGAAAGATGGTAGAAATGACAACAAATAAACCAACAGCCAAAACTCTCTTCTCAAATAACATGTGACTCCTATCCTCACACACAGCAATCAGCTTTAGCAATAAAGCACTGAACAGAGGCTTTTTTTTTTTACAAGGACAACGGGTGACACGACAAGGGGGAATGACTTCAAAATGAAAGGAGGGAGATTTAGGTGGGACATTAGGAAGAAATTCTTTACTATGGGGGTGGCAAGGCAGTGCAACAGCTTACTCAGAGAATTTGGAAATTTTCCACCCTTGGAAGTGCTCAAGGCTGGGCTTGGATGGGGCTTTGAGCCACCTTGTCTAATGAAAGGTATCCCTGCCCATAGCTGGGGGTTGGAATTAGATGATCTTTAAGGTTCCTTCCAGCCCAAACCACTCTGTGATTCTGTGATTGAAACTGTCAGAGTTATCAGGTGTTCAGACATCAAGTACAGCCTGAACATCCCAAATAACACTCAGATGCTTCATAACCACCAAAAGACAATTCTGACTGTTAGGAAAACCACACAGGTTGAAGTCCCCAGTTACCCTTGAGCCATTCAAAATAAATCTTTGTCTTTCAATAGTACCTCACTAATTTGGCACAATATACATATCTGGTATATTTGGCTTTGTTTTTTTGTTAAACAACAGACAGCTGAAATGCATTAGATTTCATTTATAGCAAATACTATCGCGAACATACGATGGACAAGAGCAAACAGTTTTTCACTTCATCTTCTTTTGGTATAGGAACACAAAATTTTCAAGTATTCAGGGCTGATGTGACTATTGTTGAAGCCCAACAGGAGGACTGCTATAAATACATATACATGGGTACAATTCAAAGCCAACACTGTTGCTATTCAACAAGGGAAGCAAACATAAAAAATCATGCCTTTAACAGATTAGACTTGAGCTAAAAAGCATGATTCTTCTCTCAGAAAAAGCTCACAGAAGAATGAAAAAAGCTGAAAAAGGCAAAATAACCCACCAGCAAAGGTACTGCAACTGGGTAGTGCTCCTGTACTTAACACCCTTCTCTGGGCAAATCCCTTAGGCACCAACACCATCACAACAGTGACAGATCCCTCATAATGGGGAATAGTTGCTCAGTTCTGTTCACTGTGCTTCAAAGCAAAGTAGCACACACTGGAGGAACGTTACCATAAATGTTATCATCATGGCCATAAGCAACTTGTCTGTAGTTGCTCCCTAACCCTTACAACCCCAATTATGCAAATAAAAGGAACGTAATCTGTGCAACACTTATCTGTCCTTGAACAGAAACTACAGCACTGACATTTGAAAGAGATTCCAAACCTTCAGACAGTGTCTTTTTTCTTCAATCATCCTAAATTATCCTGCTCTCAGTTTTCACTACTGGAATCTGCTCATCTTAATGCTACATCTCAAAATTTCAAGATGAGCTGCAAAAGCAATTTTTGCTGATACTTCAATGTATTTTCAATGTTTTAACATTCCTACCACGATTATTGTGTAAAAAGTTGTATTGGGGAAATATTATATCATTATATATTCATTCAAAAAACATCATATAGTGGGAGTAATATACTACCTTTAAAGATGTATTACTTTAAAGTGATGTACTACCTTTAACTTATAATAAACAAAAAAATTCTTTGGCCATAATCAGGCCACATTAAAATGACAGTGGCTGTTTCGATTTGACTTTTATCTTACAGAGTCAAAAATTTTCAGCCATTAAAAATTAAAAGATTACAGCTTGGTTTTTCAGCCCTTACTGGTAAGACTATTGACACTAACAATTTAAGCAAGGACAACAAGGAAGGAAAGAAATGCAAAAAAACAACCAAAAACTAAAAAAACTCAAGTAAACCAGAAGTACAATAAGCACACGATGAACATGAATCTGTCCTTCCCTACTTCTGAAAAAAAAAGAAAAAAGGTAAAAAAAGGCAATAAGCTTTTCTAATAAGCTTTTTTTTCTGATTTTAAAAATACTAATTGAGAGGGAGACTGAGAAAGTTAAGAGCATGTACTGTTGATTGATCAAAGAAGGCACATAAGGTTTTCTTGCTTACATGTAATCCTTGTTTTAAATCAAACATCACAAGAACAGTTCTTCCATGTGAACTCCTTTCACAAGTGGTAAACTCAACCAGGACCCTCATCCTCATTTCTTCAAAAAAGGGAAGCTCACTCAAATAGTGAAAAGTGGACCCAAACTCTGTGGGACCCATGGGGTGTCCATGCAAACATTAGCTCCCACCTGGGACAGCTGCATGCTCACACATTCACACACACTCTCTCTCTCCAAGTGCACACTTAGGAAGATGTCCTGAGCTGCAGATTGCATTAAAAGCACATCACAGACACATGATACTCTGTCTGGGATTCAAAAGACCTACTGGATACCTTCTGTATCATCTATTAGCTGACATATTGTTGAAGGGAAAAAAAAATGTTTTTCCACTTTTAAGAGGAAGATTCAAAACAGAAAATCTTTCTAAGGAGTCATTTAAAAGAGTACTCACTGCTATCCGCAGTATGGAAGCTTTCACGGAGGTCCATTTGTCCTGTCTGCGATCTATGACAAGAATAAATCCAATTCCAGCATCTCGTAAACTAAGTTTGGAGGAGGAAAGAAGAAAACAGGAAAGTTTCGTTAAAAATACAGATGTAACTCCTGATTCCCTCACACAGAAAAGCAGTTTGAAAAAAAAAAAAAAGTAGCTTGACCTTTTTGTGCAGAATTTTCTTCATATAAATATCTTAAATACAGATACACTGTACACCATTGCAAAGATGCAGCAGTCTCACAGCATTTCACAGAGTTTCAAAATGTATTCAAATAATGAATTCTTCTTTTTCACAAAAGGTAATATTTACATTTCTTGCACAGGGATTATTTCAGAAGAAAATAAGACTGATTGATTCTCCACTGTTTCATGCTGATATAATCCCTTCCTCATGATGTTGTCAGTATAATTTCAGGATCAAAATAAAGTTGTTTTCCTTTTGCATCTGCTTTTAACCTTCTGTTTGAATTCTTCCTCCTCACTGACACTTAAAACGCCTTAAAAACACAGATCCTTCTGATCATTCCATGGCATTGCTCCACGCATCTGAAATTCTCATATGCCTCCAGGTTGTAAACTTCTTCCTAGGTGCATTTTCACATTCACCAACAGAAAAAAACCTTACAGCATTTAAACTCTTCAAACCACAGACGAGAACAACGAGCTCAGAGGCACTTCTCTGGAATGGAAACATCGGTGAGAGAGATCCTGCACAAATCCTGGCGTATGGGTGACCTTTCTCTTTTGCCTGTGCTCAGCTGCATGTGCTACCGAGCCCTGACCAAGGGATATGCTCCTGTTTTGTAATTCCCCATCTAAGCCAATTGTGCAATGCCAGCAGCAGCCCTTGCCAGCCAATCGCAATCAAAATGGAAACAGCAGGCAAATACAAGGCAGACAGGCTCAGATTTATTGTTTTCTCATACATTTGCTCCTTTTTCAGCATATGACCCATATTTTTACTTCTGATAATTTATTGCAAGGCCTGCTGTGGCACTGTGTGACCTTTAGAAATACTGTGCATCAATTTGTTATGGTAATATCTTAAAAGAAAAAATAAAAATCAACACAACAGAGCATCAGGATTCTTTATTCAAGATTGCTGAATCATGGAAACACCAGATTTTCTTTATAAGATTATGTCAGTAGCATAATGATAAGAGGATGTTTAGGAGGATGAAGAACACAGGTACCCAGATATATCATCTTAAGATATTCTTCAAAATTACACATTTAAACAGGATTCACAGTTTATTCCCTCTCTTTTACAAGATGCAGTATCTCTCAATTTTACAGACATACTATTTAGTGGGAAACATGAATAATCATTTGAAATGCAAAGGAACCCTTTCTTTCTTTCAGAAGAAGCTAAGCAGTCCTTTTAGCACAGCAGAATATTAGAAGTGATCCTCAGTGCCCACATTCAGTGCACGTTACTTAACTCTTGCCTCTGGGTTAGGACAACACTGATAAACAACATCTGAGCACTTGCCTTGTAAGCCTGACAACCCTTGCAGACAAACAGGGCTTTATATTAGCAATATGCTTCCCACTACAGTAAATTTCCATGATTTACTAAAGTTTTCCCTCTTCTTTTTCTTTATTTAAAGGGCAAGGGGAGGAGAGAGACCCAGACTGATTTTAGTCTCTTCCTGTTCCCTGTTTAAAGTTCTCACAATTTTAACCCTTAATGACTGAGCAAAATAAAATTATAATAGCAACCATGTGCCACAATAATCAGAGGGCAAAACAAACTCCTTGGGTACACATCCTTAATGTGGATGAATGGAGTCAAAAAGGTGCTACAGCTATCCCCACAGGAGTCAGTCAGTGGATTCTGGAGTGTATTAAGACTCGTAAAGAGCTATTTTCCCTGCTCAGTAGAACTTCCCAGGAGCCCTGAAATCCCTCCATACTTCCTCAGAGGAAGCATAATCTCAGAGTACCTAAATGCAACATCTGTATAATATTTTAAGAAACTACTGATATTTCCGTGCAATATGAATAAAATTAAAGCCTCTGAAAGAGCATCAATAGGATTTCTCTCTAGGAGCACACAAAAATTCAGGCTCAGCTGTGATTCCAGAAATTATCTACATGGCAGCTCCACACAGTTCATCTCCTGCCTCAACACCTGACAATAAGCAGAGCTTAATATCATTATCCTAGGAAAATAAAAAGACAAGGCTTACTTATGTGGAAGAATTAACAAAGAAAAGCACATCTCTAAGACAGCCCAAAAGATGTCTTCAGCCAACCTTCTTTTTCCAGTGGATCAAATAGAAGGATCAAATATGTTGTGTGCTTGCATGAATCAGCAAGCTCAGACTGAAAGCCAGGATTCCCCACTGCTCCCTAGAAGAGACCCGGTGGCAAAGTCTTGAGCATCTGACTTCAAACTGTTAACACTCCATTAATATAGACTGGTGGCAGGGGTGGGGGGGGGAAATTAAATGCTCTGTTCCAAATCAATCAGGGTGGGAAAAGTATTTGTTATCTTGACAACAGTGCCTTGTTGCAAAGGCCTGGCTCTGGAGTCTGGGATCCAGCTCCAGCAAGTCACAGGCAGGAAGCAACAAACCAAACTAAGACATTGTGTACAACAAAGTTGAGAACATTACAAAGAGAACAAAGTCATGTATTCAAGAAAAGTAAATATTGAAAACAGGTCTGCTTGCCAATGTACCCTTGCTCTACTGACCTCTCTTTGCTGCCAGACACGCACCTGCATATGGAGTTGCAGGACACCTTGCAATACCCTCCTCTCTTCTAGGGCACAGGATGAACAGTGCTTTGGAAACAAGTCCACACACAATTTCCCTTTGGCTCTTGATTTAACTGTGAGTGCCCCTCTTTCCCTCAGCCATATTTATTACATTTAATCCTGATACTGGTTTTCTCCTACCCCTCCATGTGCTTGAGAGGAATGCATTTTGTTTTGTGCTCAGCGTCTCAGCAGAAGCATGCTCTGATGGCCACAGCTCATCAAAAGCTCATCAAGCTTTTTCTCCTTGCCTTGGTCTAGCTGCATTGTACTCATCAGCTTAGCTCACATCTTCTCATGCCTCTGCATCACTCTCCAATAAACTTGTCTCCACTACTGACATTTGTCTCTCCCATTCATCACTCCTCATCCCAAGAACAGTTCAAAAAGTCTTCTTTTTTTTCCCCAATTTTAGACTGTCAGGATGAATGACATAAATTCTCATCCCTTCCTGAATATCACAGTCCCTTCACCCACCAACTGTATGCTATGTCCCACTCCATCTCCCTGTATCTTCCCTTGGGTGGACACTTCCCTCAGCTGTGGTCCTGCCTGTGGAGTCCAGCAGCTTGTCTGCACTGCCTGCTGGTCAAGAGATGGCACTCACATCCCATGCCACAACCTTTCTGCTCTCAGCCCTGGTAGCAGACCTGGCTCTAGAGCAGCTCATCCTTTAAGCACAGAGAAGCTCCTGCTCAGCCCCAGGATGAAGCGGGACATTTTTGGCAACAGGTTTGAGTAGTTACCCAGAATCTGTGGCCTGGGATTTAGGCAGATTTTTCTCAAGGTACTTTCTTGACACAAAAGCCATCATTCTTCTGAGTGTCACGTCTGAGTCCTTGAACAAAGGAAACTGACACTTGAGCTTCTCAAACAATTGTTTCAGTGTTTGAAGGGCATGGTGGATTTTTTCCCTGGCATGTTAGGAACCACTCAGCTATTTTGGCTGAACTTTACACCATAAAATCAGGTGGCACCTCACAAATGGAAAAAAATTTGGCAGTGTTGTTAATTACTAGAAAGCAACTCTTACAGTGAGAAATATCAGAAAACCTTAGCAGAAGCATCTGTCTATTCAGGCTTCTTAATATTTCCCATGTGACCTTTGTAGTCTTTAATACATTAAACTTGTAGCCGGTGGACTTTCTGAAACATAATTTATATAAGCTTTTAATTCAAATTTAGTATTTCCTTCCTTTGTTTCTCTCCTAATACATCTACAAACCCACCTCCCCCCAGACCAAAACAAAAAACCCAAAACACAATGGGATAAGCACTGTTCTTCTGTTTATTCACCAGAACAAAGAACAGAACATTTTTTAAAAGGCAGGGAACCATCTCTGCTTCTGCAGGAAATGTGTCCAGCAAACTTACAAAGGCCAGATTACAAAGGCAGAAAGTGGAGGAAGAGGAGCAGGGCCACAGAGGAGAGGAGAAAATGCAGGAGAGGGTAGACTTTCTGCTCAGGTTCCTCCCTCTGTCCTGGGGAGCCAGTGTAAAACTATTAGGAGGAGGTGACAGGGAGTTTGAAATACCTGCCCATCAAGCAGTCAGTTTTCCATGTAGACTGTAGAGCAGGAACTGAATTTTCCACATAGTGACTCCTCAGCTTTAGATTATGGGGACATCTCCACTTGGTCTTGTTTGTAAGACTTATTAGCTCATGCACATGGGGGAAAGGGTGGGAAAGCTTACAGTACATAGGACTGTGGAAATAAACTTCCCTCTGGATATGTGGAAGCAATTACATAAACATCCTCTGAAAGATCCTTGCATTTCTCCAAGGTATGGGTGGTGACAACTGCTACACAAATAATTTCCTATTGCTTCTACATTGCTGCATGAAAGCAGTTAGAATACATTGATCTCTGCTACAAATGAAACAAAGCAAATATTTGGGTTCATCCCAGAGACTTGAAAGTATCAAACCTTTGCACATTTGAAATTCTGTAGAGCATTTTAGGTTACATAAGTCTACTTATTTAAAACTGAATTTCAGTCTTAGAACTTTATTATTAAACAGTTGGCCTGCATTACAGTCAGGACTGTTCCCTACCTCAACTACCTTGGCATACAAATGAACTAGAAATTCTTGCTCTCAAAGACTGAACAGCTATTTCCGTAGTAGGACTTCGGTAACATCCCAGGAAAAATTACTGCATTGAAGACAGCACCAAGGCAATGTCTGCAACAATCTGTATCGTAAGTAGAACTCTGGTACCACCCTATCTTAAAGTTTCCTCACCCACAGCAGAGGGACATGCACACACTGCTTCAAAAGATGTGAGGTCTGGGGCACCTCACAAATCCTTATCTTTTTTGGCATACAATTGTAAACCTATGTAAGAAGGACTTGGAATTGGCTCACCCACTCATCACTGGACACTTAGCTTAGGAACAGGCCACTGGAAATGAGACACTTAATGAGCAAGGTTGCTGTTTCCCCAAGAAAAACTTTGCATTCTACATTTGCAGAGACAAGACATTTCAACTGACTGAACCTGAGCCACCTCGAAGACCACTTCTCCATCTCTCCTGGTGCTGCTAGGAATGATTTCTTGGAGGGTGAAGGGGAGACAAGAATTATTTCTTAATCATCAGTGTTTCACACATTAAAAAAATGAAACCATGAATGCCCCAGCAATTAATGAAAGAAGAGCCACCTCCTTAATGGCTTTTACAAGCTCTAGAAGACAGTCAAATAATATAATGAAGAATGTCATATTAATGGAATTAACAAATCAAGATAAAAATCTCCAGTACAGCAACTAGGAAAAGAAAAAAAAACCAGCTAAGCCCTGGGGTGACATTTCACATAACCAGTTTTAT
The DNA here is from genome assembly GCA_024734555.1 of Trochalopteron elliotii. NCBI lineage: Eukaryota > Metazoa > Chordata > Aves > Passeriformes > Leiothrichidae > Trochalopteron > Trochalopteron elliotii. The sequence continues at coordinate 2,238,681 of JANPWX010000182.1, read as the reverse complement.
GCTGGTTTGCCAGCAAGAAAAAGGGCAGTAACAATTCACCTGGCATAGCTTTACTGCACATCTCTCCTCCTGTCCCTCATGTAGGGTAAGCCAGACTACCTCAATTTGATCAATTTGATTTCATTAGCTACATCCTAGAGGATGCAGTGTTTCCTAGAGCAGAAAAATTTAATGGGTTATGAACTTAACACCAAAAGAGGATAAAAAAAAAAAGAAAAAAAAAGGAAATTCAGTTGTAACATTATACAAAATGTAGTACCCAGCCACTAAACAGTAATTAGATCTAGAGCAGTTTCATTTTCTTACAATACCTGATTGCTAGTTATTGTAAAGATAGCTTTGTTTCATAACTGGCCAATTCATCCACTTCATTCCAAAAGAAATCCACCTCCTGGGTATTTTTAAAAAGGGACAAAAATATCATATTTGGCATGTACCCCTAATTTTAAAATGTTGAAAAGCTGCTTAATAATTTTAAAATGTCTTGTACTCATTTCAACTTTAAAATTTTATCTTATGACAGCTTCTTTCTCACAAGCCAAAGGACTTAAGGACTTAACATTTTAAGCCACCATCTCTAAGGAAAAGAAAGCAGACTTGTGCTTTCTTGAGTAAAGGATGGAAGTAGGTTGATATATATCACACTCCACAAAGTTCCAGTTTGAAAGCCTCAGATATTGCAGGCTTTTATAGCCCAAATTATCCAGCCCCACTGCAGAAGGTTCCTGATTAAAACAATATAGAGATAGCAGAAACTGAAAAAGAACTATAAACCAGAAATATGAGCTCTTATACCAAACTTCCTTGTTTCAATTGCAAAGTGAGACTATAGGTTTTAATTCTGTATCTAAGCTGAATACTGCTTTGTAATGCTGCTGCTATTTCAGATCTTAATGAGTTTTCTAAAAACCTGCACTTAAATTAGTACTTAAAAGCATTTAACTGAAGAACAGCCTGGCAAATAAAAGAAGTTATAGTCCTTTAGAATATGTTAAAAATGTAACATTTTATAAAGTTACATAATGTTACAAATTATTTTCTGAACTTGCAATTTATCATTTTTGATACTCATGAGATTATATCATATGTAATCATAAAGTAATTACAAGTAAGACAAGTTGGAAGTGTTCTGAAAGGACAGTATTATCTTCCCATTAACTACACTTGCTCTAAATTAGCAAACTTAAGAATTATATTTTCTATTTTTACAACAGAAAATTTGAGACCTGCATTGTAATTGAGATATCAGTGGCAAAGAAACCATCTGCCAAGAAAATAGAATGAAAACGTATTTCCAAAAGATGGCTGCATGTACAACTGCATGTTGCTGTCATGGCATTCAGTCACTTAGACAGAAAATAGCAGTTTGGTGCCAAGTTCTGCCACAGATGTAGATGTGTGACTAACTGAGGTGAAGTATACTGAACAAATCTGAGGACAGAACTGTCCCTAACAAAGGCAGCATTTGTGAACACCCAGAAGAAGCTCTTTGGCTACCTAGCAGACCTCCTGAGCCCCTAAAGCAAATTGGCATGACATTTTGGCTCCCACTCAAACAGTGGGCCTGACATCTTGTGGTGATACTCATTTGTGACATCTCAGTTCAGATTCCTACAAGGATCACTTTCAGCTGAGGTGTGAACTAGTCTATCAGTAATCAGTTCTTATTCCAGCAATATTTATGAGAAAAACCAGAAATTACAGGTGCACTCTATTTAGGGTACATGGCACTGCATACAGGGGAAAAATAGGAACACAATGATTAACAACTTCATACATTAATTCTATCATTTCACACAGAATTAATATAGTTTTGGCTTTAGTTTTCGTAACCTCCATCTCTTCAGCTGAAAACACTGAAGAAGTCAGCTAGTGCAGAAGTGCTGGAAGGACATGTCCATCTCTTCTATCTCACTGAAAAATCATCCAAAGCAGACCCAAGGAACAGGCTCACCTCAAACTTCCTGAGGTGCTGAATTTAAAGCTGGTGCCTGGTGGTGTGGAAGTTGCTGCACTGCACCTCTCTCCGTATCCTCATCTCTAGAGTCAGGGAAAAAAAGCTTGTCATCTACTCCTTGCTGTGGTTAACCAGTGAGCAACCTGTACTGTGCTTCAACACTAAAGAAGGCTCTTGATGTAGAAAAAGTCGTTGTATTTTATTACTGAGCTCTGTCACACTTAGCTCAATGAACTGTAACTGTGGAAGGCAAAACCTACCCAGCTCAAACTAAGGTTGGCCACTGTTCATACAGAAATATAGGAAAGAGAAGGAATTCCAGCAGAAGACATCTAAAGTAAGACAGCCAGAAGTGCTGTTATACAAGTGCAGCCTCTAGTGGTCTGTCCAAAATCACTGAATGCCAAATAAAAATCAGTATGTTTTAAGCTCTTGGCACTAACAGCTGCACTTCACCCAACACAGCCGATGCTGTGACACCACAGCAGCAGCACAACCTGCAAGCAAGGGGGCACCATTTCTCCTTGATGCTTATGCTTCAAATTTGATTTTGAAAATAAAAACTCCCTCCACCCCCCAGAAACCAACATGCATACAATTCTACAATCAAATTTATTCTATACTGAAAATCTGTGCATAGATAAATTTTTAAATGCACACTAAAAAACCCAAACCATTTACACTATCTTTACACTTTATTTTGGTTTTGATAGTTACTGCCTTCCCTTCACAAAAACAGATGAAGCTGCACAGGAAATTAAGAAAATGTGAGTGTATAAAAATAAATTAAGATAAATAAAATTTTAAAATAAATAAATCAATAAATTAAGTATTTGTTATATTAATTAATAAAATAGTAATATTACTTAATAAATAAATTAATATTAATTAATAAATAAAATTTAATAATTTAAAAATTTAAAATTTAAATTAATAAATTAAGAATCTAGTGAAAACACACTATATTCTGTGTAGGAGCTGAACCTGTTAAAGCTTCATCATTAGACAAGGTTAAGGTAAGAAATTTGATGCATTTCCCTGCTTCAGCTATGCACCTTTTTTTCTCCACATTTCAGCTAACTCTCCCCTAAATCTTATCCAGGGTACCACTGATGAAAACCTTCTCTCTTTCCTTTCCCATCATGCATACTTTTGGTCTCAGCTGTTATTAGTTCATGCCCCAAGCATGTCTAAAAACACACTGTATTACAATTTTCTCAGTACTGGGGAGCCATCAGATAACCAAATTTGTGTTTTAGGATCTGAGCAAGCAGGCAAAGAAGAATTTAGATGGATGCTGGGTTGTGAGGTGGCATAAATAAAAACCATCATAGGCAAGTGATTAAAATTTGCTCATGAAGCAGAAGAGATGAGCAGAATCATACAGCCTGGCAGAGTGACACCATGAAAAGCAATGCCTTTTGCCACTTTATAAGCACAGGCAAGAATAATTACTCATGATGTTGTATCAGTGACAGGAGATCTTAAAAGCCAGATAAACAGGGGAAAAGAATAATGAGAGCAACTTCAAACAGCTTTGTCTGAAGGATTATTAACAATTCAAAACTTTGGAAGTCTCATCCAAAATTCACAATGATTGTAGGCCAGACGGCCACAAGAGGTTATGTGTAGCCCTATGCCTGATCTGAAAATTCCTCAGTCACCACAGAACTGTGACAACAGCTCACTGCACTGCCAGCAGACCAAGAACCAGCAAGGAAGATGGGCCACTTTCAGAGACATCCTGGCAACAGGGCAAATGCCAACTCACTGACAAACAGGAGAGCTGCCCTCCAGCCTTGGTCTCAAAGGCAACCAGACGTCTTTATCCTGCACAGAACTAGGTCCCTTGATATAGTGAGATACAAATCCCAACATATTTACGTGAGGGAATTCTGTCTCAAGCACTGCTTGTGTTCCTCAGCCAAACACCTTATTTATTTGAAAATATTTATGCCAATTTATATAACATCCAAGTCATACTTCTTTTATCTCCCCACTTGGATTCAGAGATATGGGCATCAGTATCTTCCTTGATTGGTCCCTGTATCGCTCTTTATCTCCTGTGCTCCTTTAGGTCCTCAAATCAGCCTCTCTTTCACTTTCAGCAATTCCTCCTGAACCACAACTGTTTGGAAGACAGTAATGCTGGCTATATTCTATCATAAATGCTGACCTTCTTTCTGCTCCAAAAAACTTACGCTGTTGCAGGGGAAGCCTAAAAATAACAACTAAAGTGTCCAGGCATCATCATCTGCCTGGGCCTGGACATCTGCTTGTACCACATGCACTTACTGCCTTTCCATAGTACCCATCAGCTTTTTTTGTGGTAATTTCATACATTCATAGAATTACTTGGGTTGAAAGGGACCTTATAGATCATCTAGTTCTGACTGCCCAGTACTTCACAAGCTTTATCCCACCAAAGAACTAAAACCAGAGCGACCTTAATGCACTTTTGCAGGTAAAAGAAAAATTAATTTAACAAGTCATTCCTTAACAGATCCTCTTTTAGTGTGTGAAATTAAGTAAAGTAAGAGTTTTTAAGGCAGAGTTATAATTTTCTAAACGGAAAACACAGTGTGATTTCTTGAGGTCATGCAGAGATGCATTTAGAAGGACTGTTTGAAGAAAGACAACAACTTTGAGGACTCATTTAGACTTAACTACAGATGGCTGAAGTAGGTCACGTTATCCTGGAGGGACAATTAAGGATAAATAGGTCAATAAAGGCAAAAGGCCTCCATGTCAGTTTAAGCTTAAGAAAACTGAGCAACAGAAAGCCTGTGTGACTCTCATTTTAGAACTATTAAGTCCAACTCCATAAAAACATTTTTACACCTACTCAGAACTGCAATATTGGAATTTATTGTACATATTTCCAGGACACTGCAACAACCACTAATGCTACTGCACAAAGTATTGGAACAACCTTACAGGGAATGCTGCACAATTTATTTTAGAACTGTGCCATTACACTTAAATAAGGTGTAAAATTCTCTGAATTGAATACTGGACTAATAAAAACCCCTGTGCGATGGTCCAGAATTTTAGTTATTAACTTTCACAATTTTACAGTACTTAATTTACTTTGTCTTATTAGCAGACTAAATTTACCACCGTATGGTGCGTGTCATACATACTACCCAAATCCTCTAAACCCTAAAGGTGTAAATGGGATTTAAAGACTGGAAAGGCTTTACCTGTACAGGGCTGGGCTTGAAAACAAGTTTAAGGCACATATAAGGCGGACACTGAAACAAGTATAAATATTTCTAAATCCAATAAAAATTCAGACTCTAAGTAACAATTTGGGCTTTGACCTTAATCTTGTGAGGGTCCGTATCTGTCACAAAAGCTTTGGACTGTCACTTAAATTTAAGATACAACGCTCTTACTTTAAACCTAAGACCTTACATTCCCTGTCTGCTTACAGCAACATATGGTATTTACAACTGTTTGGCAGCTGTGCTCTGAGAAAGGAAGGGTACACAGTGTGACAGATTTTGCTGGAAGACCTGGGATATTCTCACTGACAAATTTGAGGGGCTGCCAAGGTAACAGCAGGGTACAGGTTCCATATCTTCAGCCTGGATTGCAATCCAACAAAGAGGAGAGCAGGGAAATTAAGCACAGCTGACAGAAATAGACTCTGAAGCTGCAAAGCTGTTGCTCAGCACGTCAGTATGAACTCTCAGGGCATCTGGTTTTTTGGCACTTCTTTCCCATTATGTGGTGATCTTCATCCCTGGCACTCCACAAAACAAAAGTGCTTAACTCTTATCTAGTGGTGGGCTGTCCACTCAGTTTGCAGATAAACGAGCAAACACAGGCAGTTACTCCCTGACACCAGCTCTATGCAAGGTCTGCTGGACCCGATGGACTTACAGAGGCTCAAAACACAGCATTACCCCAACACTGCTGCCTCTGCTTTCAGAGCACAGTGGTGCATCTAGGCCAAGGAGACTGGCCAGGCCCAAGCTGTGTGAGCCCTGAGCTCTCCTGTGTCCCTGGCATGGAAGTTTGCTAGCTCCAGCAACACCCATGCCATGCTGCTGCATGTCCTTCTGGTCCCTCCCTAAATTCACCTCACCACGGTTTGCTGTGCCCACAAGGATCTGAACCCACTGAAAGACTTAGAACACACATTTCCCTTTCAGTTTTCCACTGTTATCCCCAACAATGGGAAGCTGGTATAGTAAACAAGGAGTGGTCTACCAGAAGCTCAGCAAGCCCTAACTGCTGAGCTTTTGAAATGTTGGACATCAACGCTTTGGAGTCATCTCATTCTGTTCCATCACTTGGACAGGATGGCTCCCTGGTTTCCTACACCAGAGGGTACCAAAAACAACAGGTTTTTTTAGAAGGCTACATAGTGTTCAGGCATTTGTAAACCTTCAGGAATCTCAAAGAAGGGGACACTCTCCCAGCCAGGAAACTGACGGACACCTTTGAAAACAGGAAACTGCTGAACATGCCAAGTTAACCTGAGTTATGCTCAAGATCATGCAGTAGGACAGAATGGCATTACAAAGAGAAGCTGTACAAGGCTCTGGCAGAATACAAGCAAACACAGCCTATGTATCATGCTTGATCAGCAATATGGGACTCAAACAGGCCATCAAAAACTGTTCTGAATTTTCTAATCTACATTACTTATTTCTCCTGAAATGGATTTTGTGTTTAAGATTCAGCTTTACACTTTTAAAATATTAGCTTTCCAATCTCTTGTGACCACAAGAATCTTAGCTTGCTTTCTTTGTTCGAAGATGAGCCTATATGAGCAGGAAAAAAAAGCACTAAAATTATACTCATTTGTTCTCATAAACAGCAAATTGTTTTCTAATTGCAGTAGAAACTGCTAATTAATCAGAAGCAAAAACATATGTTGAAAAATACAAAAATACTGTGTAGTTAAGTTTTTTTTAACCACTACAATTACCTATTAATTCTTTCAGAGCAAGCTCTCATGCTACTGCCCATATTTGGTAAATTCATATTCCAATAATGTGTACACACTTAAGCTAATAAAATACATTTCAAGAAACAGCTGTGATGAAGAGAAATGAAATATGAATAACACCTGCCTTCAAGGTACAAGCAGATTTTAGAAGTCCATTTACCAGGATCAGTAGAAAAACTTAAAAAAACCACTACCTTTCAAAACAGAGAACACTGATGCCCTGAAATGCAATATTCTTCCTTCAGCCTCAGTACATGTGTGATGTAAAAGGTACATTGCACAGCTGCCTCTTCCACTATGCAGTAACAATGATGGTGTCTGGAGGTTGTCAGGCTTTTAGTCAGCTAAGAGAGAAGACAACCTTGGTCTGCAGGGTCTTTTCTTCCTACCAAGCTCAGCAGTCATCCCCAAAGGACTCACAGAGTGAAGTAACGGGAGACATTCTCTGCAGAAAGAGAATCAGACCAACTATATGGACATTATAAAATCTCAAAATATCCCAAGAGGATGCAAGACATGGCTGACTGTCCTCTACTCAAACACAGTTGATTTTAAAGTTGTCACCTCTTACAGACACTTTATCTAGAGATAATACTGTGTTCTACAACTGCACTGATAAGAACTATTAATTCATGAGGATGAATTTTTACATATTTACATGTTAACTATTTGAAATTCTGCATTTCAGTTAAACTACTCTTCCTAGGAAGTACTGCCTTACGTACTGCCGTGGATTCTCCTACTTGGGTGGCCTATGTATCTTTCTAAGACAATTCTCACCTTTTAAATTAAACTTTATCTTATATTTCAATAATCATAAAAAAATATTTGCTAAAAGGAAAGACCTGCTTCAGAAACATTAGACAGATACCTATAAAACATATATTTCAATACCAAAACAGAAGTTATAAAAGCATTAGCTGCAATCTTCTGCTGTCTATTGTACTCATCCTTAATCCATTGTTTTTCCTGACAAAGCAGCGATCTTTCAGCACACATGGTACATGATTGTTGTCACACGTTATGGCAACAATCTGTACTGAGTATTTTGAGATTACTACAAACCATATGTTAGACATTGTATTTTATCGAGCCATCTACTGAAAACAAATTTACCTTGCAACATTAACAACACCCACCTGAAGAATATGGTTCAGCTCTCTCCTTAATGTTATACAGCTGCACCAAGGTTAACTGAGTATCTTTAAACTGAGATGAGGTATTCCCTTTCCACTGTGTCCTTTCTTAACGTCCTCATGTATCAGGCATTTACACATCTAAGCACATGCAAATAGCTCTACCATTTACACTATTTCACTCCATGATCATTTAAGTTGGTAGCATGCAACTTTTAATAGTTCTATTCCTAAATGCAAGGTACCCAATGAGGTATTTTTTGTTTCATGATTAAAGTTTACTGTGAAAAAAGACAAGAGAAAGTTCACACATTAAAAACCTGTGGAACCCAGTGTTTAGATAATATAGAACAAGGACAGAGTAAGAGGTGACAAGGTCATGTTTATCTATAAAATTAGAAGGAATTAAAAGGTAGGTTGAGAGGTTTCAGTTTTTTCCTCTTTCAACGAAGTCCTAAGCTAGCCTTCTTTCACTTGGGAAGAGATCTTGAAAACCTGAAGTCACTGCTAAGATTTATTATACCAGTAAATATACTATTGGATGAACTTCAGTGCAGAGCACAGAAAGATCTTTTCTTATGAGACTCTTAGTAGCTCCTTACTGTCATCCCCATGAAATATAATTTCCCTTAACATGCGACTCCAGGCAGTCAGACAATGAGGTTTGAGTTATTGCTGCCAACCCATTGCCGTGATCTTGTGGAGGGCCAAGTAGAACACGCAGTTTTCTGAGGAATTGGGGTGGTTCCAGATGTGTCTGTGCTCTGCAGTCTGTGCTCTTAGAAAAGTCCATTTCCCCTTAGTCTGTCAGAACAGCCAAAAGACAGAGTTACATATCTAATAAACTAAATGACAATAACCTGGGAGAGCAGTCCATGCTTAAGAGCTGTGGGCTGCATTTCCATTCTTTCTGTAAACCTGTACTCCTTACACGTCTTTAACCAACTGACAAACTAAAAACTGCCTCCACTTCCTTTAAAAGCCACTTCCAAAGCACCTAAAACAGTATCTGAACACTAAGAGAGCAGGAAGAGTCCTACCTTACACCACCTTTAAGAGCACTAGAAATATCCCAACTCAAGAAGAACTGCAGCACTGCCCCTGTTAGGGTTATACATGTATCAATATATGTTACATACCAATAGCAAAACATCTTTCACAAGCGGATGTATGCTGGCATCTGGCTAGTGCAATTTCTGTAGGTTTTTTTTTTTCCTATAAACCTGCACAAGGCTTCACAAACCCAATTTTGCACATTAAGCTTCTGACACTGCTAGCAAAGATATCTGTCAGGAATGTCATAAGCCCTTTGAGATTCTACCAATTCTCAGGCACAAAAGGGTGGCACATTTATCAGTATCTTAACTACAGTATTATTTTTACAAGATTTGAAATTGAGCTGTCATCACTTTAAACCTAGAGAACTGTTATATTCACAACAGTATCTTACTCTTAATATCTAGACAGCTGGGCTATCTCCTTTGTTTACAAAGAACAGTCCTCTCTTTCTAAAAACTTATGAATTAAAGAAACAAGAAAATCCTAGAAGAACAGTCAGACTTAGGGAATGACAGCTTCTGGCTCAATACTCACAGAGTAATTGTTGTCAGGTAGGAGCAACTGACAGAAAAACCTCCAGAAAATCTGCTCCTATGAAAGTGGTGTGCTGGGATGCACCCAGTGTTCCCCCACTGTACCAGATGCTGCTTGTTCTGATCAGAATTTCTCACATGAACCCCATTCTGTGCAGAAGTTCAGTGGGCCACCATGAAGTGCACCACCAAGGACTTTCAAAAGGAGAAGCAGATGTGAACTTAGAATAAAATTATTTGCAGAAACAGCACCCAAGATATGAACAAGGGATGCTTAGCACCATGCAGTTTAACCACCATGAAGATAAACAAAGGAAATGCAAAACCTGGCTTTGAGCTTCAGAGTTTCATTCCCTGACAAACTAGGGATTAAGAAGTACAACCAGGAGTGGCTGGTTACATGAAGTACAACTTGATGAGGGTACACTCCATCTTCTACTCCAGACCCTTGCCAAGGACATCAGACAGCATGGATACGTACAGTTCCCTGAGGAAGTCTTGTCTCTGGAAAAAATGTCAGCCAATAAACACTTCTCTTTGAGCCAAATAATCCAAGCACTTTCTTACCCACCCAGCAGCCCACCTGCAAAAATGTAACAAAGTGAATAGAAGAGTGCTGGGGGAGACTGAATTGAAAGTCTTGCTCAGGGTGAGGCAAAAGACATGCACAGCTTTGCCTCATTGACACATCCAGTATTGTCATCACAGAAATAGGCTGGTCAAGCACAATTACTGTTGTTTAATTCATGCTGGCTGCTTCCCATCACCTCCTTATTTTATGTGCCCAAAAGTGTGTTTTAAGAGGACTCACTGCATAATTTTCTCACAGATTAAAGTGAGGTCCCCTCTATTCTCAAAACCTTTCAAGGATTATAGAGAGCAACCTTACTATGACACTGCTCAGTGTCCTCACCACTTTCAAAGCAGCTTATCCTAAACATCTTATCCTAAACACTAGAGACTTGGGTCAAGATTTCTCGAGAGATGCTTGATTTTGTCCTCAGCCATGAATGATGCTTGTCATTCTCCTCCTTAAACTCCCTCTCTGAACACACAGGCCTGGGAGACACTGTCAGAGAAGACTGAAGTGAAGAACTCAAGTGTTTCAGCCTCATCTGAAGAAGCAGTTTTGGCTGCTACTGATTTGCCCAGTCCATTCAGCATAGGTCCATATTTTCCTTGTTTATTCCTGTACTGCTAAAGCACTGGAAGTTTTTTTGAGCAGTCCTTGATGTCCCTTTTTTCTTGCCCCTCAGATCCAGGTGTGCTTTGACTTTCCTGACGCCATCCCTTACGTGTTTGGACAATGTATCTACATTCTTCCTTTGCAGCCTGTCCCTGCTTCCACTTCCCTTACGCTGCCTTTGTACCTCAGCTCAGTCACAAGTTTGCTTTAAGACAGCGGGGTCAGGCTCCATTCACGTTCCAAGAGGTTCCATTCTTGTACTTGGAGAATGCTGTCCTTCAAAACTTGGCAGCCTTCCACAGCAGGTTAACTCTTCGGAACTGCCTTCCTTTGTATCCCACCTACCAGTTCCCTGAATAGGCCCAAAATTTGCTCTCTTTAAGTCTAGGGCATGTACTTTATTCTGCTACTTGCCTTCCTCACCTGCATCAGGATTTTGAGCCCACTATTTCACTCCTTAAGAGACTGTCAACAAAAATCATGATGTTTATTGAGCAGTCCATTGGTAATGCTACTGTGCCCTCTAAGAGAGTCAGAATTGTTCCTTGGGCCTGCTTCGCACCCTCAGGCAAAGCTCTGGAATTCTGCAGACACTGCACATTCACCTAAGCCAGGGGAACAGAGAAACAGCCCAAGTGGTGAGGACAAACCTCTGTATGTAGATACAGCGTGTTCCCTCACTGAGTAATATCCTAAGCAGCACCCAGGAATTAGCATGTTCTGCCAAAACTATACATATGCTCAATTAAAACACTGAATATTGCTTTCTAAGACAAGCGAAGACACAAGAGGGCAATGTCCATCATGGAACCTATATCCATACATAACAGGAAATAACTTTCTGATGAAATATAAATAGCAGTACATAATTTATCCAACAACTACCTTAGACAGCTGTCACTAACCAACACTTACTGACACTGAACCATAAGCTTTATTTTCCTTTTCTTTAATTAAACACCAAGCCTGACTTTTACACCACATGTAAGGGATCGAATGCGAAAAGTCTCTTAGCAGATAAAAGGTTATTTTCTTCTAGACAGGTGCTCACCTTGGAATGCTTGTCAGGTAGGTCAGGACATTCTGAAATTCTTTTTCAGGAATCTCACTGAAAGCTGGATAATCTGGAAAGGTGATAACAGGGCAGCCATCTCCCCCTCTTCCACCTACAAAAGAGGCAGTAAACGCGTTTACATGCAAGTCTCTTTACCTAGACTGAAATTTCCCAGTAATAAAATAACTACATTTTTTCTCTCATTTTCTTTCTTTTTTTTTTCCAGGGCTCATGTGTGGACAGTTTATTCTGAACAGTCTCTCTCTTCTTCAGTGCTTCGGAAGTTTTATAGAAAGGGATTTGTTACACCCCATTCACCACATAAGATTTTTTCTGGACAAATGCCTTGCTGCTGTGAGCAGTTCTGACACCAGATGGCAGTGCATCTTTCTTTTGATAAACGTCAACTGCATGTAAGGAGAGGCAATTGGGAGAAAGAAATCAACTAATTTAGAAACAAAGAAGTTAATTCAGAATTAAGTAGGTGAATCTCCATCTCGAACTGAACTCAACCCTCTTACCAGCTGAAACTCATCCATGCAACACCCCCTACCCTACTCAGTTGGCTGCTTTGCTTCCAGGTTGGTGAAACAGAAGGGGCAGAATATTAAAAGAAATGGGCGTACGTGTTTCAAATGAGATCTCCCATTCCCAGATTACGTACAGAAGGTAAAGCAGAGCTGAATACCTACACTGCAGTAGAGCTGCTGATGAGCTAGATACCATGACATTTGCACCACTGGATACAAATCACAGACACAATGCTTCTTCACACACATTCTTACATGCAAAATGTAATGATTTATTTTTAAAGGCATTACTAGTGTTTCATGTCTTTAGCAAGTATATATTCATAAAGAAAGGTAGGACAAGGAGTTTGCTGAGCCCTAGCAACTGCATTAAGTTAGCTGTTCTGGGGTGGCAGGAACACACTGCTGGGAAGTTATCTTTACTTCATAGCTCAACAGGAGAAGAAAAACAACAAAAAATTACTGATATAAAATAACAAGGATTTTTTCCAGCCTCGAAATCTGGTAAGTGTGCAGAAACCAGCTTTAAACTGTATTAACAATACCAATTATGAGAGCAACAGTGATTTGCAAAGATTACTACCCACTTCCATACCCTTTGAGTCTGACCTCACAGGAAAAAGAAAGAGAAATATTTGACCTCAGATTCATTTGATAAAAAAAAATCACAACTTCCCTCCAAACCACATGTAATTAGAAGAGCTCAAATAGTATCTTTATGTTAATTTGTGGTGAATCTGATTTCCATTTACCACCTTACAGATGGCAAGGTGCTGTCACTGTGAAGCTCTTGGAATCAAAATACATGAAAAAAATAATGTGTTCTGGATGTATTTAAACAACAACAAAATCCAACTATTATGCAAATGTCACAAGACTGCAAACACAACCTTTATGACACATCTAAACATAGTAACACTGAGTCAAGGGAGCTAATTTTAGCTATACAAATGTTCACAACACAAATATAAGTTAAGATCTATTTTGATTCTATTGGTTTCTGTTCTACCCAAGCTCTCACGACCAAAGCATTTTCCTCTCTTGTTAAAAGCATGGTAATGATTATTTCTGTTGCTTATGAGGTGTTCTGCTCTCTCTAGATTACCTATTTTTAGCCACAATCATACATTATTTATGGTATCTTCATTGGTTACTTGTTTTGTTCTACTTAATTTCTATAAATAGGTCATATGAAACAAAAGAAGAACAACAATAGGCTTGCAGGACATGTCCTAAAAGCAGAAGTCTGGACTAGGATTTTCAGGAAGTTCCCAGACCACCACTGATTGTCAAGGGCAAATAGAGCCATCCTGCCTGGTGACTGCCTATTAATTTTCAGTTTCTAGCACAGTCATCTGTGGTTATCTTGGGTGGAGATGACTCTGCCCTGACCTGAGCTCTTAGAAGGTTGTTCTTCACTGATTATCTTTTTCTTCTGTGTTTCCCAGTGGGGCCACTTGAGCACACATATGCCTTCAAATGCTCCTCAGCTGCTTTTCCTTATCAGAACCCTGCTGCTCTAAAGAGTTTAGGGCAGAGTGACCTGAAATGCTACACATAAGAAGTTCTGTAAATTTCAGCATTCACAACACTGACTTACAGAAGCTGCTCTATATTGCACCTTTATGTGGTGGACTCAATGATCCTGAAGGTCTCTTTCAACCTAGTGATTCTGCGATTAAATCATCAAGGGAAGACAGGTCACTCTAGCCAAAACAGCTGCTGCTTTAAAAGGAGCATTTGTCAGAGAAATTTACAAAAAGGGCATGGGAAATAAAGCAAAGTAAAAATCCTACATATTAATTATGTTTATATTAAATAATAGAAAAAATAGTGAGTTCACTTCTTAAAGTGTCCTTTACATCTTAATGAACCTAATGCAGCAAGAAATTGTTTTTTTCCTTTATTCAGAATCATTCTTTTCTTCCTCATTTTTCTTCACCTCTGCAAAAGCAGCAATACACAGTTCATAAAATTAGCTGTGTAAAATGTGATTTTCTTTTCTTCACCCAGAAGTAAATCAAACCACAGAACTTAGGGAGAGGAGATAAAAAGTTTAGGAAGCTAACAGGGGTTTTATTGTTGTTGATTTTGGTTTTTGTGAGAAGGAAATCATTCAAGTGAAAAGTACTGAACAATTTCACTTTTCCTATCCTTTGTGAAATGTAAGTTTAAGGCAAAAAAATCAAACATCTTATTAAAACTAATTCATATAATAATCTTCCAATACCTCAGAATTATATACACCTGATTATGAAAAAAAGACACAGATGAATTTGTGAGTGTTACAACTCATGCAAATAATTCAACACAACACATAAAGAGTAATTTTTAAAATGAGTTACTGCAATTTTAATCGCCATACAAAAAATTAGAATTTTAATGGCAATATTTTAATAAATTCAGGTTGATTTGTACAGTGACTACATCTAACTACCTCAGTCCTAACCACTGGAAAATCACCTCTTTCGCATTCCCCTCTAGATCAGAGTCCTGAAATTCTGGCTACAGCTGTTGAAGAGCCTTAATTGATTTTCTGGACAAGTTCTGCCCACAGAGGCACACACATGCCTGCCCTCCTATTTCTAGCATTACACCAGGATGCCCCACACAACTGGAATTTAATAGTTTTATATGTTTTTAAGACCTGAGAGCATTAAGAGCATTTTCTTAATCTAAATCTTAGCCTTTTTTTTTAGAACATAAACTTCTGAAAGTATAACAAATCCCCTTATTTTTGTTTAAAAATTATGAGCACTGTTCTGACTATGAAAATGTCAGATTGAATGGATCTAGGGAAAGATGCTTTTACCCATGGCAGGGTAGGGATAGCCTAGATGATCCTTAAAGGTTCCTGCCAACCCAATCCATTCTGTGATTCTATGAAAATGCTGAAATACATTCAGCATAATTTCTCTATGAAATATTAAACAAATGCCACTTGAGTGTCAGCTTTAGTTTTTGTTTATTGCAAAGAGCAGAAGAGAATGCATCAGTCCTTAAGTGGGTGCAATCAGTCTGCAGACATATTACCTGAAATGACTCCCAAGAATTCCTTGATGCTTGTCTTGTGGCATACAGCTGTGAGAAACACTCTGCAACTGAGAGGATTATTACTTTCCAGGCTATAAATGGAACCACCATAGAAGTAAAGAGGACTGAAGCTTATTTCAGCAATTAAATAAAATAAAAACACCACACCACTTTAAATTAAGCAGATCTGCTTCCATCCTACTTCCGTGAGCATTCATTAATGGAAAACTTTGTTATTAACTGACATACATGACTTTGGCAGCCTATTCACATGAAACTTCTTGAACAGATCTAGTGTCAAACAAAATAAATTGGAAATTTTTCAGTGGATAAACCTTGACAATTCTAGCAATGCCCTATTAGGTGGAGCTCTTCTAAACAAATCTACAAGCCTTGGTCTATGGTCAGTTTTTACAACAGTGACAGCCCTGTGTTTTGGAGAAACACACATTTTAAAAACTTTGAATTGTTCTAGCTCCACAGGTTAGGCAGAAAAATTACTTAACTGTGCTTAGAAAATAACACCTTCGTGCTCCTAACTTTTGAACACAATTAACACCAGCAGTATCACCAATTGCTAAAATCTGTACCCAGAGCATCATGGTCTTGTGGATGAAAAGAGCAGAAAAAATAACCATGGGAAACTGGCTGTGCTATTGTGAGATGGGATTGCTAAAGTTTCCCTTAAGTTCCAGTGATGTAGCATTTATTCTTTTATATTCTGCATCTAACTTTTCCCATCACAGCTGCCATGTCTTCTGCATTTGTTTTATTTTTTATTAAGCAGGTTGGGTGATAGAGAAGTGCTAACACAAGGAAATTGCACAGCACTTTCAGAATTTCTAATCAAGAGGCATGTTAGCAACTTAGCATCTAAAACCAATCTCAAATGAGACATAATTAGTATTCTTTTCAATTCAGAAAAACATTGACAGGGAAAATTACAAAACTTGTGCATTGTGCATCTGCTAAAAACCACACACACAAGTGCACAGGCACACACAAATACAGAGAAAGGGGTAATTTCCCACAACACTGTAAAGGGCATGCTAATTGTTTGGGGTTTTGTATGGACAGCAGAGTTTGACAGCAGCAAAGAAATTTCTTAGACTTACTTCCAGGAAGGATGAGTAAGAGATTATTTTTTATGTTTCCTGAACTAGTCTGCTCCTGTTTGCATAAAAAAAAGGGTATTCTCAAAAGTACTCTGACCACCCCCACAAAAAGGAAGTAAATAGCTAGATATAATTAGATGACAAAGCAAAGAGTCTTCTGGCCTGATTTTATAATGCAAATGAAATAGTATTTGGACTATAAGAAAAAATATTATCTCTATGTTGATCAGTGTGCACATACAAGATCCAAAGCATCATCCTTGTTGAATGGCTCAGATCTTCAACTTTAGCTCAAAAGATGCTGCTTAAAAATTGCAGTCCTCTCAAAAGTGAAGTCCTCATGTGACTGAGAGAAGGGCTTACTTCAGATTTTTTTTACTATTGTAGTGGTTCAGCTATTATGCTTGTGCATTTCTGATAAGAAGCTTCTCCTTTCTGTTTGCATAATATACTTAACTGGAGAATTCAGTATTTGAAATTACATATAGACTTCAATGAGAGAGTGGGTAAAAGCTTCACTGCATATCCTTTGCAAAGAAAAACAGTTTCAAGAAGAATTTATTAAAATGTTCTTTCCTTGAAATGAGAAGTTTTACTTGCATAACTTCTCAAGCTGCGTTTTGCCCAGGCTGATCAGCAGCAAATACACTGGCCTAAAAATTGGATTGCAATACATAAATTTGCATCTGAATATATTTGAACTGGAAATCTCTAAGCTAAGGATTCACTTTTTCCCATTATCTTTTCCTTTACTATATTTTTGCTTTGATTTCTTTAAAATCTCTACAGACAGTAGGTTTAGCACAGTAAATAAAAAGCAGTAGTTAAGCTTACACCTGTGCAAGGCAAAGACTGCTAAGCCATACCTCTTCCACTGTCCATACACAACATAGATATGCTCTATATTATATCAGCAACAAAAATCAGGCTGCTATTTTTAGCTAACTGTTGCAATGTATGTGGTAAAGGATCCACTCAGAAACTGTCAAATGTAATTTTACAGACTCAGCAGTCAGAGCTACTTCAATGGGAGTGAGGAGGGATCAGGTCATTTCCACAGAGGAAAGCAAGAGCACACCCAAGAAAATAAACTTAGACCAAGTGAAATGCTTACTATTTACACTGATAAAGATATAAGCACGATGTATATATTTATAAATCAAAGGTATAAGCATTTTGAAAGCTAGTACCAATGTTAAATTTTTCAGCGGCAGGAAAAACAACTAGGAATCAATAGACAAAAATGCAAATAGCATGAACTCATATTTGTATTTCTCTTAATGGAAACACTTTGAAGTTATTCAATGCATAAACAGGCATTCAAAGGAAAGGGAGTTAAATAACTGGTTCAGAACTCATGGTGGCCAAGAGCCTCATTTGCACATCACATAGCTTGAAGTATTTAAGATGCACATCAACATACACAGGTGTCTGTATGTTCTTCTCCATCTCCATTTATTTTAACAGACCTGCACACTGTGATGGCAGACAGACACAAGGCTGGATGGGTATGAAAGTCACATAGCAATCATGGAAAGAGAAGATGCTTATGAAAGAAAATATAAAACATGAATGAAAGGCTGTGAGGAATACATAAGGAATACATTTTCCAGAGACTTTTAAATGGACCTTGCACTGTCCTTCATGGGATAAAAAACAAAAACAAACAAGCCAAAAAAGAACCCTTTTAAATGTGGAAGAAAAAGTGGTTGCACTAACAGTAACTAAAGAAAGCAAAGGTAAAAGAGGTGAACCACTGAGCCATGTAGACAAAACACTTAGTATAGCCTAGCGACAACAAAATTAACTATTTTAGCCCAGATAAGGACCTTGTTCCATATAAAGAAAAAACTCCAAGGCAAAAAGTAAACAACTGTGCCTGAGGTAAAATATTAACTTTGGGGTTTATAAAATTTCTATGTGAATGACTAATAACTAGCCTCCTCCAGAGCTTGCCACACCATTGGATTTAAGCTGAACACCACTGCATACTCACTGCTGGCAAGAGCCAGTCTGCAGGAGCAGTGAGCACCTTGATTTCATTGTGCTTTGATATATTTACTGACAAACTGAAGCATTAGTGGAAGTTTTCACTTAATTTTGTTTCATTTCAAGTCTAATTTGGATGTTCCTGCAGCATTTCCATTACAATCCAGCACAATGAGGGACACAAGTAAGAAGTGATCCCGATTTAGACCAAAACACAGAAAGCAGGTCAGGAAGGGCTACAGCCTTTAGGCACAGAAGCAGACTGGGTTTAATTCCCTATTCAAGCAAGAGTCCCATGAGACCTAGATACATCCTATTAGAGAAACGAAAGCAATTCTCAATTACACGTTGACTTACTGTTAAAAAGCCAACAACTAAAATCAGAAATGCATCTAAGACATTCAGCAATACCTGCATATTTGCAGGTATTTGCTGTTTTACCAAAGGCATTAGTAATCTGTGGACTTTCATTTTTATGAGTTTGATGCCATGTACTCAGATTCTATTTCCAAGGCAACTTAGTAATAAGCAAAAATGTCCCATTCACACACACTGGAAATGTCTTAAGCGGCCTTAGAGCAAAGCCCCTCTTAGTTCAACTGTAACAACAAATAAATTATACATAAATCAAGCATCAAAACATTGGATCTGTTCCTTCATTCACAGAACCTGTAAAACTACTATTTGGTACAGCACAGAGAATTAACCATCAACAACCTGCGGGAGAACAAGAGGATAAAAGAACCTGAATTCCAAAGTGAAATGAAAATGCTCGTTTCCCAAGAATAATAAAATACAACAGTCTAGTCACAGTAATTCAGCTGACATATTCCTTGAGGCAAATACAATTCTAATTGACATGAGTGTGAACAGGTAGAAGAAAATAGAATGAGGAATGGCTGCTCTAACTAAGCTCCACTGCCAGGTGGATTTATTGAGTGCTGAAGACACTTGTGGATTTGTGAACTCAAAAACTCCTTCACCACAGCCACCAGTTTCCCCCCTCACTTCAGAGGGGCAAAATATAAACTCTACTTATAGTTTCATAGATAGGCTGATTCTTGTATAACACTCTTATGAGACATTTTCTGCCCATGGATAAGAATGAGCTTGGAAAGTCAAAACAATGAATTTCCAGAGAGGAACTGTAGCTTAAACACTGTAATCTCAAATGAACCATGAACAGCCAACTTCATTAAAAAAAAAATCTTGTTTCCCAAGTGCTACCCCACAAAAAACACAGTCACTACTGCAGACCCACAGTTTAGCTTGTGTAGCAGAAATAAATCATAATTAATAGTTAATTATGAATACAACAAGATTCAGTGAGCTCTTGAAAAGTAAAGCATGACATTGTTTCATTCCCCTGTGTCTCTGGATGGGATTCAGAGGAAGAGGGAACAGTGTCCAGCTGTAGCTCAGAGAGGTAAATTTCCTTTATGCTGAAGAATGCAGGGCAGCTCTGCAAAGCCACTGATGCTCTCCCTTTTTGCGTATTGCAGGGAGGGCAGGACAGGGCCACAACTCCAGCAAGTTCACTGCTGCACACCTACAAGAGCTGTTACAGGCAGAAGACAGAACAAACTCAGCAGCTTAACAGACACCTTCTTCCACTCAGCCTGACCAGTGAGCAAAGGCACCATCTCCCTTTGCCCACTGTCAGCCAGCTGTGGGCTCAGCATGGCACAAACACCAACCCCCACCACACACGTGGCACAGGGGCAGAGACTCTCTGTGAAAGTGGCTGTGCTGCTTTTGGAGACAGCCTTACACCCAAAAGCAGGTTCCTTTGCAGAAGGCAGTCAGTGATACCAAGTCAAAAATCCTGTCCAGAGCTCTTGTCTGAGCCCAGCACTGACGCTGTGGGGGAACACGGTGTTTGCTCCACCACTTCGGCCAGGACTAAGGTGTCACCTTGGGCTTCAGTATCAAACATGACAGCAGAACCCTGGCAGCTGGGGCTGTGAGCTGAGGATTGCAAGATACATCAACCACCAGAGCATCCATGCTGTGATCTCCAGTTAAATGGAAAATTACCTGTAAATTTAAAATTTCTATTATACTAAAAAAACCACAATCTTCTAATAAATCCTTAAATAACAAGTCTTGGTAATCTGCATTTCGACTTACTCATTGATTTCTCATATAAGAGTCCTCAGAGACTGTGAAAGGACAGCAGGTTGAACTGTGCATCTAAGCAACTTGTATAGGAGAGAACACCATAGTCTTACCTGACAGATAAGCAAATTGTTTCTTTAATTGGTCCTGAATATCTGCAGCATAGAGGGGAATGATATCCTGATGCATGATCTCATCTGTGAAGAGAAAAAAAAATTGCATTGCAAAGTCATTTTATGTAAAATTTCACTGCACACATTAAAAAAAATATTCCCTGAAAAAACAAAAACTCAGAAAATTGTCTAACTTTTGAAAAATAGTTGAAAATTGACGGAGTCTTTCAAGCGTCTGCCAAGGGCAAACTTTTCTTTGAATAGCACACTAATAAAAGGAATTTACATTTACTGACATTTAGAAGCAGTACAGAACTGTCACTGAACAAAACACTGTAGAACTAATACTCCTCAGGAATGATGTTAAACAGTGGGATTTTTACATATCAAATTCAATTTTTATTAAAGTCTTCTCAATCAAACAAAACCAAGAAATTTATTATTCTCTAGCCTGTCACTGAGATTCAAATACCCCAAGAAAACACCATTAAAAAAGACAGGTAAAACTGGCTTGAAAGTACATCCTCCCCTTGAAAACACACACACACACACACACTCTCACTCTACCTCCACACTGAAAAGCAATGCTTAAGCTTTTATCTCAGCCCTTCCACTTCAGCTTAATGACAACCACACTGCTTTCCCGACCCTCAGTTTTCTGTGCCAGTGTTTCAGCAGAGGCATTTCCCACAGCATGTTTCCAGAGGTCAAGCAGAAACCTGAGTTTTGCTGATTGTGACAATGACTGCATGACACAGTAGCTTCATTCATAAGCTATGATCTCATTTTTTACACAGAAACAAGAAGTTTTACTCTTTTGCAATTCCCAAAAAATAATTATTCCACATATTAGCCTCATTGAAAAGTACAGAAGAGATAACACAGCTTTTTCTTTATTTGGTTATGAACATTTCTTTTAATCTGACATTGTACTGACATTGAAGTTTTGGCTTTTAATGTACATTGAAATGCCATTAAGATAGGTTTTGACACTCAGAGCTGTGAATGTGCACAGTAAAAGTAAGTAAAAATCTAATATTGATGCAAGGATACCTGTCACCTGCACTGAAGTACGAGCTGAAGTAGAGCTCTGGTTCTCAAGGACTTGCTGTCACTGAGGTCTTTCAAATGTTGAGCAGACAGACACTTCTATGAACAATTCTCACATATGTAAAATTCTGAGAACTGCAATTATTTGAGAATAGCAAAATAGCCACTTTCAGTTACTTCTTCCAGATAAGCAAGAACTTATACTGTGAAACAGAACTTCTCTGTTCTCTGTCGTCCCGTTGGGCAGAGGAAGACCCATGACCACTTCCAAGGTCACACACTGATCAGAGCTATTTTCCTGCATCCGGCAAACTGCTGCCTGATCAGAAGACCTCTGCATACCATGCTGTCAAATCCATAAGTGGATACTTTTAACTGTCAAGTCATATTTCACTCAGACCTTCAGTTATGTCACCATTTCAATGTTTTCAACAGAACACTGAACACAGATGTTTCAAAACTCCATCCTCAGATGGCCAAGTAATTTCCAGAAGAGGAATACCCCACTTCCCCAAAGGAAAAAGGATTTTAGAGTTTATTTTTGCTGTCTGTGCCTTATGATACAAGGAGCCCTCCTGCAGCAGTGTTTAAAAAACTACACAGCCCTAATTCTGCACATCAAATACCTGCAGGTGGTTCCATTAACCAGAATATAAACTCTTACAGGATTAATGTCACTTTTTTTGGTGGGAGATAGGAAAGGGGAAAATAACATCATCAGTTTATAAAATGCCATCCTGCCTAAAGTCACAGGCAAACATAATTTTCATTACTGCACTGCAATGCACTCTAAGCATGTAGTAAAATAGCTGAATTTTGCATATGTAAGTAAATACATGACACACTACATTGATGGACGCAGGACATTCCCAAGGAAGAGAAACTCTTTATGTATCATTACATAAGGATCACTATTTCCCCATGTTGCCCTGTGATCAATCCCACAGCAATTAGGACATGTGCCATGTGAATACCCAAGTCTAGATTTGATTGCTCCAGTGTTCCCTCTGATAGGAGCTGCAGCTTTTGCCACCTGCGCAGGTCAGCCCCACAACACTGGTCAAATACTGCTTCACTGAAAAGACAGTCTCTTCCTCCCCCTGGTTTTAAATTCAGTCTTAACTCAAATGTAAGAGCCCATCTGTTTGCAACTGGAGGAGCAGCACAATGTGTCCACTGACAGACACCACCCTGCTCATCCTGCTGCACTCCCCTCCACCAAAGCCATCTCATCTTGCTCTTGCTGATTCGGTTTCAAGACATACTTCTAAAAGCCAAGGATGCACTAAGATCAGAGCTGATTTTCAATAATCTGAAAGAACCAAAATAAAAAATAGCAACACAAAAAAAGTGCAAGGAAATGCAACTCTTGGAATTGCCAAACAGGTCACATCCAGCAGCTCGACAGGATACACTTGAACCCAGTATTACCACCCATGGATTTAGCCAGAAATCCCTCTTCAATATATTTTCCTTCAGAGGAGATGCAATTGTAAAGACTCACTGCTCTGCACTGTTTCCTTGACATTTAGCATCTCTCTGGAAAAGAGAGTTCATCAGAGTTTGTTCGGGGCTCAATCTGACTTCACTTCAAGGTTGTCCATCATTACTTCAATATGCTATTTCTTTGAAAGGATAAGGCAACAAAAGGCACACATGCTAAACAGACCGTGAGAGCACACACTCCTTACTCTCATGGCCTTTGGGGAAAATATTTTCTTGGAAATATTCTTTAAATAGAGAACCTGCCACCTGCTACATTCTTCAGGGACCATTTCCATTTATGTAAAGCTAATTAAGTGCACACTGAAATACAGAATTACTGAAAATCTGCTCATTTTTTTTGTAAGGAATTCTTATAGGATCAAATTCCACTTGTACTTGAATAGATTACAATTCACACAGCCCATTATTTTCCCTGTTCTACCTTTTCTGCTTTACACAGTATTTTCAGTGCAGAGACCCAAGAGTCTGTTTTACCATATGCAAAATTCATTGCTGAAAAAAGCTGCTTATATCAAAGCATGCTTGAATATCCTGTCTTTCCTGAGGAGGTCACTTAAGAAGCTTAAAAGAAAGCCCCTGGGAATTATAGTGCATCTAGTATTGTAGTTGATAATAAACAGTAAAATAAGGTTCTCTAAAGTTAGTACTGCTTTTTTATTACTGTTTTTCAAAGCCCAACACAAAAAGTAGCTGGGAACTTTTTTCTAAGCTGACAACTGGAGGTTCTTTAAAAAAATCCCGGCATATCTAGTATTCAAATTATGAGTGTAAGAGAGGGCAGAAGTGTCCTCTTACTAACATAAAGGAATCACTTAAATATATGGTTCTTACTACAAAAAAAGCCTTTCTCACTGAAATTGTGAACCACAATCTTGCAGATATATCATCTTCTAGTTCAATTTAAATGTGGTTTTGATAGTCCTGTCTCAATGATAAAGGATGATGGCTTAGAGGGACCTGACCCCATCCCATCATAAGCACCTGACTGCCTGTCAGATGAAGCAGGATGACAGATTGAAGCAAGAGTTCACAAAGATAACTTGTGCTTGAATTAACTAGTTCCAGCAAGCTCTGAAGAACTTGGGATCTGAGAAAACAATCAATGTCACTGCAGTCAAGAATTTCCCTTATTGATTAAAAGCTCCTCTTTCTTTTCTGATCAAACTAAAACTCATCATCATTTGTAGTTTGTCTGACATGCTGAAGCAAACCCATTTTCACAGAAGACAACATTTGAGCGGACTCTAAACTGACTGCACCCACATTACACACAAGGAAGTCTCCCAGTATGACTTGTGAGCCTCCTGTAACCAGTTCAATAAAATTCCCAGCAAGCCAGCTGGAATTACACCACCCTTTGAGTACTTCTGCAGGAAATTCTATGGTCATTACTTTATACTGACTTGAAAGCCAATCTCTTTGTACACATCCGGACACAGTTTCGCCTTTCAGCACAGATCCCAGGAGCACATCAGAAATCAAATGATAAAAAATTTTTCTTCCTCCTCTTTCTTGCTAAGTCTGAAAAACTTTCATGAAAACTTGTCTACAGCTTCTCTATGAAATCCATGCCTTAAATTGAAGAAATATTGCATTTTTCTTAACCAGTTTTGCTTTGCTTCTCCTCTGCAACAGCTTACCCACCCAAAGAGTTGGATGCCTTTTATGAAGGGGGTCTTAATTTGAAAAATCTCTTCATTAAACCACCCCTCCCATCTGGTAATTATAAATGCAAGATAATGACTTTCAGAACAGTCCCTTCATCTCTCTCAGCCTCAAGGCAAATCTTTCATTTCCTCATTCTTCCCTCTTCATCTTCACCCCACAACCACCATTACTAACAGTCAGCTCCTTTGTGAAGCCCCCCAAGCAGGGAAGAGCCACAGCAGCA
The DNA here is from genome assembly GCA_024734555.1 of Trochalopteron elliotii. Classification (NCBI taxonomy): domain Eukaryota; kingdom Metazoa; phylum Chordata; class Aves; order Passeriformes; family Leiothrichidae; genus Trochalopteron; species Trochalopteron elliotii. Next base: position 2,213,448 of record JANPWX010000182.1, on the reverse strand, counting down.
GAGCTGGTGCACAGAAGCCACCTAAAACTAACGAGCTGCTAGAGATGCCAAGTGAGCTTTCCAGCTTTAAAACTGAATTTTAAAAATCACTGCTGATTAGTGGCAATGCCTGCAAGCTCAGTGCTCAGTGTGCTCAGGCACAACAGCTGCAGACGGGGCTCCTCAGGTCCTTGTGCTATTTGTAGCCACACCGGGCTGATGACAGGAATTTGTGCAAGTGTTCATAAATTAAGATTTCAAATCTCACCAGTTATAAATACCTTTAGGAAGAGTTCATTCTGATTTCATTTGACTACACCATCATTAAAATGACAGACCAGGAAAAGTGAGTGAATAAATTCAGAAATTTTCACGCAAAACACAGTTGTCTGTTAAAAGTGTAGTTGGGAAGGAAATTATCACCCGGGCAGACCAGTGCTTTTGCAACTTGTTTGTTTCTGGTGAGCTAAAAAATCCTAAGCAAGCAGAAAATGCAAGTTCTTTACCTCTACCAGCATCCCAGTTGCTGGCACAGAGATATAAAACAACTTAGCACTCTGAACAGCTTCATATGGCATTGAGCGCCCAATGAACATTTTGAATTATATAGTTACATAAGAATTTCACTTGCAAGAGCTTTACAGACTACAGCAAAACTCTATCTCCCATTTCCTCTCCTAGTTAGAAAATACTATTTCCTCTCAAAAGCCCTGGTACATAAAGCAGATCTTTGAGATACCTTTTCTTTTAAGAGAATCATGCTTTATACAAGTTCCACTTCCACAGCATTACTAACATCAGTAAATTTTCTAGGACTCTCTGGCTTATTGTCACAATATGCAGAGAAGAGCATTACTATATACCCAGTGCTCCAACAGGCTAGGATGGAATCCCATGCATCTTCAGTGTTAAGTAAGGATCTAGTCAAGCCAAGACTTGGAAGTGGCATTGCCAAAGAAAATCTAAAATCTTAGAAACAATATTCCCTGTATTCTAATCTCAGGCACAGCGGACACAGGCATTTATTGTTTGGGTGGTGCTTTAAATGTCTAGTGTATCAGAAAACCTGACAGCTCCTTCACAAAATCCAGAAATTATATTTCTGGAGCACTGCTCATATTTCCTAAGTGTTGGTAATATGTAAATTATTTAACTGAAATGAAACTAGATAATTCTGCTTCGTTGATCATACCTGAAGAACATCACAACTAATTACAAGACACACAAATTAATCCCCAAAGGTTACAACTCCAGAATTTAAATATGAGAAGCAGGAACTTGTCATGGGTCAAAGAACAAAAAATAAAACCCAACATCTTTGTAAAGAAACCTACTGGACCCCCTACTTCACTCAGGTAATTTCTGCTTTCTGCAATCACAATATCCACCTGTTTCTTCTTTGAGATCACAGGGTTGGGAATTTGGCACAAGGCTACCTACAAAACTATGAGAATGATGGTTTGGTTTCAGCTAGGGAGATCAAACTTTTTAAAGAAGATCCTTCTTTTTTTAAAAGAAGTTTTGAGGTAAACAGCAAATGCAACGCTGTTGGCTTGGCCCAAAATTACAGAAGGTGTAACAGTTCCCATTTTCTTGAGTCAAATTATTAAATACCTGCTCAAAAGCATACTTTGAGAGCCAACCAAGATTTTGATTTCTTTCAAACTCTAATATTATTTGATTTAACCACTTATTATACCTACATATCAAAGTATGTTTTATCTCTTTCTTCTTCCACCTTCCATCTGGTAAAAAGCAACAAAGTTCATTGTCTTATTTTGCCAAAACAACATCACCTCAAAGCACAAACATGAGAGGAAATACAATCCCCTCTCTGTCATGTATAACAGATGCATTCACAGGATACTATAAGTGTTAAATACTACAGCTTCTTCCTCCTCTGCTTCATCAGTCACACCTACTTGACACACTACTCTGTAGTCCACAGTTCATCAGGGAACACCTTTAAGTTTGGATATGGCTTACAAGAGAGACTAAACACTAGCTAATCTGTAACCAGAAGAAAACAGTGTAATAATTAGAAAGTCTAGGGATCAAACCCAAAATCTAATATTTCTTTCTTGAAGAAAATTCCAAGTAAGACAAAAGGTGAGAGGGGTGTGCACTGCAATTTTGCAAGACATCTTGAAGTGTTACCAGTTATAGCATCTAATCTGTTTTACCATGCTTTTACTGTGTACATGGAAAAGTGCACGCAGACTGTTTTGGTGAGAAAGGCACACTCTTTGTGCTATTTCAAGTCATAATAATTATTCTCTTTCCAAACTGAGAAGTAAGGGTAATTTAGAATCATGCCACACAGCCATATTATAGCCTAAATGTGTATTAAGCACAAAATGGACTTAGAGGTAAAGCAGCAACAGTGTCAGGTGTACTTACTACCCAAATGTATAATTAACCTCATGCCTATGGCATGCTCTTACTATTGCAACAACAATATTGCTCTCTTCTTTCCAGGATGTTCTGAAGGAAGCCAAGCCTACTGGTAAACCCTTTTCTGTTCTTGCAGGATAGTTTCAGACTGTTAGGAACCACATTTAAATATTACCAAAACTGCAGCATTGTTAACTTCCTAATGCTGCAAATCATGCTGCGTGTACAGAAAAAAAAATACTTTTAAAGCATTAGATGTACTTAGTCACCTACAAGCAGCAGATTTTGCAAAAAGCGAAGATTTCCTTTTTTTTAATGGAGAAATAGTGGATAAAGACTGAGCAGCAGAGAATGTTCCCCTGGCCAGGACTCAAGTGATAAGAAGGGAAGTGACCCAGATGTGTCTCACTCAGTACTTTAGCAAACAAGGCTCTATGGAATAACAGGAACATTAGATTTTGCCAACTGCATTTTAGTAAGATTTAATGCTTTGAGAAAATTATTACAGGAATTTTGCTTTCTAAATATTTGCCAAGAAGCGGAAGTCTTCCAAATGGAGAAAATTAAAAGATCAACTCTGAGCCACATGCAAGCTAAAGGACTCCTCTTCAGAGAGCCTTGAAAACTAATGATGCAATCACTCAGCTTCAACACATACGCTGAAGTGGACATGTTTCAGAGAACTAAACCAAAGATTTGTCTCCACCGAAACCATCTGCTTTCGACTCTTCCTCTTCAGAAAAATATGTATCTCAAAGCAGGCCCCAAAGCTTTAACTGAAAAGTCAACACACACAGGACCAGCTGCATAAATATGAATACCTGGCAATTCTACTACACAGAACACTATTTTTCTGTTTTATTTTGGAAGCATGGTAAGATTTTAAACATTGAGTGATTTTGCTCAGTTCAAAAAACAAAACCCAAACACTTTTATAAAGCAGCAAAGTAGTAAAATCTAATTGCTTATTGTACATATGTATTCTGGAGATAAATTATAGCAGTGCTAACAACTGTGAGGTTTCACAGAATGGGCTGGGTTGGAAGAGATCTTCAAAGATCATCTGGTTCCCACCACACTGCTGTAGGCAAGGATACCTTCTACTGGACCAGGCTGCTCAAGGCCCCATCCAATCTGGCCTTGAACACTTTCAGGGTGGGGCACCCACAACTTCTCTGGGCAACCAGTTGCAGTGTCTCACCATCCTCATTGTAAAAAGAATTTTCTTCTGTATGCCCAATCCAAGCCTACCCTCTTTTCAGCTTAAAACTGGTGCTCCTTGTCCTGTCATTTCAGGCCCTGCTAGGAAGGTCTTTTTTGACTTTTATCATTTCAACAACATGGAGAATGGCAAGAATAACTTTGAAAAGACAATATATTATTTTATGGTACTATTACACAAGTACAGTTTTTCATGTAACTATACATCTATAAACTAATGTTTTGAAAGAGAATGTGTGAGTGTGAGAGAGAAAGAAGGGCTAAGTGTTCACTAAGAGGCTTGCTTAGAGCTGTGTACTAGTTTTCAGCTAAAACATTTTCTTGTAAACTTCCCAATATTTAGGGCTCTGATTACAGATTACTCATAAAGAAGAGGTTGCTGAATTCAAAACCCAACTGGCTGCCCCACTTTACCACACAGATGACAGAGTTGTTAATGAAAAGCTCTTGAAGCACTGTAGCTTACTAATGCCATGAAAAAGATGAAACACATCATGGCTCTCTAAAGCACTGCAAATATGAACTACTTGAGGTAGTTCAGAAGCAGGACATGGACACAGTTCAGTATCTCCCATAGGCAGCTACAGAATCATTTTGTGCAATACAGTCAGCCTTGCTGAGACTTCTCTTTCACTTACATTTTCTCCTCTCTTCTGACTGTAGGCACAAAAAATACTCCACAGAAAGCTCAGGATGAGGAGGAAAGAACAGTGCCAGGGAACGGGACAACCCTTCTGCCCACTTCGAGCAGAATGTTCCAACAACTCTCCAGAAAGGAATAATCTCTGGCACACTGAACATGCACACAAGAAGTGGTGGCAGTCAACAGATAAGAATCAAGTCTTGGCAGTTAAAATCCCTGCTCACTTATTTCTCAGTTATCAAATACAAATGAAAACCCCCTGTTTTAAACTTGGCCATTTACACAAGTAGTCCTGGTACGGTTACACATGCACCACCATGATTTGACACAAACCACTCCCTGGTTCTACATTCCCTGTCTCCTGCAGTAATCAGTGGTTTCCTAAATCCATCCCTCCCCTCTCAGGGATGCAGATGAGGATGCACATAAAGAACAAAAGTTACTCAGGCTGATTACTCCACTCTTTCCATCTGGTAATCCTCATCTTTCTTAAACCTTTCATTCATTCCTCCTAAGCAGCATGCCTTTTAGTATTACCCCTGGTAGCATCAAGCACTGCTTGAGAAGCAGAGCACTCTGACTCACGTGTTGATAATTAGTAATACTAATTAAAGATTAGTAAGAAGATCCACCCTTTAGTTAGAAGACCCACCCTTTACATACCTGTTTTATTTAAATCTGACATTTCAAAAGCAACAGCATTGGAATGTTAGACACCAGTCCATGGGCTTGGTGCTCTCTGTCTCCTCTGCAATAGTCACGCATGCCAAAAGCAGAAAACAGAACTGGGAATGTAGATTCAGACACCAGAATAAGGACGTAATTTTTGCTTGTCCCTGTTCCACAAAACATGCTTTCATTTTGCAATGGACTGTGGCTGCCCTATTAACAGCAAATAATATCTCTACTATTTCATTATGTCTTAACAGAAACAACATTTCTATAGAAAGCTCTGACTGAAGGAATTAAAGAAATAATTCATTTTAGATCAACCCGCCTATACTAACAGCTAGGGGATGCCAAATTGTATCTTGTGAAAGAAATGTTGCTTTTTCTCTACCTCCAATAGGGATCAGGAGAAATATCCAATATTCACACAAAATGCAGTGAATTGAAAATTAAAACACATTGTAAACCAGCAGCAGGACAGCTCTCTGCAACAGCAAATTCTCCCTGTAAGCTTTAGCAGCTGTTCCGATCACCATAATCACAGCATGAATGAATCCTGAGCAAAGTACCTTCCATGTAAAATACTGGAATAGAGGCTGTGGATACATATGGTGTACTGAGAGATACATCTGCAAATAAAATGATACACTGCAAATTTACACAAGGACCGAACACACACACCCCAATAAATTATATTTATACATGAATGCACACAAGCAGAATACAACTTTCGCCTTTGTACTAAAACACATCCCATTTTCCTCAGCAGGATAATGTTATCTGGCAAAGTTCCTGCCTGACCTGCAATCAAGCAACTAAGAAAATTTGAAATACTAGACACACCTGTACATTTCTTCAGAAGCAGCCACAATTCAGCAATATCTTTGTAGAGCAAGGAGATCAGGCTTAAGGTCATGTTGCTTCTAATCGATTTAGAGCAAAATAGTTCCGTGGACAGTGACCTATTTATCTGTGAGCTCATCCTCAGTGCAAAATGAGAGCGCAAAACTCCATCTTTCACTCGAAGCCAAGCCACTGGGGGCACAATGCCTTTCTTCAAATTACATGCAGAGTAAGTGTGCCTGTCAGCAGGCTCAGAGGTCCTCCAAAGGGCTTGCTGGCTGCTGGCTACCACTTCTTGTCTTCCTGCATAAAACCCTGGCACGCATTAGACACAAGCTGTTTGCTTTAAATGTGAACACATGCACTGTTCAAACATTATCAGAGTAAGAATGCATTAAAAAATTAATCCTAAGTGTGCCTTGTCAAAAAACCCTCCCTCTAAAAGCTCTAGTTTTAACAAACAACAGTAAATCTAGCATTATCATCTTTTTCTACCACCCACTCCTATACCACACAGGGAAATCAACTGCCCAAGGGACAAACGCCCTTTTTCCAATGAACCTTTGGCTAGAAAGATCCCCAGAAATACAGTCAGCTTTTCCTGCTTGTAAGGGAATTCTCATTCATCTGTCTTTGGTAGAACTGAACTGGGGTGTTTTCCTTGGTGGGAAACCCATCAAACACCTGCTCCCTATGAAGGAGCCTACCCAAAGCAGCAGGAGCTAACAAAAAGGCATTCTACTAATGTGACTTTGCAAGTGGAAATACACTGAAATCTTATGAATAAGACAATGGAAAATAAGGCAACAAATGACAAAATAAACTAGAACAGAAGTATTTCATATGATCTTTCAGACTGAAATGCTGAGTGGACTTGCTTTACCTGATCCTTTAAAATAACTGCTCAGTGACAGACTACCTGTTAATTAATACCCTTGAGATTAGTTATTGGCCATTCAGACCCACTAATGCAAAGAGTGAGCCAAGGAGCACGAGTGACAGCAACAGCCATATGAAAACAAATGGATTGTTTTTCTTCACTTCACAGTGTTATAAGAGTCCTCTCCCAACAAGAGAGGTCAAGGAAAGAGGACAGCAAGGATAAAAAGCTTGAATTGATGGTTACATCTGTTCACAAAATCCTATTTGCAGATGGGAAAAAGCCTTATTTCTGCATCAGCACTCCCAGCCATCAACCAATCCCCTAAAAGCAAACCAAACAAACCCAGATCACTCACAGACCACACTAGAGGTTATTTTCTGAAGCACCCCACATCTGTGTTCCCACCACTCATCTGCCATGGGTCAGGAACTGTTGATATTCCACACCAGTCAGATGTATTCTAACAAATCTACCATCTATACAAGCAGCTCTATTCAGTGTATGACATTAGTATGTGACCTGAAGAATATAATCATGGTAATTTATTTTCAATTCTGCTAATTCATTTTGGGGTCATTATGTTTTGTAGTAAGCCAAAACACGAGAGTTTTCTAAGCAATATCAGATGTTTTTAAATAAAGGTAGATTTAAAAGAAGTGACACTCCTTAGAAATATTTTACTCAAGTATTCTGTATTTTATGAGCTATTAGCACATTAGATTGTGCAGAGAGTTAAAAATTAGTGAATTAGTCTTCATACCACTCCCACAAGTCATGTAAACACCCTCACATGTGAAAGCTGAGATGGAGCAGGTGACCTCTCTTAGATCAGGTAACAGCATCTGTTGTGCTGGCAGACACAGGATCTACGTCTGGGCTCTGAGCCCAGACTCCCTCCTTTCCAGGACAGCCACCCAAGCCGCTGGGTGGAGCGTGCTCCCAGATCAGTACCAAGGCTTGTACTCCTCAAAGATCACAACTCACAGCATTTTTATTTCTGGCTGTTGTGCTACAGCATGGCTCCAGGAAGAACAGTCTCAGATACCTTATGCCAGTATACACATTGATATTAACGTCTTACTTAACAGCACCGAGCTGGTATCAAACAGTCCACTGCAGAAAGTCCACTGCAATATCCTTGGCTGACCAGATACTTCTGTTCGTAGTGCATGGGCTTGGTGTCACCTACAGCACAGCATGCAGGAAATATAACCCTTACTACCTGATTGATAATAAATGATGATAAAGCAGACATGAGAACACTTTCCAAACATCCACAGAGAGGGAGAGGAAGTTTTATAGCCTTCCTTCACAGATTAAAACCACGCAAAAGAGGAGCTACACCCTTCTCCAGATAGGAATTACTCCCACCTAGATCCACACAATAAGATTCAGGAATCATGCTGGCTACTTCCTTAAGAAAAAAGAAATAAAAACCCAAAAAGACCTCCATGAATGTAAAAGGGAAAACGATATATAACGTATTGGTTGTGCTTGTTCTCATTGTCAAGACAGAGAGGAACTATAAATCCTTGTATTAATCAACACTGACTGATCGAGCCCCTTCATGTTGTACCCAACGTGGAAAACCAAATTTTAACAGGCTTCTGGTTTCAGATTTCACAGCAGAGAAAACAGTGACATCAGTCATTCAGGTGAAAACCTAGTACTAGTTTAAAAATAATTTACTTTCTTGGATGAGCACAATAGATACATCCATGAAACAGTCATCCTCCAGGCTCCTACCTAGATTACTCCTTCCTGGCCTTAAATCTCCAACCCCCTCAGTTACATATATTGTAGAATCATGAAACGGCCTGGGTTGGAAGGGACCTAAAAGATCATCTAGTTCCAATCCCTCTGCTGTGGGACACTTTTCAAATAGGTGGTTCAGAGCTCCATCCAACCTGGCCCTGAACACTTCCAGGGATGAGTTTTTTTCCAGATTGATCAAGATGTAATAACGTCTGTGGCAAAGAGCACCAAAATAAAGTACAGTTATGTTCCAACCCTGTTACCTTTCAATCTTGACCAACAAGGCATATCTTCACCTCCCACTTTTAGGGACCAGTGTCTTTAGACTTAGTAACATGTGGAGAAAAAGTACATACAGAGAGCTCAGTGTTTGCTGTGGAGGAGCCTTGGAACCTGCCCCCCATTCTGCTGGAGGGACAGAAGCCCACAGAGTGTCTCTATGGAAATTGGTCTCACATGCCTGGTTAAAACATGTTCAGACAAAGGTGATTTTTTTCCCTAGCAGGTCCATTCTGCACAGAAGGCTGGGCTGATGATACTATGGGCTCCTGGGAAACACCCTTCTGGTAAAAGAGGGTTCCAGCCAGTAACCAAATGGCTTTTTGTGTTAGCACTCTATTCCGGACTGTGTGTGTAGGGGAAATGTTTGCTCTATGATTATAATACCTGAATTCCTTGCTGTGCATTTCAGAGAAGAGCAGAAAAAAGGAGCAAAAGCATTGAAGCACGAAACCTTTCCCTGGCCTTCATGATCCAGCTTAAAATAGACCCAGAGAGGAAAACCGTGCTATGTGGGTATGCATGTTAGCAAGAAGACTTTAGAGCAAATTTAAGCTCCATTAAAACACAAAGAAGCAAGAGCCCTCTTGAGAAAATCTTGGTGGGCACAAGAGTGTGTATTTATAAATGCAAAGAAATTAATTTCAACTCCACTCAAGCTCAGCAATCAGGTTAATCCTCCCTCCCACCTCAGCATGGGATGTGAGTGACAGGCTCCAGCTTGCAGAACAGAGGAAAACACAGTGGGAGAAGCTGTTAAAGGATGGATGCAAAGTCAATTGAGGTTAAAGACTGTGTTATCCTAGTTTTATGAAACCCAGAGAAGGAAGCTATGACTATGGCTTGAATATACAAAATACTGTACCTGCTTTGTAAAGCATGTGCAAGTGTGCAGCACAAGGCTGGCAATGTTCATGGTAAAGGATATTAAAGTCTGGCAAGTTCAACATTAAAATGTAATTATTAAACATATTTTTTCCTTTAGGGCTGCTGTACTTAGCAAAAAGCACAGCAATAAAATAATGTGTCATTCAGCATGACTAGACCTATCCTTATAGGATCATCCTTAGTATAATGCAAATGTATACTCTCTCACAAAAAACCCCTAGCAAAATATAGCAAACTCACTCCTGTAGCTGCAGAATTTATAAATTTGTGGAGTTTTGAAGACATGGAGCAATGTGACTCATAATCTGTTGGCTTCTAGTTTAGCACACTGGACTATTTAAAAGTTCCACTTACTTTCTTCTTCTAATCCTTCTTGATGTTTTTTTCAAAGAATAGATGCAAAAGAGGTTTCATTCTTTTTGAAGTCATCAAGCACGCAAGATTTAAAATTCTGTCTGGTTTACATCAAAAGATTACAAGGATTAAAATTAATTTATACACTCATTATACATACATGCACACACACACACACACACACAAACATGTATGTTTGTCTAAATCCATTACACTACTCAGCTTGTTAAAATGTCACACAGCAACAAAACTAATCTATTTTGAAACTGCTTTGGCAGTTTTCAGCTTGGACGCTAAGTCATCAAAAAAGGTCCCTGCATGATATCCACACTTAAATTTAAGCAAGTACAACCAATCAAAAATCATGGTCAGGAAACAACGACAAAAAAAAACAACTGAAATTTCCATCCATGAAGAAATATACTCTTTCCACTGAAAACAAACATGCTGGTAAATACAAATAGTTGCTGGAGCACTTAAAAGAAAAGGATGCTGTTCAATCAAAAGGCTGAACCCTGTACTATCTTCCAAAAAGATAATGCCTGGAAAAAACATAGGGAAAGCTGCTGAGAAATTACATCTCAAAAGTACACTTTGCACTGTAAGACAAAAATAAAGATCAAAGGTTTGAAGATTAAACATCCTTCACACCAGGTATCTAAGAAGTAAAACAAAAGGCAAAAGAACTTGCCAGTAATTTTTAAGGCAGAGTAACACACTATCAAGGATGGTACTTCTCTGGCCTCATGACTACTCTTAGGGGCTTTCCCCAAAGCCATGGCAGAAGCCTGGCCACTGAATGCAGTGATCACAGTTTCAATTCCTAATTTAAAAATTACATCTTTCTGGTGTTCTGTGAACTGAATTTTAATCAGTTTATACTTTTTTGTTTACATGTCCTTTCTAAACAAGCTCTCCCACAAGTCTTTAATCACAGGCCTCTCCTGGCTATGCTGCAGGGTTTACCAAGGTTTCTTGTTTCAGAGAGACACAAAAACTGGACTTTTTTCAGGATTAATTTAATCACACAGGAGTTAAAGTAAGCAAGCACTTTATCCTGCAGTATTCAGTGACAGTTCCCTCTGTTCACAGTTGCAAAGCCAACAAAGAAATGGATGTGACCTTTTTAACTTTACAAACAGCACCAGTACTCAGAACAGCAGTGCCTACACAGAGATACTGCTATTCAGACTGCACTGGTGTGAGGAAAAGGGGACTTCTGGCTTGAGGCTCAAGGTTTCTGCAGTGGTGTTCAAAATTCAGAGGTGGGAGACTGCAGTCTGATGACAGCTGAAAACTGTAATTAAAGGTGGAAACCAAATGACTGCTGAGCTTGGATAGAAGGCAGGACTAAAATTTGGAAAACTCAAGAGGATGAGATCCATTTTTATACTGGCAGTGGGATTCAAGGAGCAAATGAAGTAGGAAAAAAGATGGATGTGGACTTTAGTGGCAGCAGAAAGGAGAACTCAACAGTGAATAATTCCAACAGAAACACATGATGAAAGCAGCACAGGAATTAAAATTAGGAAAGGAAAAACAGGTTTATTATGTATTCTGAAACATACATATTAGTAAGAATATTAATTCAGTCAGCAAGGAAAACTAACAAAAACCATTACAACCAATGAAATGTTGTGCCACGATCACAAATATATTTATAGCCAAAGTATAAAATAAAACTTTGTCAGCAATAGGAAACCCTTTTTATGACTCTTAAAGTACATAGAATCTTTTTTTTTCCCAGATGAACAAGATACTCGGGAAGCAGAAAAACTTTCAGGTCAAAAGTTGTGGGAGAACCGGTTCCAAAGAAAATATCATATGCTCCTGTAATACTGATGAACATAGATAAAGGCTACAAAACTATTTATTACAAAGGAAGGAAAGGAAAATTTGCAGAAATCATCATTTCCAAAAATCCATAAAGAGCAAACAGGACAGAGAGTCAAGAGGAGAGACCTGCCTCTGATCTGAGGCAAAAATAAGATCTAAAAAAATATTCATTCCATCACATCTCTTAAATAATCAGTTGGGATGGGTTTGGACGAGTTAGTTATGATATTTCAGTACTGAAGGATTACTCATAGCTTCAAATGGAATAAAAAAAATGGTTATGAGATCATATCATTACTTGTCATCCCAGACTGGCAAATATAAGCAAAATTCTTCAGGATGGGCCATCAACCTGAAGTCCTTTTTACACTGTATAAGTCTGACCCACACTGTTGTGAGATTACACTTGAAAATGTTAAAATCTACATAACTGACAGGATAAAAATGCCACTGTCATCTTACTTATCAAGGCAGTTTTGATTTTGACTCACAATTTGGAATTTTTGTGGCCTAGGCGTGCACACTGCAGCAAGCTGTCTGAGGCTGTGCAACCCACAAAGTCCCACACGTGGGAAAAGTGTGAAAAAAATGCAAGCAAATGCACTGAGCAATCCTCAAAGGTCACCATTTCCCCCACTTAAATATTTCCAAAACTCTATCTCAATTTCTCCCATTGCCAATTTTTTCACCCTCTTTCAAACTCCAAAGCTTCCTCAAGACAAGAAGACACTTAATACCAGCAAAAGACAAGACCATCTCTCACTGATCAAAAAGGAAAGAAGCAGAAAACAGGCTGATCTCTTCTGGAGAGGCAACAAGGAGAATTGCTTTAGATTCTCAATAGAAATTCACCTCCTTTAGAGAAAGTCTGACTACAATGAGAGAACAAAATACCTTATCCCTTGTACTTAGCAGCATGATATTCTTGGTTAAATTTAGCCAGTGGAAAAGAGGTAAAGTTCACAGGAGTTGCTTTCGGTGGAAAGACATGACATAAATCACAGCTGACCTTTTTATTTTGGAGATGCAGGACTTTAAATAAACTACTAGCATATTACTTAAAAAGGTAGTGATTCCTTTCATAAGCCACTTCTATAAAATAAGTTTAAAAAATCCAAGCCTGCAAAGAGCTGTTGTAACATCCTCAAACAACTGCAGCACAGCAGCTGTAACCATGTCCTGTTTCCAGTCTCTGGGATCCAAACAGGAAGCCTATGCTCTTACCTGATTGAAAAAGCAGCCAGTCCCTGCGATTTTAATCAACCTAAAGCAACAGACATTCTCCTTCTTTTCCAGTTTCCTGGGATGCTTCCTGGCCCATTCAGGAAAGCAACGTGGAGGACAAGCTTTTTAACAGCAGCATTACCTTCATTTTCCACATTACAGCCTGGCACCTGCCCTGTTACTGCATTTACTTTTGGCCCAGGTGTGACAGCTCAGGCTGGCCTGTGGCGTGAAACAACAAAACCCCGCCTCTGCCAAGGGTGGTTTGAGTGTCAGCCTCTCATCAGGCAGGATTTTTCAGCACACCTTTAAAACCCTCACACTATTTTCAGATGAGCAACAATAGAAAGAGATGCACCAGCCACGTAAGAGATGTAATTATGCAAAGTTATATAAACTTGGCAGCCAACCATGTCAATCTCCCAACCTCCACTGATTAGGATGTCACAATTAACAGAAGGCAATGCTTCTGGGGTCCCCTGCATCTGCAGTTCTGGGAAAATGCCTCAACCCTGAGAGGCTTTTGAAACAGTTTTGTGTTTCTTCTCCTTTCCATAAGGAGAATGAAGATGTAAATAAAGATGAAACAAAGGCCAAAGAGCAAATTCCACCTGTTCTGACACATGCAGCAGCTGAACTAATGCCCATGAATCTCCCAAGAGTAAGACACAACAGAGACCCAACTCCCAGCTACTCTTTCTGCTCTTCCTCTTGTTGACTCTGAAAAACAATGCATTTATTTTCCACCAGCTCCTGCCTTACCAAGTGCGTACCCGATTAGTTCAACATAATTTGAACTGAACTCTTACCCTGTATTTGCACTAAGCGAAAAAGCACAAGGCAAGTGGATCAAAGGTGAGGGCACTCTTTGTAGTTCCCTGCACTATGGTAGCAGCAAATGAGGCCTCTTCAGTTCAGGTCTCATCCTACAGCCCATTTTTCACATATTTAACAGTGTCTTTTTAACCTGACAGATTTTATGTTCATTGCTAAAAGTCTCCATCTCTCCGTACTCCAACACAGCACATCCTGTAACTGCTGCTGTTTGCAGGCCCACACTACAGCAGTTCAGCCAATGGTGAACACTCCCAGACAGCTTTCCAGGACACCAAATACTCAATATCAAGGATAACAAATGCAGATACCCACCCAATTCAAAGGATCAGCAAAGAACCAAATATACTCCTCAGACAAACAGAACAACAGCAAAGTAATATTAAGAGTATTAAAAATACCCCCACTTCCCAATGAGGATTTATCTGCTGAACTATAGTTTTGAGGAAAATTTCAGGGCAAGAAAGTGAAATTTTCTTTAAGAAATATCTTGTACACACTTCTTCAGAGCATTTAGGGGAGTAAGCTATAAGGGGCCCTCAAATATTCCATTTTATCCCCATTCTGAGTCTCTGTAAATCAGATCTAAGGATTTTTTTCTTCAATGCAATTTCTTCTCCTATGCTATAAACAAACTTGAGATGGCTTACATGTAACACATATTCAAGTCCCTGCTGTTACTTGCATGTAATTCCTTAGGGCACAAAAAAAACAATGCACATCTTATTTTTTACAAACCTATTTTATTAACTAGTGAAGAAAACAGCAGCTCAGCATCAAAAAGGTAACAGCACGTAAGTATTTTAGTCTCCACAAACCAACAACAAAAAGGCTTGACTTCACTGAGCTTATTTCAAGTTTTCTTCTTCAGGCAAGCAGAAAGAAGCTTCCCACTGCACCTGAAAGAAGCCTCTTTCATTGTACCTGTACAATGAAAGAAGCTCTCAGTGTACCTCTCATTCACGCCACATTGGGCAGCTCTATTATGAGCTTGCCAAAAGCATTTGCACCTGGCTGGCACCTCCTGGCAGCTGAGTGGTATTCAGCTTCAGCCAGCCCTGCTGGGGTGAATTCACAGGCATTAAAGGTTTACAGGTGCAGCCACCGACAGTTGGCTGATAAAGAGCTTGTGCAAATACCCCTCTTGCAAGGAGGTCTTTAGATCAAGCACTGTGCTATAAACCAGTCAACCAAAGTTTCTCCTGAAGCCTGAATGCTGAGAAATAGACCAAATGCAAGCCTGTTCCCATCTGTGGCAGCAGTTCCACTGAAGTAATTGCCTCCCATGCAACAGCAGAGATTGGCAGCTTATCAGTATATTTCTGGCATACTTCACAATTTGGCACACTGCAATCCAAAGCCTACTTTGTCACGTTTTCTCTGGTTTTATATTATTATTTTATACCACAGTGCCTCCCCTCACTTTCTTAACTGTCTGCACTGTGCTCTAAAACATGTCTTCTCTCACTGAAGCACCAATGCCTTTTGCAGGTTACAAGAGCAACCTCTGTTTTTTCCTTTCTAAAACAAATATGGTCACATAGAGGAAATTGTTTTAAAAAATTTAAACTATTCAAGAGTGAACAAGCCCATTGTTTGCAGAGGAGACTTCAGGGCAGCAGCACGCTACCGTGACTATGCTATAGAGCATCCACAAAAATCCTGTGGACCACAAGGGTTCGGGGCTGGCATGTGCTGGGACAGGGAGAGGGGACAGAGCATTCTCATTGTTTAAAGGTAAACAATAATAATAATAATAATAATAATAGAGTTTTTTAACTGAGAGAAGGAAGCAAACTAATGTGGAAAACAGTTGTTATTACTCTGTTTATGACTCCCTGTTCCCAGAAAAATATTCTGGGTTACTCTGTAATGCCGAAGGGGATAAACTGAGGTGACCTGAAGCTGGAAAATGGCTGAAACCCCATCTGATAAAATGGGCTTAGGAATACCTTTTCTCTTTTTCACACTGGAAGCATGCCAGAGTGGAAAACACTGGGTGGGGGATCCATAGCTCTTTCGACTGTAAGACTTTTATCTTCACATCCTCAGATGAATTCCAGTTGTTTAGGGATTAAACACTGCTAAATGGGGGCTTAGGCACCTTCAGGGAGAAAGCTGTCACGTGAGTCCAAGCACATGATCCCCAAAACAACCTCCTGACACCTCAAAACCTAAAGTTCACTACAGATTTTTCCAATACACTCAAGTTCTCTGCATACAGTCTGATTTGTATTTAGAAAACTGAATATAGAAAGAAATTTCAAGGGCTGTGCCAAACACCCAACTCCTTCTTTTGGCAAAAGCAAGAAAACAGGCTTTATTGGGAGCCACTAAGACACTTCTTATGTTTTTAGGCTTTAATATTAAAGGTAGATACCAGAAAATCTCCTTTAATGCTTTCAGTGAATGTAGCAGCAGAGGTTGGTTTTGTGCTGAACTGGAGGTGCACATCACTCATAGTTGGGTGCTAACTAGCTTAGAACACCCCAAAAAACTTGGAATCCTGAATTTTTTTCCAAAAGAATTGAGCCCTAAAATAACTCTATAAAGGCAAATGACAACATCTGCAAAAAATATTATTACAACTTACCTTGCAGACAAAGAAAATAATTTTCAATAGCTGGAAGTCAGAAAAAAAAAATCAAAGAATGAACCAAGGTCAAATGCTATCAACCAAAAGGGGAAAAGTTTACACTGAAAGCAGTAGACACCACCTGTACTTGCACCTGAAATCCGTAAACAGTCTTTGATAACCATCGTGGTAGATGACACAAATCATTATCTGTGCCCCACATGCACACCAAGTTAAAATGTCTGAAGACACTACTAGAGATTTGGATGGTAGAAGCTAGAGAGCTTGAAAGAAGACTTGAAGGAGAGCTGTGTTCTCTTCAGAAGGACGTTTTGAGTTTCTGTTTCAAAAATGCAGCTATAACAAACAGTATCTAATAAAAGTATTAAAAAGATAAAGTTTCTCTAATGTAAAAGGACAGAGGCAACATCTCGAATTCTTCATTTCACATACTACCTCTCTTTAAAAACAACTGATCTATTGATCCCTACCACTTTCTCATATACACCTCTGGAATCCACCAAAGATGGTAAGAATTATGTGTTTGGCTAAAGCAGAGAAAATTATTTTTTAATCATGATGTCTTAGGAATTAGAGATTATTCTGCTCCAGAGACTCACTGCGTGAAACAAGTTGCTTGCATTTCATGCAAGAAGATGAAAACAAAGGCATTATATATTGCATCTTTCCTTCAAATAAAAGCTTGAAAACCAAGTAGCTCCTTCCCCAAAAGCCAAAAGACACAGATAAATGAGTTCTTCTATTAGGTCTCTGCCACAGAATCATATAAACTGTATGTCACATACTCCTAAAGTTACTTTTCAGAGAAATAAATCAAGAGAGGGAATCATTCGGAGAACTACTCATCATTAACACAACTACGCAACTATGTTAAGCTTGTCCATCTGAAACTCCTAAAGGTTCTCAGAAATAGCCCTGTCCAGATTTAGATTACTGCAGGTAATTCACACATCACAAGAGCTGTTGTAATCCAGGACAACCCTAAGATAAATTTTCATGAGAACTGTACTGGACACAGTTTTTAAAAGTGTACTCTTGACTAACTGCTCACACTTGAAATTACAGCTTCACTCACTCCCAACTGCTCCACCAGCTGCTATGGTTTGTTAAGTGAACAAAATTCCTTATTAAAAGATGTTCCCACTGAGCCCTTCAGGATCTTCGTCTACCTTCGTCTCTGGACTCACTTTTTTGTGACCTCTATTTATAAAAGCTCCAGAGTTGACTAGAAACTGAAGTTACAAAGATGGGTAAGACTGATAATAATTAGATGAGGCTGAGATTCACTGCATGCTGTCAACAGTGCAGGTGGAAAAATCTCACATTTTTTCCACCTGGGGGGTAAGAAGGGAGAAGAAGCAGTCTCTACAGAAAATTCCCAGGTCCTTCACTTAGTTCTTTGGCCTCATTCCAAAAGGAAAGAATGAACTTACTCAACAGCCTGGTCTCTCACCCTGAATTGAGTGCAAGTTGCAAACTCACAGTCAATGACACCGAAGACTGCTGACAGATACTAATGAAGAGTAAGTACATGTGAAAACCAAAGTTGTCAGCAGCCCTTGGCCATTATTTTCAGATAAAAAACCACCAGCCAACAAGACCGCAGAAGGTTTCATGCCATACTTGAGTCCAAGTGCAAGAAACAAATTGAAATGTTGGATAAACTGCTGACTAAAATAAAATCTTTTTTGGGATGTATTTTAGATCACTGAGCAAGAAATGAAACACACAAAAGTTGCACTGATCTCCACTTCCTGCTTTGGAAGAAGATGTAATGGCTCCAAAATAAGATAAAACAAATAAGTAAATACAAGAGCTAGCTTTAGTCAGGAAGTGCTGGAAATCTTACAATAGACTTTGATCCTTTTGGCTTAGGTTGCTTCAGCACGAGGCTGTGTGTGTTCAACCTTTTCAGGTAGGCTTAACCTCTGAGGTTAATTTGAAGATCATGTGGGATTTCTTTAAACACTGTAAGCATACACAGTAAGAGGAAGTAGTGCAAACTGTCCTATTAAGCACGACTCAGCAGAACTAAACAGATTGCAACAGCACATGAGATTGGCAACTTCTTGGAAGAACAATGACTAAGATAAAGGGAGTAAATAAAGCTACATCCTGGCTCCAGGACTGGTTCTGCCCACAGAGTAAATATCTACTTGTTGACAATTCTCCATGTGGAAAAGCAAAAGAAAGTAAGTCATTTTTACTCTATATTATTGAAGCTAAGTCTCTGAGATTATTGATCAGACAAACTCTAAGTTCTTTTTTTCACTATTGCATTTTTTTTTCACCTATTTTTCAGTGGCCATGAAAGCAGGAAAAATATAAATTCCTACTAGCTTACTGTCTATTATGGTATAATGTCATAGATAGCTACTCCCTCTAATTAAATTTCAAATAGCACTAATGGTCAGGAAGACGTTTTTCCCCCATTTCAAGAGTCAAAGGCACAGTCAGATTTCATTTGCTGAGGATTCATTTTACATGTACGGAAGTAATGGAACTATTTTTCACTTTTTTTTTCCTCTATTCACATGTGCAACCCTTAATGTCTGTCACACAACAATCACCCTTAGAACAGGTCTGTTCCCTGTAAGAAAACTCAAAGACAGCTTAAATCTTAGCAAATAGGGAAAAAGAGAGGCTGAAGAGGTCCAAGGGAGCAGTCTCATGGAGTTCAGTCAGTGTGGATCTACAGAAAAGGAGCCTAGAGGCACAGCCTTGTATTGCCCCCAGTTCTGTGTGTGTCTCTTGCTTATTAAAGACTCTTAAAAGTCTTTGTTTTCTTGGAAGAATCATCATCCAGGAGCCCAAATCTGGTGGTCTGTGTAGAAGTATCCCAAAAAGTATTCCTTCCTTATTATGCACACAGCTGGAGAAGAAACATTCTTTCTTCTGAATTAAGGCACCAAACATTTGGAGACAGTAACTTTAACAACTGCACAATTCAGAATGTTCTATTTTTACTCAAATCACTTTTTTAACACAAAAAATAGGACATAATAAGCAATTTCAGGAATCTTGGGTGGGACCAATCTCCCAAATCTGCTTTTTAGATATTTTTATTTTCTATCACAGCATGCATCTTAATGTATTGTAAAATACACTTCTCAAATCATGCATTTCCTTCACCTTTACTTTGTAACACAAAGAATAAAGATTTTAAAACAAAAAAAAACAAAAAAGCCAAAAAAAGCATTTAAAAAAAGGAAGTTAAGGTCCCTCAGATTTATAGGACAGGTCAATACAGACACCTAAGTGAAGGAAGAAAAATATTTGCCAGTGTTGCTGAATTGGTATCTGAATTGTAATAACCTCTTTATCAGATAACATACTGAACACATCCCGATTAAATTTTATGATGATGCTCTGAAGATGATTTCAGGGAAGAAACAGTTAACTTCTGATGGACATCCTGCTTGGGACCTTTTCTGTCTTCACAAGGATGTCAGCTGTTTTGCTGATGCACTCACTTTTCACTAAGTAACTTACCTGAGCCAAATAAATCAATTACGTACATCACAGTTATTAAATGGTAGTAAGTTTGAGGAATGCTATCTGGAAAAAAAAGTCTATAGAAACCTTGTATGAAAATTTAAATCCTAAAATACCTGATGCTTTACTTCCTTTGGAAAAAGGATTTTGAAGTACAACCCAAATACTACCATTTACCACTCAGACTCTCCAAAGGTGTGTTTTCTATGAACAGTGTGTATTTTCAAGAATCAATGAGCTAGCAAAGTTTATATTAAGACTCCTGAAATACATGGGGTATTTTGGCCCATATAAAACATGTTTAAAATACTCCCAAGAGCACAGCCCCAAGCCACACACCTTACACACCCGTGACTTAGCAGACTACACAGGTCTGTTTACATTAACAAGATCTAGGAGTTATTATAAG
This sequence comes from Trochalopteron elliotii, assembly GCA_024734555.1. Lineage (NCBI taxonomy): Eukaryota > Metazoa > Chordata > Aves > Passeriformes > Leiothrichidae > Trochalopteron > Trochalopteron elliotii. Next base: position 2,193,146 of record JANPWX010000182.1, on the reverse strand, counting down.
TTAAGCCGACTTACCCTGCGCAACAAAGTCCAGCCATGAACACCATTCTGAGAAAAAATAATAACTCTTCATTTCTGCTACTGAAATTCCTCTCTGATTCATCATCAGAGAAAAAAAGAGGTCCACTTTTCCCTTCCCCTGCTCAGAACAAACTGCCTCGAGAAGGCAAGATTTTTTGTATTACTTGAACTTTGTTCCATAAATACAACAGGTGGCACAAGATGACTTTACAAATATATTTTCCCCCACTAATGCCACTGTTCTTGTAATTATCTCTTTAATTACAGTGTTCTCCCCTCGTGACCCCGCCCTGAATATTTACAGACTGCTGATACACCCAGTGTCTGATACAGTATATATAAGCATAAGCCCTTAGCATATTTTTGTTCATGTTAGGCTTTAACAAGGCAAAGCAAAACTGTTTTCCATGCAGATATTCACAATGCTATCTGGAACTAGTCATACTGAATTGCTCACTCACAGGTACAGTTTATCACCTCTGATATGGATTCACACCTTTTTTCTCCATCTTTCTGATCAAAAAGGTGCAAGAGCGTTTCAAACAGGACAGGTCAATCAAAGTCTCAAGCACGGAAACCCAAAATCTCAAATGAATTCTTCTTAAACACCTTTATGCAGCCAGCAAACAAAGGCATGAATGCAGCAAACAGTAAACAAGCCTCACAGAGCTGGACCTATCTAGTGTGGGGACTAACAGTAATGAAGTTGTGGCAGACTTTAACACTGACCAGAAATGTCAGTGTTTGCACAGGCTCCAAGCAGGCTGTGGCCACACTGGAGCCTTCAGGTACTTAAATATTTCTGCTATTTTTGTGTGTTCAATCTGACATCTCCACATCCACACATTTTGCTAGCCTGCCTGTAAGCTAACTCCCTCTCCCCTTACAAGAATGCCCAATACCCAACAGTAATACTCATACAGCTTCAGGAAAAGATGTACCACATCTACATCCCCTTAGCTGACACAGATGACACAGAAGTGCTCTGCCTCTAGACTCTTCTTCACTCTTTGTGGTGGATTATTCAGGTTATGGATTAACTGAGCTCTGACTGACTACAAAAAATCTGTTAGTATGAGACACCCACACTCCAGTGCTGCTCACTGTATCTTTTCACAGAACTTCTTTGGATTGGAAGGTTCCTGTGACACAGTCTCCTCAGCTACCCATTCATCACACTCCTACAACTACAAGCGAAAGCAAACTGCCCCAGAGCTTCAGTCATCTTTGTCAGAAAACCAACCTGAATCCAGAGTGAAAAGATGCAGACGACAGGATGCCTCCAGAGACACTCCCCATCCATACCAGGCACAGCACAAACTGAAGACAGTTGTCTCTGGCATCTCCACTTGCCAGACTTGTTCTACAGCTCTCGGTTCAAGCTGACCTACTGTTCCCATTTGCTTAGAGAAAGCGAGAAGAGGGAGACTCTCAAAGCATGGTCTGTGGGCCCTGTGCTGGGATGCCCATCACGTCAGCACTTTGGAAAATCTCCCCTTGTGATGGGGGACAGTTGTCCCCAGAGAAGACTGCTCAGAGCCACAGCTTCCCAGGGCTGAAATCCTCCACAAACCCACCACTGCTGTCCTACCTGCTTGCAGTCAGAGATGAAGAAGCACACAGAAGATACAGAGCCAGGGATGGATTCAGAAAACATGATGCTGTCTCACAGCACTCTGTACCAGCTTGGGCCCTCCAGGCAGGAGGGGCCACATGGCACCTGGTCCCAAACGTCTGCATTCCAAAGAGCAAATGTTGTCAGAGCCAGGGCTCAACCAGGGTGAGCAGATAAAGGCAGCACAGCCTGCTCTGAGTAAAAGACACCTGCAGAGAACCTGCACAATGAAGATTAGGCCAAGGCGGACAGATCCAACTGTCAACAAGCTGTAAGTAAATAAAGTCTGCTTTGTTAAAATGAAAATAAAAGAGCTGGATTTGATGAAGTATGATGACTCTGGAAGCTAGCCCAGCATCCCTTATTAAGGTAAATAAGGTAATGCAAAATCAATACATGAACTAGGACATTTATTGTTCAGGTAAAGGTTTCTATATTCTATATTAAATATTTTAACATGCAGGGAAAGAATAAAGTGACAGCAAAGCAAACATGCTCTCAGCAATTTCCAGAGATGCTAATGAAGAGAGAACAAAGCTTTGTGAGACTTGGGACGACAGGACAGAGCAGCTCAACTTTGTCACAAGGAGAAGTGTACACATCATGGGATTTGTTTACTTTGGAAATACATTCTGCCAAAATTGTGATTTCACCCAGCATAGCTACAGGACAGAAACATTCCCAGGCTGGAATACCTCTGTCCCTTTCCACAGTCCAAAACTTTGATCCACCTTCTGTGTAACATTTGTCTGTAAGTGCCACTGAAAGCCAAGGTTTGCTACCAGGAAGGCGGGAAAACTCATATCAGTCCAAAAGGCCATAAACCTTTTCGCCAAAACAATGGAGTAATTCTTACTGGATATACAAGTTTAACATTAAAAGTCTATAATTGCTTTCCTACTGTCAACATAAAATTGGTAACAGGAAGGAAAGGAAACAGAATTTTTGCATACTTGAAGACTTCAAACAGAAAAGGCTGCCACATGATCAAAAAGAGTTTTGGAATAATAATAAAGATGGGTGGGAGACAGAACAGACAGCTTCCTACAGAAACAGGAATATTTTCTGACTATATACACACACCTCTAAATAGTGAAAGGAAGATGTAAGTAAGACATGATTGCATAGCATTACAAGATTTATATTAAAGATCTTGGCCTAAAGGAAATTGGGCAAAAATTAGGAATATTATCTGTTAGAATGTATTCAATATATCAAATTTGTGTTTTTTTCCGATGCAGTCAATGCTTTGCCTATACATTGGATTAGCTCCAATCCATTAAGGAATGGCCAGCAGGTGCTTGAAACTCATAAAAATATAAATATCATAAAGTACCTGGTGAAAGTAGTGGCTTTCATGGCTACACTATGGACTTGACTGCAGTGTGAATGCTACCAAGTGACAGTTGAATCCTTCATGAAAGTAAGACTGAAATTTGAGGAGACCTTGTTTTGTTTTGCTTTACAAGATGGCATTCTATATGGTTAAAATGCTACTAAAATTTTCCTGATTTTTCTTTATTGTTATGAACAGCAATTTATATAAAAACTTTTTCTAGTCTCAGCTGAATATAATTGTTAGATTTTGATAATTTACTTGTAAGCATCCCTAAAAGTGCCAAATCTTGCCCTCACAAATGCCCAGAACTTGTAAGTCAGGAAAGGTGAAATCTTTACATTTCAGAAGTTATTAAAAAAAAGTTTATTAAAAAACCCTTACAATTTTAATTCCAAACACAATAGATGACAAAAGACTCAGTGAGCACAGTGCAAATGAAGGTGTAAGAAAATCAAATCACCAGAGGCATTTTTCTCTTAGCTTTTTTTTTTTTTAGAGTTAATGTCAACATCAAAGAAAGGATTACTGAAAAGCCTTGAAAACTAAGAAAGGTAGCTTAGTTTATGTTGATGTAGATTTCCAAATTAATTTAAAAAGAAACAAAAAAAGTCCCTTTTCTTTTTTTTAAAGATCATAATAGGTCACTGTGCATAAAAGAAAACAATCAAGTTTTAATTAATTACTGAAAAATCTATTTTAGCTTTTCTTAGCTAGTCAGAGAAATGAAACTTACTTCAGAGAAAAAGAAAAAATTAAAATGCAGCTTTACTAAACACAAAGATTATATAATTATCAGTTGCACTAACACATACTATATGAAACAGATTTTGAGACTAATTGGTGGCAAGTCCTAAATTTAGTACATAACAGATGTGATCAGAGGCTTCTTGATTTTTTGAGTACAATTATAAATATTTTCTTCTGCATAAATTAGTATACTTTTCAGGAGAGGAATACTCAAGCAATGTTCTTCTAGAATATAAAAGAAGGGCTGATGTAAACCTTTCAAATCTACGTTAGATACAGTCACACACCTGGAAATGCAAGAAAAAGCAAGGTATAATGTTTTTCTCCAGTAGGCACTGGCGACAGAGAGTAATTACTGTCATGAGTAACACCTAATATTGTTAAAGATTTGTATTTTTTGACTGTAACAGTTGCTGGATTCCTATATGAGTACACTTGCAGAAAAAACCCCGCTTGTTCCTGCAAGAATCATCAGTTGAAAAAAATAACACAAATCCTAGGCTGCTTAGTGCTCATATTCAACTCACATGCTGCTCCAGTTTAGTTGCAACATTCTGTGTACACACACATCACACTATAGGATCACGTATACATTCACCTCACCAGAGCATATTTGATGTGGGTTATGTCTTGAGTGCCTTCTGCCATGAGGGATTTGGAAGAATCTTTGTAGGATCCTGAAAGGACTTTCGTGTCCTTCCCTTAAAAGGCGGCGTTGAGACATGGATGTATCTTCACCAAACTATTCAGCAAAGGAAATGAATGATCTCCTCTTTAGAATTACTCTCGTTCAACACACAGAAAAATACTCTGATTTTGTTTTTAATGTCAATGGGGTGTGTAATTTCTTTCTCAGAAGATCTCAAAAATGATGAAAAAGGCCTCAGATTTAAAGTCCTGGAAGAGGGTGCGGTGCAGTTATTTGTACATGCTCTTCTTCAGGAACCAGTACCTAGTTCCACTAGAAAGGAAAAAGAAAGATTGGTTGCAGTTAATGCACTGAAAATACCAAGATGTTTTCTGCAGGAAGCTGCAACACCCTCTTAGTTCCTAGCATGCTGCACACAGCAGACAGGACATCTTGCCACAGCTTCAGTCTCCTTTCAGTGTGATCAGTAAGAATAAAGAAGTCACAGCTCCTCACACAAGCAGGTCAGACAGGCAAGTGACATTTTAAGAAAATAAAAAAAGGTGCAAAACTGTCTGGTTTTCAGTGTTTTATCCAAAATAACTATATCCAAACTAACAGCCCTGTGCTGTTCAGGATGAAGGAAAGCCCCCACAAAACATCCAGGTCATCAATGCACTCCAGCTGCACAGGGAGATCCAACACCAGGGCTCATCCCAAGGAGCTGGTACAATCAATCACCTCCTTCTTCACGTCCTTCTCCTTAATGTGAGGGATGTTCAGCTGTTGCAAAGAAACTTGCAAGGTTTCTCCTGAAGAAAGGCAAGTTGAATTCCTTTCTTTTAACTTTCCAGTCTTGCTTGTAAGTTCACAGCTCCACACTCCAAAGTCAGAACTCTCACACTGACACTTGCTGCATTTCCTGCTTTTGTCTCAAGCACCTGGTATCCTTCAGGGACAAGTGCAAGGCTCATGCCAGCAAATTAAAAGAAAATACCATTGTGAATGCAGTGCTGTCAATTAGAAACACCTCTTCGGTTCATTTGCCCAAAGTCAGACTCCCATCATCAATACAACTCCTCTTCCTCCCCCTGTACTTGCACAGAGGACTGAGTCCTTCAAAGGCAGAGCCCATTTCCAGAATATGTGAGCAGAGAGGTCTTATGAGAAAAATCTGGGTCTTCCTGGGAGTTAACAAACAGCTAATAGGAAGGAAGGGAGGGGAAATGAATCCCAGGCTTTCTTAAAACATATCAGGAAACCCTACACTGTCTGCTACCCCTGTCTCTTCCAGTGCAGGAGAGAGGAAATTGATAATGCTGCTTTACTTGGCAGTCAAGATTTTCCTCTCAATTGTGTTTAACTATGTCCTGTATGGCCACAGATCTGCCAGAACCCAAATACATACCATTATGCACATCATCCTGAATAAGTGTTTTAAAATAGGATGTACTACCTATTACTCTAAAAGCAAATTCAAACAGACAAACTTAAATTAAGTCACATTGAAGTAAATATTAAATATTTCATTACAAAATATTAGTTTGTATATGCTGTGTTAACAGAGGAGAATTGTTACAGTCCTACCCAGAAGAGGTTCAACTTTTGACAGGAAATCATGGATAAATGTGGCAATCTTGAAATGTGACAACCAAGAAAAATATTAAAAAAATAACTAAGAACAGATGAGTTTCATGCAAATACCACTTGCTTTGCAAATTCATTATATCAAGCACATGGACCACTGCATATTGCAGCTGTGTTACATGTCCTGGATCAAAGGCTTTTCAAGCTTATTTAGGTACCCAGGAATTCACAGGAAGAAAGGATGGGAACAGCCTAGTGGTGGAACACCACCACAATACACACTGCCAGTGTCCTACATACTCAGGGTTCAAACAAAAAAGGAACTGAGGTAAGATACAGCATCCATATTAGGCAAAATTCTGCATTTTCCTGCGCTGCTTGTCACTGGAGGCAGAGCAGCAGTTCTGGACAGATAAATGGTAGCAACATCCACAGAGACAACACTGCAACGTGTTCCTTGCTGAGATTCCCAGCAGAGGCACCAAATGTGACCAGGAGATGCCAGCAGCCATTTGCCAGCCAGCAGGGCTTCCCTCCTACCTGGCAGAATAACTACTTATTTGGGGCTTTTGGGGCACACTGGTCTCATGACCTAAGGACCTGTTCTGACAAATCAAGTGGGATGAGGATGAAACTACACATCTTCTTTCAGCAGCCAAGCCTCACTAGAAAATGAGGCAGATAGGATAAGAGAAAATGGCCTCAGGCTGCACCAGGAAGCTTTAGATTGAATACTAGAAAATATTTCTTCACAAAAACATTTGACAGGCCCTGGATCGGGCTGCCCAGGGAAGTGGTTTAGTCACCATCTCTGGAGGTATTTAAAAAGACATATATATGTGCCACTTAGGGACACGGTTTAGTTGTGGACCTGCCAGTGTTGGGTTAACAGTAGGACTTGATCTTAAAGGTCTTTTCCAACCTAAATGATTTGATGATTCTATGAAAAGTGACTCTTTGTCCCAGTGGTGTTTTGAGCATGTGATGATGCCAGTGGAACATGGTGAAAACCTCACCAGCAATTCATGTAGAGGATTATTAGAAGGAAAAAGGATGTTCTCCTTTCTTTCTTCACATATCAAATGCATGCAGAAGATTGATGACTTTAACTGTAAAGTTGGTAAGTACACACAATCCTACTGAAATCTAGCCATTAGCTACATTCCTGTCCGCAAACAAGCTTTTAATCTTCTTTCAAGCACTCAAATTTGTGCCTAGAAGCAAAGAAATTAATCACAACAATGGCTGTGGTAGTGCGCAATCAGAAGGAAACAGATGGTGTAAGGCACTGTTTTCCAAACAGCAGCAGTTTCTATCTCCAGGAAAATAATCTGAATATTTTCCCTTGCTGCTGGCATTACTATAACAAAAGCTCCTATTTGAAGGACATCTCTGCTCTGTACAGCAGCAGCAAATTACGCCACTGTTTACAGACAGCAATATTCTTTGAGTATTAGTTGGCAGAACCAACTAGACTGCACCTATCTCTCATATCACATAAACAGCAACATTCAGTGGGTAACACCCCTCCAATTATCTTTAAATGACTGCAGACAGCCTGATGGAATCAACACAATTGTGGCAATGAAATAGGGCTTATTTTTCTCATGCTTCATTTCCAGGTCTGTTTCTGACCACAGGCAGAGTGTGGCACATTGACCAGAGAAGCAGCCATGCTGACTTACAGCTGTACACTCTCTCTGATTCCTCCTTTCCCAGGGACTCACAAAATACTTTAGAACAGTAACTTCAAGTTTTCTTGGGAATCATTAAATTCAGATGCCATCACTGTCTTCATCACCAATGTTCCTAGTGCTCCTTTTGATCTTTTTGTTTGTACAGGGGCCTTATCTTTACAGGACATCTCAAACACCCTACTGTGATTTTTGCTCCAAATCCTAACAATTATTTACAGGCTCTTCCTTACATTCTCACATTTGATGTGATGGTGAAATGTGATGGTCACATTAAGGAGCATGTATGCCTCCTGACTGTACAGAGCAGGAGGTTCTGGCAGCAGAATCATCACTGTTCTAGAGTTTTTTCTAAATGTATTCCATTTCTCCACACTTCTTTATATGTCCTGATAAGCTACTGCCACTGGTTCTGCTATTTCTCCTAGTGCAGACCTTATTTTTCAGGAAAAGAGTACATCTCACAGACATGAAACATGGCAGCTCTCATGCAATTCCAGATCTCACCACACACAGAGGGCACAAGATTCCACCTGTGCAATCTGTATCTTCCACTCACCCACTTGTTTTCCCTGGAGTTCTGGCAGGTAGGATCAACTCCAGTATCAGAAGTGCCTTAATATCCCAGCTAATAATGCAGAGGGTTGCAGGACTGATCTCACATGAAGACTATAAAAGACTCTGAAAATTATATGGGGAATTGCATCTACCATACACACATGCAGAGCTCAGAAATTTTTGTTCCTTGGATCAGTTTCTAAAAGCAAATACAATGGCCCATAACAAGCTAAATCTTGTCATGTGGATCTTTCAGCATCAGCACACTCCCAGTAACAGTGGAAATTAAATGAGGGGGAAGAAAAGTGAAAATGTTTTTTAGATTTTTCTCTTTAAATCATGTGTCATCAATTATGTTCTGCATACTTGCTTATTTTTTTGAGAACAGTCATACAAACAGAAAGATAAACGGGACTCATGCTACATTATTGTACAAACTGATTGTTTCGCACACATTAAAATGTGGTATACAAGTTACTTCTAATCTGAAATGTAAGTTGTTTTATAGAGCTGAACACTCACACATCATAACAAGTTGGCACTGATTGTTATTATGCTTAGTCCTGAGCTTTTTTATAACCCTATATAAGTGTTGAATTATGGCAAGTTGGTTGTGTTAATTTTTAAAACTGAAACAAGTCGTCAAAGATTAACCCATGCCAGAGGCCAGTCACTAGGCTAAAACAATAGAGTCAACTAGAGGCTGATTTTAAATGAAAAAGAAAAGATGTAGCTGAGATGTTAAAGACACAAAGCTTGATATTTTTACATCCACAAATCCCAAGGGATCTTGTAGAGTGAAACTGATGAGAAAACCTCTCTGAATAGCCAAGAAATAAATCATTATTCCATGGATATTCTAGATTCTTGAAATACAAGAAAAGGTTGAATCTTCTTTTTCAATTTGGACGAGATTAATATAAAGTTTAGGTACAATCATTTGCCTTTATTACTTTTAGAATAATCAAATGCTTTATTACTTTTAGAATAATAAATGCTTGTTAGAATTGGACAGGTGTGCTTATATTTCACTTTCAGACTACTCTAGCAGAACATTCTAGCAAGAAGTTCAAAAAGGGGTTCCATCGAGTATTCTAGAGAATCTGTCATCTGGAAATATATTTAATAAAATACCATTACATAGCAGCAGAAGCTGGAGTGGAAAGAAATTTCAGAAATAGGTATGAATGAAGATATATCTGGGTGAACCTAAAACCCACTGCAAACAAACTCAGTATCTCATAAAAACATAGACAGCACTAAATATTCTTAATATTTTGATGTTGATTTATTAAGGGCTGGGAATTTAAAGAATTATTTGGTATCACAAGAAATCTAGACAGAAACCCTGAATTAAACTACCAGAGCGAGTTACAAGAGTGAATTAGGTTAGTTGTCCAAGCCTAATCCTAACTGCATGTATCTGCTCAGAGACAAACCATGATTGTAATAAGCATCTGATGAATATAAGTAGATCAGGACTGAGATAAATGGACAGCTTGCATTCTATTTATACTTGCACATTATGCTGCTGAGCCACTTCTGCCAGTCCTTCCTTACAGCAGAAAGATGTCTCAAAAAAGTTAAACTAAAATAAATCCTAAATCTAATACAGAGTGTTTCATAATTTAAATATACAGTAACAAAAAAAAAAAAAAAAAAAAAAAAAGCAATATATAAGACTAGGGTTTCAATATCCTGGAAGTGTTAACACTTAACTGTCAAGATAACAAAAAGCTCTTAAAGCTTAACATTTGTCCCTCTAATTTGGGTAATCTTATATTGCATGTCTGAATCTCCCGAGGGTTAGCAATAAATGCAACCCATCTCCAAAAGAACAAGTTTCTTCACCATTAGCAACAGAAAATACTCAAAGTCACAGTGGATCAGAGAAATAAATAGAGGAGAATGTCTCTTTATGATCAGCCACACGAAGTGACATTTAACATCCAACAAGACAGCACTTCCACTTTGTCCTCTGAGTCCTTTCATTTTTGAACGCAAATAGCCATCAATTTCAAAACTTCAGAGATGTTCTAGGAAAGAGTAAGGAAACTGCATATACACTGACAAAGACCAGGAGGTCAGAACCTGGGGAAAGCCTGATTAGTATCCATTGCCAATGCAAAGCAACAGGTAAATGACATTGTGATACTGGAGCTAATTATGCAACTGCCACCACCAGCTCAGTAATTTACTTAAATTCTACCAGGTAAAATTACCTGGAAGGTGACAGTTACAGGTTGTGACTGAACAGACCTGTCAGATGTATGAGGCCTACGCTCTGGCCAGAAACAAAAGCATGTGAAGAGGAATCTGGTCACACAGGAAGCTCCTGAGAATTATTTCAGTCCTAAGCTTGATATGGACCCCTACTTTCACCCAGCCACAGTTCAGCACCTGACTGCTGCTGCTTCTGTGAGCCCAGTGCAAGGGAGCGAGAAGACCAAGGCAGGTGGGGGCCCATAGAGAATGGATTTTCCCAGCAAGACAAGGAGAAAGAAATTGATGGGAGACATTTGCTGCCCGTACACTATGGAGTCACTGCAAGAGGAAGCTGCTGCTGATAATCAGATAAAACAACTGACAGCAAGAAGAACTGGCTTAAAATGGTTTATCAAATACAGTTTTATTGACTATGTCCTATAAAGATACCATTGTTTCAGGCTTATCAACCATTCCTTGCACATACATCCTGAGGCACAGTGGTTATTCCCATGATGTACCAGCAGCTAATAATCCAACTCAGGGACTCAGGATAAGTAGCTGACTTTATATATTGAGTTATGCTAGTGAAAGCTCTGTTCAAAAATCACCTGCATCTCATATATGCATATATATGTCCATGTAAACACATATGAATGTATAGAAATCAATAACACATGTAGACAAAAACACTGACAGACCTTCCAACAAACAGCTCTGTGCAGAATGAGCTGGGGAAGACAGAACCAAAATTTGACATTGGAAAAACTCTGGCTGGCATTTAGGAATCTTTGATTATGCTCAGAATAGAATTCTAGTTCAAAAGTTATGTCTTTTAACAAGTACAGCAGATACACAGTACTTTCCCATCAGGTTGAGTTCCGGCAGAAGCAGGCAGAGAAAGGGTTTGAATGCATTTACTCTCTAGACAGACACTGCTGCTTTCCCCAACCGGATCTGCTGCATTTGAGATTAGCAAACAGCTCACTAATGAAGCATGCACTTCCTTAGTTTCTCTGAAGGAGACAGAGCACCTGGGAACACATTTGTCAATTGCTCAAGAGGGGGCTGACTTTGCTGAGGGCCAGGAAAACGCAAACCCCATGATTTTCAGAAGGTCATTTCCTGCAGATGATACCTTTGACAACTATGAAATACAAAACATTGTATAGACCACTGCTGCATCAATGCATCCAGACAGCTCCCAGCAGGAGCTACAGCTGGCTACAGCTACATTGCTTCAGGTGTTGTCAATAATCTAATGTGTACAGAAGGAAATCACTGCTGAGCACCTACATAAACAAAGGACGTTGTCTTGAAGTGCTGCCACAGGCCAGGAGCACCCTTTCAGCACTCAGTTTCTACTACCCTAAACTTTCTCCCTCTGAAAAATGTTCTCAGTTGCCATGTGCTTTGGACCCAAGGGATCCAGTGCTCAGTTCTCACATCTTCTCTTATCAGACTTCAATTCTTCTACATTGTACACAATCCTCTCTTAGTCTCTTCATGAATGGGCTGTTAATAAAACAAGAGAGTTTTCAGTTGAGCGGCTGCTTTGAAATTCTTCTGCATGCACTGTTACACCAATTACAAATGTATATGGCAGTAATCCACTCAGCGGAGAATTAGTAGTGCTATTAATACTTTACAAAGCTTGTATGCAGCTGTAAGTAATACCTTTTAGGGACCTATCAAAAATACTGAAAAAATCCCTAGGCTGTAAGAACTTCATACAAATTTTCTCAGGTTACTGTTAGGATGCAGCACAGCAGGTTGTGTACTGCAATCTTCTGAAATGGTTATAGAGATAAATCACATAAGTGTTTGGAGAAGGAATGGGATTTTCATAATATTAATGAACGTTCATTAACTGCTGATTTTTAGGATGCTCATGCCAGCCTCTAGCAAAATAGGATTTTTCCTGTGTACAGATAAGCATGCTTAATTGAACTAGGATGAAGAGATTTCTGGTGGGATGTTCAACAGTTTCCTAGATAGTCAAAGTTTTAGTTTGTTCAGAGTTAGTTTGCCACATTCTGCTTATCAGCCACTCAGTTTTAACAGACATATTTTATTTACACAGTCATAATTAAAGACATGCAAGCAAATATATCTAAACACAGTGAGAGAGAGAGCAAGGGTCTTTATGCCATCTGGAACTGCAAAGGACTACAAGTCTGTGCCTCAGTTGAGTAGTGAAAAATTCTTTGAGAATTAAGAATCAACAATTTCCTTCTGAAAACCTAAAATAAATGCTGTATGATGTGCAGTTACTTTCACTGTAACCTTTAAAAAGTCTGAGCAAATCATTCCATCTATAGCATCCTACCAATACGCACCAATACTGAATACAGCCACAACCACACAGGCACTCTGACCTGACTCCATACTGCTGCCAAAAGGAGGATTCCTGCTCCCAGTGACTTCTTGCTTCCTTTGTGTGTGCATTTGCATTTGTGCAGCCTAACAGTGAAATATGCATGGATACGTTCCAGGTATGACAAGCAGAGCTGACATGTGATGTGGTTCCTGGTTGAAGAAGTCAAATATGATGGTACACAAAGGGGCATGTGGAAAGCTGCTGAAATTTTAAGTATCTATTGATTTCCAGGTTGGGTGTATTATTTAATGAATATTTCCCAAAATATTTGGCAAAACATGCTTGTGTTTGGACTCTTCAGCTGAGATGTTCACATGATTTCATAAAATAGCACTACTTCATAAATAAAATAAAACAACAGTAATAGCATAAATAATGACTATTTATGGCTGTATACTTAGAACTCAAATAAAGACACAATGGGTAAATACATCATTTGAGTTACAAATGCCAAACAAATTATTACATCAAAATGTGTTGAAAGACACTGAGGATTTTGTGAATAAAATATACGAAATAGAAATAGGCAATGATGAAATCATGGCTCCTCTTGACATAGTCATATAACATGGAAACACTGGGGGAAATAACATTGTTAGTATGTAAGCTGCTGAGAAAGAAAAAGTCAAGACATTACCAAAAAAATCATTCATAGGTTACTCCTCAGCCTGCATATTCTCTGATGTGACTAAAGCCTGCAAAGGGCACACAGTGTGGGTCCCCATAGCCATAGAGCCATAAAACCAATGGTGAATCTCAGCTAACAGTCCCTTTCTCCCTCCCAAATTTTGATCTCCTTTGTTACATTTGTATTCCAAGATTAATTTTTTCCAGACATTCTAAATGCTGTCAGTTTTTATGTGTTCCTTTTTTATATAGAAAGAATGTTACACAGGCATATTCTGCTGTCCCTTAAGGATGTGTTTCTGAAAAGTCTTACCACTAAAAACATCTCATTGCTTCAGTCTTCATCAATCTCAGCTTGTTTGAGGAAGATGATCACGACACTGAAAATGGAACTATTGAGGAAGAGGAGCACAAGTGCTCCCACTAAAAGACAGATACTGAGGACTTGGTCTCAGGGATGCAGCAGCTGGGATCATTAAGGGGGGTGATCTGCTCCAGAAAGCTGGCATCTCTTCCAGGTGACAATTACTCCATCCACCATCTCATATATACTGTCCCTGTGCATTTAAGCAGTATGTATTTTGGTCTCTGCACACATCCCCACAGAAATAGTGATTTGCTTTCCAAACAATGTCCAGCATTTCATCTGGGCAGCTGAGATGCTCAAGAATCAGTAGTGGAATGCCAAACCCAAGGACAGGATCATCTAGGGAACAGGTCCTCTCCTTGTGCAATCCAACACAAATCAGGGACTTGGTCATAGGAGCAATCTTTGCTCAGATTTGTGATGTGTAGGCCATCAGCACCAGGCACCTCTATTAGTTATGCACAGGTCTGCACGGGATATTTTTGATTTTGTATCCTTAAACACAAGCAGGGCATTCGGAAAGCATTATGCAAACTGACTTTCTTCAGAAGAAGAAGGTACAGGATTCCCAGATATATCCCAGGAGTGAGAAGCAGGTAAGAAAACAAAACAAAAAAAGCACAGATACTGCAGTTCATGTTAAATATATACAACACTCAAATATTTCAGAACTCCCCAGCTGCTCTCGAATCAAAATAAATCCAGATCAAAACCAAAGTAATATCAGAGAAAAGGCTGTTACTGAGTGCAGAAATTTTGCAGAATACAGGTTTAACTTTAGTTTGTAAGTCTCTTTATTAAACCACAAATTATACTCTGCTCTGCTTTGCAGCTACATGCCTGGACTTTGCTGCTGCTCTGGATAGTAATAATATTCCGCCACATTTCCCTATGTACAATCATTTAATTCTCTTTAAACATTTAAAACAATCTGTGACAACTACTGCAATATATACTATATGAATATGGCAAAACAAAACAAAACAAACCCACAGTAAAAAACTAAAAGAAACAACTGGCTACTATGAAAATTGACACAAACAAATTATTTTAAGTTGCAAGACCTAGAAGCCTTCATAAAGTCTCTGTGACTTCATGTATTAAAGATCCATTTAGTGCAAGCTGCAAAATTTTCTGCTCTGCCACAATGGCACTGGAGCACCTGTACACCTTGCTGCAAAGGTTTTAACCTGCAGGAAAACTTCTAACACTGCAGAATACCACCAAAATCCACCAGCCAGCCAGGCAACAGGTCTGATGTGCCCTGTCTACGTACCCATGGACACAGGAGACTCTTGAACACCTCCATCCTGGATCATCTCCACTGTTGGAGGCATTCAAGACTCAACCAAGCATGTCTCTAATAAGTAGATTGGCTTTGAGCAGGTGGTTGCATTAGATGATACCCACAGAAGCCCTTTCCAATCTAAATTATTCTATAATTATCTGGTCCATTTAGCTCCCTCGCTGTTACCCAGTTGTGTTCACTGCTTTGATTCCCACAGAGGAAAAGGGAACCATTTCCTGTGCTTAATCTATGTCAGTTGTTTCAATTTCCCAGTGAATTAATAATTTAGCAGAATTTTATCTTCCTCATTTTAGAGTTATGCGAAGAGGCCAAGTGGTAAAGTAAAACATTAAATTATTTACAAGTTGTACACACATGCAGGCAGATAAATGGTGCATCATATATTTAACAGTTGTTAGAAAATACAAAAACAACAGACATGTTAGCCAAAGTCTTTTGTCTAAGGAGAGAAAAGTAATCTTCAAGTTCGTGTTAATTTTTTCAGGCATAAAAAAGGGCCAAACCAAATGTATTTAAGATAGATCCAAAGTTTGTGAATACTTCAGAGCTACCATATTAAACAGTTTCTGTCTGCAAATGAAGGAATGAGACTCCATTGCCCTGCTGGCAAAATTCTTCACAAAAGGCAATTAAAATCCTGTTCCATGTTTTAGAAAGATGGAATGAATAAATCACAAGTGTGCAGAACTGTAAAGTGTTGGCAGGTGATTAGGTTATCACAGACTGGGAGAACAAACTGCAAATTCATTTGTAATGGGTGGACAGTGCCATAAAACAACAAATGGATCCTAAATCCTCAAGTCTAATTACCAACCCTATTCAGTTTGCTTGAATAAAAGATTACATCTTCTTATTTTGGTGCTCAAGAAATACAGAACTAATATTACGCTGCTGAATTTTTATACAACTCAAAATAACTTCTACACATGATGAAGACAGGGCCAGCAAACAGAATTCCTCATAAGTCAACCTTTCTAAATGTCCTTACTGCCCTATACACGCAGCTGAACAACTTCCTTCAAATAAAACTTAACCAGAAATAGGTTTGAAAAATGGAAATAGTTTTGAAGTACCATGCTCTGAGTATTTTCTACAAAGGAACTGTAAAACAGAACAAAATACCACTATACTTCTCCCCCTGGCAACCTCACATTCTTCTTGAAAACTGATTTAAAATATATTTCTTTCTGAATGTGCATATATTTTACACAAAGACCTTCTGTTAAAATTCATCTGGCTATCTGAACCCCCCCTTCCCCTGAATGCACACAGAGAGACACAGTCATTAAAGGATTGGCAGAACA
Source organism: Trochalopteron elliotii (assembly GCA_024734555.1). Lineage (NCBI taxonomy): Eukaryota > Metazoa > Chordata > Aves > Passeriformes > Leiothrichidae > Trochalopteron > Trochalopteron elliotii. Next base: position 2,176,766 of record JANPWX010000182.1, on the reverse strand, counting down.
AGATCTCCTTTCTTTTCTAAAGGGGGCCCTACCAACAAAAGACCTCCAAAAGTAGTATTTATTATGAGGTGCTGGGTGATGCAATCTTCTATGGCAGCGAAGATCTAGGATCTACTTCCTCCATGTCCTAACAAGCAGACACATCTCTAATCCACACTGTATTAGCATTCTTCCATCCTCTGTTTCTGACAAACTGTTCTGGCATGTCACTGACTTTAAGTTCAGCAGGAACCCCTTTGAGCACCTATAAGTAGCTCCACCACAGCCAGGTCATTTCAGCACAGAAGCCCTGCTGTAATGACAGCAAGTGAAGGGGTTAAAGCCCCTGCAGCCATGAGGCTTGCCATGGCTCCCCAGGAACACTCAGTCTGGTCTGGAGTTCACTCCTTTCCCTGATGCAAGCCCCCGCCTCCTCTCACTGGCAGAAAAACCACCAGGTGTGGGAGGTAGAAGGATCCCCTGCAGAGAACACGAGGCTGCTGGCACAGGGTGGACACCAGCTCACAGCTTGGGGAAGGCTGAGCAGTGAGACTGCAGCAAAGTGAGACAGGAAGCTGGACAGAGTCAACTTCTAGTGAAAGGAGACACTACAAGGAGGCCTGTGGAAGGAAAGGTACTGGGCAGGGACAGCTGGGTACTGAAAAGAAGTGAGGTCAGAGGAGATACAGGCACTGGGAGGGGAAGTGTGGTGTGAGGCTGGGTGCAGCAGATGGACCTCAGGCAGGTGACCTGAGGAGGGACCTGCTTAGGACAGCAGTAGTGGGAGCAGAGGCCAGGAGGAGAGCTAACCTCTCAGGACTCTGAGGAGAGGAGAAAGCACCTCTAGCATGCAAACTGCTTCTGGCTTTGCCAGAATGCCCCTGTGCTTCCTGCTCAGTGCTGGCAGCTGATCCTCCACTTGGAGTAGCTGCTTTGCTGTCAGTCTCAAAGAAAACAGGCAAGGAAGACGTGGGACCAATCCTGTTCATATTGCATTGATATAGAAATGCTCTCTAGCATGCAGACCTGGACAGAAGGGCAGAGACAGGAGTGTACATGTGCAAACAAGATATCATAATAAGAAATAACATAATAACAGTTTATTTTGACAAGTTTTGATGGTTTATGGAGTGCAATTTTTAATAAAGTATGAAACACAATGCCTTGGGTGAGAGACTTACTGTTTCCTGATCTTAGAGATCAGCAGACAGGGCAAAAAAACCAAGGCCTCAAAGGAGCAAACACTGGGTAGTCATACAAACCTAGATGTACCTTGTCTCCTTTTCAGAATAAATCTCATGCCTCAATTCCATGATTTAAGGCACTTTTCCAACTGAAAGAAGAAATTTAAGAGCTGTAATATGTTCTCATCAAACTGCAACACAAGAATTGATAGCAGACACGAAGTATAAAAATACATATCTCTCATATGAACTTTGCAAGTATTATAAATTAATAATAAAAGTTAATAACCAGTAAATTACAAGAATGTTCTCAGATAATATTTAAGATTAGTAATTTAGCACCGAAAAATAAGTTTATTATGAATATAGACTTCTAAATGAAAAGACAAGCATCTTATGTTTCATATCAAGGCTAGAAAAACAGCAAATAGCTGCCATAACATTGTTTTTTTCTTGGACAGAACAGGACAAATGGCAAATCTTAACAATATTTGTAGCTCTCAACAGATGTCTTGGAAAAAATAAATAAAGGTCTCATTTAAAAAAAAAATATTTCTAGCTCTTCTTATCATTGCAGCTGATCACTTACACATACTTGAAAGTTGTTATTAATATAATGTACTTTTTGTCCCTAGTTAGCTCTGATTTTGGACTCAGCTAAGGCAAATCTATAAATTGATAAACTGAACCACAGAAAGAAAGATAAATGAAAAGTCATAACAAAATGTCACTTTTCAGACTCGGTGTGCACACAGCTTTCAGCCTTGTGCCTTCCCAGATCACCAGCCCATGGCATTTGCTCCTTTAGACATGGTGCAAGATGAAAATGCAAAGGGAAACAGAGTCTAAGTCAGTCACTGGTTGCACCTCTACCCTATTTACTCACAAGGTGAGTTAAAAATGTGGTGCTTGAAGGAATTCTGGTATTGGTTTATACATATCTGAGTTTCCCTGTAATTTCTAACTGTACAGTTTTGATCTTCAAAGTAAAATATTGCTTAACACATCATGTATTTGTTTAAGAGGTGTGAAAAAATTAGGAGTTTGGATAAGTGGTACCATAAAAAAATGTAGCTATTTCTACCTTTCACAGCAATAAAATAAAATCTAGTGTGAAAACAAACTGTGTGCAGATATCACACCTTGAAATACAGCAGTCCTTGGTTACAGGCAGGGGAGAGAATGAGCAGAAATGTCAGGCTTCTATTCCACACAACATGGAAGACTAAGAGCCTGATACTATACCTACTGAAATGAACTCCAGGATAACTGGTGAGCTCAAAATTCAATTAAATCTTGACAGAAGCATGCATCAAGCAGTGAAAAGACCCAGTGGAGAAACTGGGCTTAATGGGCAGATCTCTGCAGAAATCAAGTACCCGCAGTATGGTAACAAAGAGATCAAGCAGCTTCTCTCTGCTCTGCCAGTCAGCAAACCAACAGCCATAGCATCCAATACACATTCAGTGAACTTCTAAAGAGATGACTGTACTTGATTCTGTTATCCAGGAAACACAAATTATGGGAGATGATCACAGGAGTTTCACCATTTCTCCTCTTGACTAACTGCAGACCACTAGTGAAGGAACAGTCATTCCCCATCCCTGTTCCCCCAGTGCCACAGCCATGTGCTCTCACTCTTGCCCTGGCATCAGCTCAAATGACCTCAGGATGAGTCAGGGCAGGCTACAGACATGACAGTAAGCACACTTTTCTCAAAAAAGGCAAATTTCTGTTTAATCAACTACCAGTTTAATGGTTCAAACCACTGCAAGGTACCCACTTCTCACATGATACAAGAGAAACCACGGCAAGCCAAAGGCAAAGGAGAGAAAAAAGTAGATGTGCTTGGAAAGTGGTTTGGGACCAACTGTTGTGAAAAAGCTTAAAAAAATCAAAAACTTTATTAAAAATAGTTGCTGTTGGGTTGTTTGCTTGGGTTTTTTAAAATGGTCTCATTTATTAGGTAGCAGCAAACTGCTGCTTGACATTAGAAACTTTTGTTTGTGGCAACTGCAGTTCTGTTGACTGAACATCTAACAGCTGTCAGAACCTAATAAGCTCACCAAGGGTTGACTCTAAACCACACAAACCCACAACTCTGCATCAAGTATGGTAAAATGTGATATTCTACGTCATTTTTCAAACAATTTTCCAAAAACCAGGGGGAAAAAGAGACAAAGATGGAAGCTAAAACATTGGATCAAAAATGCTATTTCATGTTTTAACTGTCCATAACCCAACTGTGGTTGCTTGCTGACAGAAGCAGCTGAGGTGACGAACAAGAGCAGGTAGCAGCCCTGGATATCCAAGTTTACACGGAGTCATCACTGGCCAGATGCCTCCCAGGCTGCCTCCGGACGGGACGGGTGCTGCTGTTTCCCTGAGCTCCCACCCTTGCCATGCCCTGCCTTTATCAGGGGAGGAGATGCCAAGTGCCAAGCTCTGCCTCGCCCTGCTCCCTCCCATCCCACCTCACCTCTAGGAAAAGAAATCCAGGTGACTGAGCTGGGCAGGAACCACAACTGGACTCTCACCTCCGCAGGCAGAGGACCAGACCTGCCATGGGGAACACACCCCTTATTCTACCAAACAAGAAAAACTGCTTGAAGCCCACTGGCACTACTGTGCAGTGATGTGCCTGACCTTATTTCTGCTGGGAATGTTCCTCCCTCCCTCCCTCATCAATTCCACCACGCTTGTCTGATGTTTTCTTTTCTGCTGTGTCAAATACAGATAACAAGTTACTCGAGGCAAGGATCTGTCGAGAGCAGTATAGTTCATCAGCAAAGGGTTTGGCAGGCTGTACAAAAAATGGACCAGAGCAAATGACCAGCCTTTAAAACAAACACAATTTCGTTTATTCGTAGCTTAATAACTTGTTAAGTCATTGCTTAATGTGTTATTAGCAATACACTTTAAAAATGAGGCTTTGACCCTCAAAATTCCTTTCTAAAGGCATAAATAGTTAAACTAAGTTCTTCCCTCTGCAATTACCAGTGCATTGATAATTTTCAAAGTCTGCGATCAGCAGCATTAATGATGCCATAAAACCAAACCTGACATTTCTAATAACGTTTTCCTGAGTACTTTTCAACTCCAGTAAATTGTAGCCAGAGCAACTGTTTGTGAAGCACTCTGATTTCAGTGGGATGAAGGGGCCCTGATGGACAGGGCAGTCCCTGCAGTCCCGGACAGGCTGTAGGGCAGGGTCTGTACAGAAACAAGATCTGCAAACCCCCAGCACAGCACCCAGTGCAGCCCTGCTCCCTGCACAGGAGAGCAGCACACAGGTGGCAAGGCTTGTGAGACTCCCAGAATTACCCCCCTGTAAGGCTAACCCACAGCTGATCTGCTGCCAGGAGCAGGAAGCAGAGAAAAGGGTTAAGAAAGAGAGAAGACTGGATGTACACATCTTGCTTCCTTTTCTTCCACGAGTATCTTTAAAATTGAATACTATAAACTAGGTTTGTTGCTATTTAATGACACAGGTCTAGATCTCTGTACCAGCCAGCATCACGTCTCACACGTCAGGGAAACTTGCAGACTGGCTGTTAAACCAGCACGGCTGCTGGTCCAGGGTGGTGGTGATACTGAGTGAGTGGAAAGGCTCTTCTGTCTCGTAGCACTGCCTGCTCCTGCTTTCCTTCTCAGGCAGGATGCACACCAAAGAGCCATGCTGCAGCTCAGGGAATGCCCACGTGCAGAAAGTCAGGAGCTACTTAATGGGAAAGGATGGGAGAGGACCTCCTGAGGGAATGTGGGGGAACAGGAGGGGCTCCTCCACAATCCAAGTGCCAAATGGTAACACCCACACCCCTTCCTGCCTTGGCAGTCACACATCAGGACTGTCCCAAATACCTGTATTTCCCTTCAAACTACTCTTGGATCTCTCTAAACTCTCACCCTCCTCTAGGGAAAAAATTTAAATCCCACCTCTTCCCACCAGCTCCAATAAGAGTTCCCTGCAGTACCATATGAATGTCAGGGGGAGTTTTTACTGAATTCAGCCCTAGACAATTATCCTACAAGAATCACTGTGGGGTGTTTCAAAAGAGTATCAAATAAAGCTTGGAGTTATTGTTCTGTTTCCATGTTTTAAAAGGCATGTGGTAGGATGCTGCAAAGTTTCTTCCTGATTTTCTGAAGGCTGAGTGGGAACTGTTAGTGCTACTTTAACTGGGATAATTGCTAAGCACACCTTGCAAAATTAACAGTGTAGTATTTAATGCATACCTTTACTCTCCTTATGTAAAATTAAGGCAGCTCTCTGTGCCACCCAGACCTTTTTAATTCCGTTAGATCCTCAAAAATGTAAACAATTGCTTTGAAAAACACCTCCCACTGCCACACTGAAATAATTCATCTTCTGTCTTCATACAACAACAGAGAGAAGTTGTTTCTATTAATATCCCTCTCCCGCTCCAGGCTTTGTGATCTCAAAGAAATTCAGGTATACAATTTTCACAGGAATTGACTTAGAAACAATGATGGCACTGAAGTCAGACGCAGATTGCAATGCCCTTGAAAGGCAAGTAAAGCATGAGCTGGGAGTAAGAAACACTGAAGAGACTCAGCAGAAAGAAATCAAGAAAATATGGAATTAGAAAGCTAAAAATGCTATGTGCTGGTTTGTACTTTTTTCTTACCTTTACTTCACAAGTGATTTATCTGATGTAAAAAGGTCCTTTTTTTTTTTCCTGTCAGCTGTTGGTAGCATTTTGAAAAGCATCAACAACTTGGATGACTTCCTTTTGATCCCTCCAGTGCACTCAGATGCTCTCTGCCTCTCTTTACATTCAAGTCTCTGTTATCAGAACGCCAACGTACATCCTACAGGTCACTTGCAACCTCAGGAGCTGTTGCACAAAACCCAGAAATGGAATTTTTGACTGTGGCTGTCCTCAACAAAACCACTTGTGCCAGGATCACAGTAAATGTCTGGGTCCTGAGAAGACTGGAGCTATCTCATAATTAGAGCCTGGCATCTACTCAAGCATGAATTAAGTAATGATGATGAATTTTCATCACTCTTGTGATTCTGTGAATGTAGGTCATATTCCATCATAACTATATATAACTACTATGAACATAAAGCTATTGTTTTTCAGGCAGTGTATTATGGGGAGCCAGCTTCATGTCCTACTAAATGCCCATCTATGAGCAAAACATCCAGAGAATCTTTTTTTATCACCTCGTTTTTGCCAGCTTTTGGTTCTCATCCAAGCTGCATAACCAAACATACCTGTTTTGCTTCCTTAGCCCTTTCCCCTTCTCCCACTGTCAACAGTCCTCAAAATTAGTTGGAAAAATTCCTTCCCCAAACATGCATTTTTTTCTACTTGGTTTCACTGTATGTTGGGGTGGGAGCTTTAAGTATTATAACAAGAATAGAATATTTTATATAAATGCACTTTGCCACTACAAATATGCTGAAAGGCTATGCAAACTGTCTCAAAAAAGTGAAATGCTAAGTAAGAAAGCATCAAGCTTCCTTTTATAAATCCATTTGGTAATAACAACCAAGTTCCAGACTCAGCTGGAAACTGAAAACCAAACCCAGCAGGATTTCCCCGTGTTTGGAGAGAGGAATTCATGTATGTATCAACAAGAGGATACAAGATGGGTAAATTCTGCCCTCCTTCCCACACCCGGGACACCTGCCTGAGACTTCGGGCACTTGTCAGAGGCAAACAGGGAATCAGAAAAACCCACTCAGCTTTCACCTCACCACATGAATTGCCAAATGAGTCTCTTCACTGCAATAAATCTGAAAATTGCAAATGTTAAGATAATGGAAATAGGGAACAACCAATTCAATTACAAATATTCCACAGTAGCAAGATACAGAGCCACAAGGAACATTTCAGTTTGGCAGGGCCCTTCTGCAGCAGTTGCTTCAGTGGGCATCATGCCTGTAGTAACATACGCAAGCTAAATGTGGAAAGAGGAAACAAATCAGTCATGCAACGCACTGGTTCATCTGGTTCATGGGCCAAAAGCTGATACAAGACTGGTTTTACAAAGCTCTTGTTCAAACACTGGCATGTGACATCAGGTAACCTCAAATGACCAGCTAAGTAACATAAGGTTACTTGGAGGGAAAACCAGCAGCCCAGGATAAAACAGTGACAAGGGAAACAGCTTTGTCCATCCCAGAAGCCAGAGTGTTTACAAAAAAGACAGCAATTTATCATTTGATATTTTTAACAATGAAGGTTGTAGCCTGAAGAGTAATTTTTAAAATCAGCTATGTGTAGTCTCATCATTTTCTGTTTATATAAATTATCTTGGTGTTTCATATGCAAAGCCACTCTCCCTTTAAGTCCATCAGATGATAGGCAGGAATTGAAGGAAAAGGAAGGTACATTTCTGGCTCAACAGGAATTGAGACTTTAAAAGAACTAGGACAGTCACTTCTCAGTGCAATTTTTCTGCCTGCCACATGAAATGCTGAAGGCAGAAAGACTTTCAGCAAAACTGTCACTTAGCAAATGCCTCAAGCACAGGAAGGGTGACAGCACTTACAGCCCTGGAGTAACAGCACAGGTGAAAAACAGGAGCTTACTTATTGCACAGCAGTGCAGTTCTCAACTTGCCAAATACCTGTTTGCCCAGATTATCAATTTCAAAAAGGCTGACTGCTGCCAAGCAGCATTACACACTGAAACCTTCAAAACCTAGCAGTACCATGCTGCACTATGCTTTATCAGCTCACTACAATTTGAGTGCCACATTCTACTCAAAAACTCCCTTGCCCTGTGTCCTCAAAGTGCCTAAGGCACCATCATGCTGGCTCATACCAAGCTCTAACACCATCACCCTTCACATGAAGGTAGAAACATTTGGGGACAGCTGTCACAAGGTTTCTCCATTTCAGCTTTCTCCCATGCTGAAACTCACAGCCAGTTACACCCTTTGTGTGACCAAGTTTAACATTTCTCCATTGCAGCAACAGTTTCATTGTGTCCCACTCCCTGCTGCTCCAGGGAACCATGTGGGAAGCTCAACAGCCTGCTCCATGCCCCTGGAACACCACAACTCAAACAGCACTTCCCATCAGTCATCAAGAAATTCAAAGCACTAATACAAAAACTCAAAAGCCACAAGAAAAATGGCAGAGGCAGACTGAGGATATAACTAACACGTGAGACTGCTGTAAGTAAGGGGATTTATTGTCTAAAACTGAGCACTCTGTACAGGAAGTCAGCCTCCAAGATGGTGATTCCATCTCTACCTGCACCCAGGACTGTGTGCTTAGGCTGACTGAGGAGGCTGCACCCATGGTGCTGTTAAGGACAATGTTAAAGGCTGGACTTCCAGACAGTTTGCATCACCACAAAGCTGCATTCCTGTGTGTGGTGAGCCAAGTGGCTCATGCTTGAGCTATGTAGCTGTGGGGATAAGTAACTAGAGAGGGGTGAAAATAGCTAACAGTATCGCAGGGTTAACTCAAAAGACCTACACAAGTAATTAATCCGTATAAAAGCATTAAAGATCCTGATCTTTCTGTCTGAAATGAGAGCTGCTATTTAATGGGACAAGACAAAAGAAACAGTGGAAGTAGGCCAGATATTGTAAAACAGCAGGCTCAAATTTCCAGCTGAAATGCAGTGTTTCAGATACTGAAAGCCTTAAGAAGTTGTTGGAGCTGACACACAAGCAACAAATCTCAAGTAGCTGGCTTGATCTTCTTCATTTAATGAAAAAGTGAGTGACCCAAACGCCTCCTACTCCCAGGTTTTGGCCAACATATCAGCTCAGAGCAAACACCTTCAACACAACACAGCCTGTGTTACATGCAGACACTCCGTCCCTGCTCTGCACTGTTCCTTTTCCACAGAAGTTCCCTGTTATTTGATATGCACGAGGTAATCTTGCAGCTTGGCTCTTTGTGGTTGGAAGTGTGGCTGGCAGCTGTGCCAGGCACTCCTGCCAAGAAAATATTCTGAGACACCATGGTAATAAAAACGCATCAAAGGAAAAGGCTTTTCTTCTTCTTTCATATCACTAAGTGCTTAAATCCAGGCAGGGCCTTCCCAGCTCTGCAAGCTTTGAGTATATATACCCAAAGTACATAAACTGAGGGGGAGATGACAAATATGCACTAAACAATCCTCTGAAAAGCCATTCTAAATGTGCCATCATTTACTGTTTACTACCTATTTTTGGATATGAAGTCAGTGATAGGTGTTTTCTTGGGGGGTGGAGGGAGGAGTTGTATGTAAAAAACAACCCAACCTTGTTATGATGAAATGTTTTGGGACACAATCTTTAAGCAACAATAGCTTGGTTAAAAATAAAATGTAATCAACCTTAATGTTGATCAAAATATTTTTCCTCAGATTCCCAAAAAGGCAGCCAGCTCTTTTTAATAAGGACAATTCTGTTGCCATCTCTGAACCTCACTCCCACTAGTTTCACTAGATTCAGCTGTTTGAGCTGTAAAATAAAGAGTTTGGTTTAGGCCAGAATATGCTAACAAATGAATGCCATGTGCTCCCAGAATCTGCGACAGTGCATCCTCAGAGAAAATATGAGCAATCCACTCCTAACTTCTTGTGTCTGTTCAGCTGCAGGTCCCACCCTTACTTTTAAAACTCATGTCTACTTTTTCTGCTTTAGCAGAAAAGCTGAAACGAAGGGTAAGAAGTTAATACCAGGCAGAGGCAATCCCCACTAGCACTGAAGGCCACCTGGGTGCAGTGGATGTGCCAACAACCTGCAGATTTCAGAGCTCTCACATGGATCTCTCCAACTCTACCAGCTACATAGAAAGCTGACAAAGTTGCCAAGTAGTAAATCAATGCCTTCATGCTCAGACCTGCCTGCTTGCCAAATTACCAGAAGCATACAGAGCACTCTGCCACATGGAGAAAGACTTTCTGAGTTCCCAAAGTTGAAAATCAAGCAAACCAAGGACAGAAGCTACAAGGGTAAGAAAAAGCAGGCAAGCTCATAAGAGTGCAGGAATGGGGAGGACACACAGAACAGGTACTTCCAGCTGCCCACAACTTTAAAATGTCCCTTCAGTATGCCTGAGGAAGTTCCTGTTTGTTCTTGCAATAATCCAACTCACCCCAGTGATTCTGGGTACTTGGAGATGGTGTGTGAGTCCCTTCCTCCCACATCTGTGCCTCATTTGTCAAGACAGGTGAGCCAGCCTTCAAAACTTCAAAAGCCTGCCTGTCAAGAACAGAAAGCCCGGGAAATGTAACGTAAAGTTTGGGCCCAAACTGTGAATAAGACTGAAAATGCGGAGCTACTGAAAAGTGACTGAGGCTGAAATGGCTGTGGGATGCTACCTATACTTAAAATACCAGCACTACATACATATTTACTGAGGAACCACATGTTTTCCTTCTTTGGTTTGCAGATGTTTCTTCTTTCTGCAGAGCATTAAAACTGTGTTTGAGGAGAGGAAACAGATGGTAGCTGTAATAGTGGCACTTTTCCAAGGTGGAAAGAAACCATTATAGTGGGGCTTCCACAAGCTTAAGGCAGAGAGTGTCAGATTTGTATCGCCTGTTTGCACGAATTAGACAACACATCACTGCAAGGCCTCCAAATGATGCAAATGTAGGGTAGTGACTGACACTGAGAGCCTTAACCCTGTCTCTGTGTCAGTCAGAGCAAACGGAGTCCTAAACTGCATCCCCATGGCAGTCAGTGATATGGACAATCCATGAGGTCCCAGGTCAAAACTGTTTATCATCTCAGGCTTCAACCTCTGAGCTACTGTTCCATGGGGAGGGGAAGTCCTGCCCATAAACAGAAATTTGTGGAAGAGGGTTGAATTTAGCACAGCAACAGAACTGAAAAAGAAGAAAAATAAAAACTACATCCAAATTAAGAGAAACGATACCACTATCTATCAAAACAATAAACATGGACAAAACCAGGATGTTGGTTTTTTTAGTATCAATAATAATTTCACTTTTTTGTTTCTGAAATAACCCCAAAATTCTAGTGGAAAATAAAAATTTAAAAACAAACAAAACCCCACAAACCCCTAAAAAAACCCACAAAAAAACCGAAAAAAAACCCACAAAAAAACAAACCCAAAAAACAAACAAAAAAAAAAATCCAGAAAATTTCTTTAAATCATTCCTGCCTTGTATGGATTTACATGAGAACAGCAAAAGCAATTAGTCTGGTCATCCAAGTCCAGGTGGCCATTTGGTAGAAGGAAAGTGGCTGGGAAGACTGAGGAGCATATCTGGGAAAAAATAAAAGAAGATGCGATGGCAACACCCTTTACAGTTGTTGGGAAAGTGTAGGGCACATTTTTAACTGTGGAGCACGAGTCAGAGCTGGAATATGAAGCAGATGATAATATTAAACTAGGGAGCATGATTTTGGTACGTAAGTATATCCAGAAGAAGATAATGTATCTGTAAGGTGTTGGAGAACAAGGTGAAGGGGAGGAAGATAAGAAATAATCAAAGCTTTGCCAGAGAAAGCTGCCCAGATTTATGAGAGGTGGCAGAGGAAGGCACTTGAGGGACTCAGTGAGAGGATCATGCCTTGGTAAGAGAGTAAGGAGAGGTCAGCAACGTACCATGGGGGCTGGGAACGTGAGTAAATCAGAATTTGGTCAGAGCAGAGGGAGCAGGATCACTAAGGCAAGTGCTGGTGTGGCAGTGAGGGATAAGTGGCCCAGAAAGGTTGTGTGAGTGCCAGCCTGACACAGGGGACTTGCCAGTGGGAAAGCAGCCAGAGGCACAAAGGCTGTTCTGGTAGAAGAGTGAATGATTAGAGACACACCCAGACTTACCATTCCTAACCTCAGGCACTGGGAGATGCTAGCTGGCGAGCTGAACTACTCCAGGCTTCCTGGCCACCTACTCAGCCACAGAAACGACCAGTGCACCTTAGAAGGTGGGAGGATTTTCCTTCTTAACATGCCCCCTTCCTCTGGTCAGCACACAAGGGTTTTAGAATTCCACTTTTGACTCAAAAAGCTTACCTGGGATAAATATCAGCCTGCCTGCAATATAAGTTGGGGAAAAAAAAAAAACCAAAAAAACCAACAAACCCACAAGCTAAGGAAGAACAACATTTTTTTTGGTTTTTTTCACCTAGAATCCTAAAAAGGAGAAAATCCCTCAATGCCTGAAGGTGGACAGCTGTACCAGGGGGAAGCCAGGGGAAACTCTGCATTTCAATTACTCCTGAGCACGGAGCTATTGAAAAAGTCTGAACATGATCTTGGGCTGTTAAGGAAATCTTTGCTTACAAAAGGTTTCTGAATCAACAGAACTGCTGTGAAGCCAGACAAGAGGATTAGATCCAAGGACAGTGTACAGCCCTAGAATGGGAGACAGCAACAGAGAAACTGTCTGAGCAACCTGAAAGCAACAAGGGAAGGAGGAGGGTGAAGGAAAAAGGAAACCCGAAACAGTAACCTGTAAATAAAAACACTGGCTGCATAAAAGCGCTGTCTTTGGCCTGAGAATACCTGCACAAGGATTACAACAGAGAGGAAGAAAGAGAAGGAGGAGGAGAGCGACCAGCTAAATCACAATAACATGCAATTAGCTGTAAAGTAAAGGTTGCCTTTTCTCTCACTCTGTTTTTCGGGGATTTTTCCCCCCTTTAAATATGCAAGTTTAACAAGCTGAAAACCAGCACATGGTCAGAGCTGCCAGCAAGTATGAAAAGTGTTTGGAGCTGCTGGTGGCTTACATGAAGGTCACAGTGTACCTGCAGCTGCACAGCTGAGAGACAGGCACTGTCACAGGCAAACCTCCCACTCCGGAGCCTCCCTCTCCTTCAGTTCAGGAAGAAAAGGCTCCCACATTGCCAACCAAATCCACCATGCATTTTTAGAATTTATCTTGCCACAAAAAAACCAGATCAACATTTTCTTGGGGGGGAAAACGTCATATACAAATTACTAAAATAAACTGCAACAGACAGTATGCCCTAGCAAATATCAGACTGGCTTTCTTCTTAAGCATTCAGAAAACTAAAACAGGAAATGAAACAAATATCCAGATATTTAATAAAGACATTTTGAAAATAGGAAGATAATCAATGGGAAAAACAAGGAAGGAGAAAAAATAGTGTGTATGTGACCTTTACTTGTAATTTAATGCATGTTCTTGTCAGATCAAATCTTGTTTTTCCCCCAAAAATGTTGTTAAGAAGGTAAAATACCTTTTCTCCCTATTCAAGAAATCAGAGGCAGCTGATCTGTTAATTCCATATTTGTCATTTAATCTGTGTTCATCAGACTACCAGCATCAGCCATCTTGCTAATTATCTCCTTCCACCACATGGAAATTGAAAAAGATGAGAAAGTCACCAGAGGACTAGGAAAACGGGAAGATAAATTCCAAGTTTTGATACTGAAATGAATAATACCTTATAATATTCAGTATTTTCAAATCACTGTTTTGCCTCAGATGACAAGAAGATACAAGATTTCTGTTATCCAGAAACCAATAATAAAGGGCAAACCAAACAGCTTCAAAGGATGCAAAAACCACCTCTCTTGTCTTGCCAGGTAACTTTTTATTCTGAAATACAGTCACATCCCTGCATAAGCAATAGCCAGGATAACACTCCTAGATCTAATCAAAGGTCACCTCATTGTGCACTGCTTCTTAGTTCTAGTTTTGAACACACAAGCATTTACATTTTCAACAAATGTAACAAATAAAACAATCTCAGAAATTTTCATAATCTTTCTACAGTGCTAAAATCATTTGAGCAGATCTGCTCTAATTTTTAATCCGTACAGATGTAAAATTGCATTTACCATCATTAATTCATGCAACTCTTCATTCTCATGGAAGTGCAATTTAGATCGACCCAAAATACTGGCTTGCAGTGCTTACAGTTAGCTGAGCTTTTCACTGCTTCATATCCAACCCGTTTTGCTAGACAAATCTGTAATTCCCCCAACTTAGGTACAGCCAAGTCAGATAAAAAGGGAAATCAAAAATATGGGAATCGAGACCCATTTAGAGTATATGACTGGGCTAACAGCTACCAAAAACTACTCAAAACGATGTCCTAAAGCATGCTTCGGGAATAACTAAGCGCTAAAAAATGGTAATTAGTGTTAATAGCAAAGAAAGTTTAACCTGCTGACAAAAAGTCTTATTGTTTTCTTTTCTATTAATGACAGCATGCATAAAGAAAGCTAGTCAGATTGCCAGGATTTTCTGTAAATCCTCCAAAATCACTAACAGCATCCACACAACACATTATTTAAGACCAGCAGCTCCTCCTACCAGCGCACTGGGAAACCGCATTTAATCTTTGCATCAATTCTTCTAGGGCCATTTCTTCAATTTTCAGCCAGCATCTCATTCTCAGATAAAACAAAAAGAATCCACAGCAAACATGCCTCCCCCCGCTCAAGGATTAAAGGAGGCAGGGGGGAAAAAACCCCAAACCAGCCCACTACGGCAGTGCTTCGCTGCCCTGCATGTCAATCGTTCGGCACGGCTCCCCGGAGCACAAAGGGAGGCAGGAGCCCACGGTCCCTGCCGGCAGAGCCTGGGCGAGGCAGCCGAAACCGGGGATGTTAAAGGCAGCAGGACCGCTCCGAACTTCTGTCCCCTGTGCCTCGTGTGGCTTGCCCGCAGCGGATCCTCAGGCGCAGGGATGGATGCGGAGCGCGGAGGAGCCGAGGCGCGGCCGGCGCTGGGAAGGGCTGCGCTGCATCCCGCGGGAGCAGCCGGAGCTCGCACAACGCCCCAGCCCCACTCACGTGAACGCCGGGGCTCCTCCACCTTCCCGCCAGTGCGCTGCCGGGGTGAGCGGCTCGGGGGGAAAGTGCCTCCCCACTGACAACGCCGAGGAGATCCCGCGCTCTCCAGCCCGCAGGATGCCCTCACGTTCCGTTTGGAATGATCAATTTTGAAGGCTGAGGACTTCCAATTTCCTTTAAACGCTGTCGAATTTCCTTTAAACACAGCTGTCTTCTGGACTCCTTGGAGGAGTTTGCTTAAACGTTGTGCCACAGCAGCCTCACAACTCTGCGAAATCTGTATTTCCACAGCAACTGTACTCCCACCTTAGGCAAAGGGGTTTTAGAGCCAGGCTCTGTGGACCCCTCAACGTGTATGGCAACAGAACTGCTGCAGAAGGCAGCCAGGAAAGCCAAACCTCATAACCAGGAAACTTAAACTTACTATAGAGGGCACAGTGCCACTGGAAAACTTTCAGGGACACAGAAAAACCTGCAAAACTGAAAGCAGTGCAACGCTTCTCTATACAATTGCTCCTCATAACTGATTTTCACTGCTTTTATACAAACTATCTTACAAGTTTGAAACTATGACGCTTTTAACACTTCTTCTTCCAAAGATCATCTTGATACTTACTAAATGTTATTGTTGGAAGGTTTTTGCTGATGCTCAGCTGAATTCCCCCACTCTTCTAATCATCCTATTGGTTTTACCCTAATTTTAAACCAAAATTAACAAGTTATCCATGGCTAAAAGAAAAAGGGATGTTTTTTGTTATGTTTAAAAGGACCGCACTGTGTTATTTAAGATAAAGATTGCATACAGCAAGTAGAAACAGCAGGTCTTCCGAGGGAAATAAATGGACACCTGTGATGAGTTGTTCATAACTCTCAACACCACCATTAGAAAGGACATGAACTAAAAAAAAATTTTTAAGAATACCCATCAAACTATCTAGGCTTCCTCTGCCAATAAAATTAATTTAGATAATTCATTTACTACATTAATTCACATTATTTCCACTCAAAGTATGACAGGCCCACAGCAGCTCCATGTATTAGACATGACTAGAGCCATGTATGTTTCCATTTCAATATTAATAGAAATGACAAAATGAAGTCTTCAGTCAAGCTTTTCCATAACAAAGTATTACCACTGAAAAACATCTGTAGGAACTTTGGATGCACAAAGTATTTTGTTTATGTGACTGCCATTTGAGACTGCATTCATGCAAAGGAACAAGTGATGGGCAGCAAGACCACAATTACCAGACCAGGTTCTTGCCATTCTGGTGGTGACCCAGGAGGAGCAAATGCATGAGCAAAGGTGTGCAAGCCTGCAGGTGCACTTGGATAGCTGAGGCTTGTTATCAAACAAAAGTTGTGCGACCATATTGCATCCTCTGACAGCCCAGGGAGAACTCCAGATGTCAGATGGTCAACGGGATTTGTTATTGCAGCTATTGCAGCAAGGCCTAAGGCATTTTTGCACGTGCAGAACAGCAAAGTTCACTTGTAAGATTACACTGTTTCCTGGTGCAGCAAGTCCAGCAAACGTATTCATTCATAAGCACCTACTGCAAGAGAAGATGATGGTTCAGTCCCAAATTTCCCTGAGTATCCTGCCTCAATTCAACAGTAATTTCATGTTTTCCTTGGAGAATCAGCAGACTGCTTAAGCTTCCCATACATCAAAGCTCCATCTTTCCATGAGTTTCGCAGAGTTTCTCAGTGAAATAACAAATGAAGAAAAAAATGTAGTGAAGAATTTTACCACATCAACCAGTCAACTTTCAGAATCACAAGCACATTACTTAGACTTGTGCAAAATTAATGGAGAACCCTAATATGTTAGCTAAACCTTAGTTACACCAATGATGCCACTTGATATATATAACTTTCTACACCTTCAAACAAATTCCCAACATGCAAAGCATCCACGTGAAAGGTTTAGTTAGCTGGGCTGAAAGTTAGTTTACCTAAAAGTGGGTTATTTGTAATCATGTACTTGTTTAATCATGTTCATTCATGGAAATCAGGCAGCCTTGTCTTCCTGAGTAAGAAGCTTTAGTATAGCTTCTCTACTGAATGAAACAGAGTATTTGAGGATACTTAACCAAATGTGGGATTACAACCTCTGCTGGTTTGAAACAGGATCATCCACGGTTTCATGAACAACCTCAAACCAGACTAAAGAAAGACCTTAAACTAATTAAAATCAACTCTTAACAGGAAGACCCAAGTGAGTTTTCTTGCAACATGAAGCAATCCAATATTCGACTGTGAGCTCTGTAAGGAATCAAAACAGTCCAGAAAATACAACATGACTATATTTCAGGGAAGAGCTACTGCAGTTTTCACTCTCTTGAAGGTTTTACCTGATCCCTACACCCCTTCGGATCATCATGACAACCACGTTATGGAACTAAACATGCCATTTCAGTCCCACACATCTCATGCCTAATTAAAATTTGATAGTACAAGGACTGATGCCCAGTTCTACCACTGAGAGTCTGTAAATAAAATAGGAAATGTTGTAATTTTTCAGATTCAATATGATTATTTTAAATTATTTTTTAAATTAAAAATTTAAGCTGCTTCTGGAATTCTGATTTTTAACTTCTGCTTATGTATTACCTTCAGCAAACTATCTTCACCAGGCCCAGGCAAGCCCGTGCTGCAACAGAGGAATTCATAAAGAAATTTAACGAGTACACAGCCTTTCAGTTCTGTCTTAGATGTTCAAAATGCATTTTGATGCATTTTGGAAACATTTTTTATCAAGTGATCTGTACTCTTGTTTCTTTCAGTGAAACTGCAAGGATAATAAGAAAGGCATAAATGTATTAATCGATTTCCATGGTTGCATGGGTATAATATTTGACCTGATTTGTATTGACATTTTTCTATTAGATTTGAAAGCCTCATCAACATTATTTTTTCCTTCAGTTCTCTACTTTACTCTGGTTTTGGTTGTAGTCTTCAGCAAATCCTGTTAAAACACAGCCAACATCACACATCTTTTATTTCCAAACAGTTTCACCCAAATAGGATTACCTAGTTTTTCAAGAAAATGTGGTTATTTTGAAAATGTTCCAGAAGTACTATCCACTCATGGTGGGGGGGCAGATTGGTAACCATAACTCATTAACATATAATCATGTAATGAGTTTTGCTTGACCAAAAGATGCTTTGAACAATATACCTAAAGATTTCTCTGCTAACTTTACGGTGATCTCTGTAACATCAGTCTTCAGGGAGCTCCAAAATTTAATTATGTCCTGTGTGAAAAACTGTTTTTGTTTAAACTACCTTCCTGGAAGTTTTCTGTGTGCCCCAGTTTCTCTTTTGTGAAGCAGTGGAAAAAAAAACCAACAAAACAACAACCCCCAAAAAAACCCTACAGGAAATGAACACTCTCTTTTCACATCCCCAAGCCATTCATGACTATACAGACTGCCACTGTAGGTGATATTATGTCTTCTCCAATTGCCTGTTTCCCAGACAGAAAATTTCCTACACTAATTAGTTCCTATTTGTATAAAAGCAATCCCATACCTCTGACCGCCTTCACCGTTCCTCCACGTACACTAATTCTACTGTAACAAAGGGAACAAAACTGGACATGGTACTTCAGAAGCCTTCACAGCAGAGATTACTCAGTGACATAAGGATTTTGCTGTTCTCAGTTTCCCTCTCAGTGGTTTGTAATGTTTTGTTTGCCTTTCAGACCAACACTGAATGCCAACCGAGCTGCTGCTGTTTTCAGGGAACTACCCACAGCCAGTCAAGGTCTCTCAGTGAGGGTAACAGCTTAGCTTACAGAATAGCATTTTCTTTTCCCATCTGTATTGCTTGTTCAAACAATTAATTTCACCATCTCTACTGATCACTGACTTAGCACCACCAATTTATCCTCCACAGGTTTACACTCAGCCCTGAATGTTACTATTTTGAATAAATATTTTCACATATTGGCAAATTTTCTCTTTCCAGACCTTTTTCCATTTCCAGCTCATTTAGGATTGCGTTGAACAGCTGCAGGAACCCCTCCAGAAATCCCTGCTTTTCCTCCACCAGTATGTCCCCCTCCACCCACAGAAAACTGACCACTTCAAGCAACTCTTTATTTCTAATTTTTCAGTCAATTACCAAATCCACATGAGGGCTTCCAATTTAACCCATAGGAGCTCAGTTTCTCTGCGAGCCTAAGAGTGGCTGCAGCAGAATAAAAATGACGTGTTGACTATAAAGTAGGACTACAAGAAAGGAAAACACGCAGAGGTTTCCCTGCTGCCGCTTTGCACGGGCCCTGCCACATCGCTTGCGGCAGAGGGAACAGGCACAGCATATGGATGGTTGTGCCTGTGCAGCTGAATCCCCTGCCAAACATCCCATGCAGCTTTCTAGTGATACCACATGGTCAGCATCAGGCAGCCCTCTTCTGGATGGCCCCACCCACCACATGCCACAGAACTCCGGAGACTGTGTGAGCAGTGAGGCTACAGCATCCACAGCCCCACCGCTCTCTAAAGACACTGCAGACAGAGCCAGGGAGACTTACCTAAGCTGGGCTCCTGCAGAGAGAGGGAAGAGACCCATTGAACGTGGTTTTCATAAATCTAGGTCCTCTCAGGTCCTACAAAAACCTGCCACATACACCCACTGCACAAGGGTGATACTGATCCCCAGCCTTAAATAAAAGGGACAGAAAAGGGAAACAGGACGGTTGATATGAAAGATCCAAACAGAAAATGCATTTTTAACATTTCAGCCTCCTCTTGGCATGAGTTCTTCCTTCATGAAGAAAAGGGATTTTTCCCTTTTATTTCCCTGAATGACTGAGTTCTCTTGGTAATCAGCCCAGTTAGGCTTTATTATGTAAAGCATCTGGGATTTGAAACTGGGATTCATAAGCAGAGATGGCAGTATTCTGGTTTTGGCAGCACCTCACTCTTCCACAAGGAGAAAATTGTTCCTAGATTCACAGTCTCAAGAAATACAGAGAACTTAGCAAATACATGGAGGAAGGAGGGAAAACAAAAAATCAAAGTTTTTCTTCTTAAAAACTTGACACTCAAAACACTCATACAAAGCCAGAGTATGGGCAAGCTCCATTCATACAGGACCACAGACTAAAGAAGCTTTCAGATGTGCAAGAGCAGTTAATAGAGTAACTCCATCAAAATTATGCCTCGTTTAATTAAAATATTAATTTACCAAATCTCCATCAAGTCCTCAGTGTCTCCTCAACCTCAATAAATTCTCCTTTGAGAAATTACATGCCATACAGAAGAGGTCCTAGCAGCTGCTCTCCAGGTTCCCTCATCTAGGATGTGTGATACCCCCACACAGGGACTGGGCTGAGGTGACACCCTGATCAAGTTCTTAGCAGTAGGGGAAAAGCTTCACCCTCCCCTTCCTTTTCCATTATTGCTCAGGCCCATGGCTGAAAAGTAGTAAAGGAGAGATGAAATGCAACCTACCCATCTCTATTGGATTGCCTCTTCTCCAGTTTAGCCCAGTCTTGCTACAATCCAGCTCCCTGTACTTTCAGTCTTCCCCAAACAGCTGGCTTCCTCCCCCAGCAACTGCAATCTAGCCTCTTCTTAAAAAAATAAAAACCACAACAAGCAAAAACAAAGACATCAATTAGTTCTTAAAGCTTAATTGAGTCACTAACTTTCCCTATTTTGTTTCTTTCATAACCTGTGTCTCAGCTTCACACTACAGCAGCATTCCTCATACTGCTGTGAAGTTTTGTAGTAAGACTCTTCAGCCTGAATTAACTTATAATGATTGACCAGATCACAGGTCTCAATACTTCCTAGCATAACAGGCAGGGCCTTCTTTTGCCCCAGCCTCCCTTGCTTGGATGAAGTGTCATTTGAATCTCTTCTGCTTGTCTGCTGTGTTTCTAAAGAGTACCAAGTTTCTTTGTAAGTGCTTCATTCAGATTTCTTCTTTGTCCTTCTTTGGCACATGGGATTAAGTAATCACTGCAGAGCCAACAGCCTTGAAAGAGTTTATTTAATTTAACATCTCCAGTTGCCCCTGCTCCAGCTGAGAAGTGTTCCAGTCATTTATTCTACTTCAGCCTGAGGAGCTAAACTATCCAGATGTGCCCACAGCTGCACTCCTCTAAAAGCAGGCATGGCAATAAATGAATGAATGTTGCCTTTTGCCAATGCTGCGCCAAGTAAGACTCCTTCTTTCTAAGTTTACTGAGCTGTCTTTATAGATGAAGGAAGTACTTTGTGTAGGAAGTTAGGAAGACTGAGAACAGGAAGCAAAAAGGTGAGCAGGGAATGAATTTGCTGCAAAAAGGAGAAAATATGGAAGGAAATGAAGCATCACTGTTATTTCCTTCATTGGAGCACTTCCATATATATGTGTAGTTAAAGGAAAGGCCTCACAAGGGAAACTACTCCAACCCTGAAAGAAATGAAACCACAGTACTTTAAATGTAGGAAAATAAAATAGTGGATGCTAGGGAGCCCTGGTTTCAGAAGATCAGCTACTGGTACCATGATAACTAAATAGATTGTGATGTATAGATGCAGAAATGCCACAGTAATATTCTTCCACAAACTTAGTATTATGTATGCAAATGCTGAAATTAAATGGATTCAGAAAAAACACCCCTTTTGTATTCTGTTGTTAGGGTGATTTTCTTTTCAAAGGAAATGCTGGATGAGGGGTCATAAAATTAATTTCCTCCCTCCAAAAGAGTCTGTCCAACATTTTTTTAGAGCTCAAAAGTATTAGGCGTTAAATGACGTCTGTGTGTTCAGATTTTGAGTATTAAAAGTCTATATTTTATGACATGCCCTACTTTGTAAAAATCCCTATTTCAAAAGAACAAGCTGCACACATAAAAGTTCAGCAGGTCTACCATTCAAGTCAGGATTGATTTAAAACACTCAGGAAGTTTCTCTGTAACAAAAAGTGATATTTAACTGCCACATATAATTGTTAATTTTACATACAATCAACGATATAAAAAGTACTCAGAATAAAAAAGCAGGGTTTTTTCAGGACTATTCAATTTGATTACACAGAATAAAACTGAAGTGCTTACCCCTGAGGAACAGGCTGACAAATTTTAACACAGATAAAGGGCTCAGTAGAAGGATGTCAGCTTTAATTTGGAACTTTTTTAAAATCACAGAACCATTAGCTTGGAAAAGACTTTTAAGATCACTGAGTCCGACCATTAATGCAGCACTGCCAACTCCACCTCTAAACTGTGTCCCTAAGTGCTACATCTACACAGATTTTAAATACCTCCAGGGATAGAATAGGATGTATCTTAAAATTTGACTGCCTTTTTCCCCTTGCACATCTTAAAAAGTAGCATTCAGTGGAGTTTTAGGGTGACAGAAAGCTTTTCCCTCTATATAAAAGGAATGTTCAATGCATGTTCAAGGAATACACTGAGGACACGTGAAGATTCAGTTTGTGGCTGGTCTGGCTGAGCTGCCCACCTCTGGCAGATGTGCTCCCCAGGGCTTCTTACCATCCCACACTGGGTGCTGGCCTACCTCCTGGAATGCACCTCAAGCATTCCTTGACCACTCTTAAAGGACTTGGCTTTCACTTAATGCAAAACAGGAGAATTTAAATAAGAAAGTAATCTTTCTATTACTCATCTAGAAATCTATTTTCATTAATCATCTAGAAGTAGGAAAGTAATTTCCAACAACCACAAGGGTATTTCACTGGCAGCCAAAGAAGCCACACCCCAAACAAGATCTCAGTCTTGCTGCAGAATGCTCACAATCATCACAGGTCCTGCAATGGTGCTGTTGTGTCCTTCACAACAGAGCTTGAAAACTTCTCTGTTTCCTTACCAGACCTATTGCCCTACCTATTTTAATGCAAACAAGTAGCATTATTTTCTTATTTTTTTGGTGGATGCTTAATACAGCAGGTGCCATCAAAAGTGGCAGAAGATTCCAGGTAGGGAAAAAAATGCCTCTAAAAAAGTGTTTTCCAAACAATTACAACTTTTTCATTCCTTGACAAGCAAAAATCACTATATCCAATTTATAATTACTTGCTGTGTTGGGTTTTTTTGATTAGGATATGAAATACTAAGTATTTTCAGACCCCCTTTATTTTCCATTTAATATTCTTCATGGAATACAGTACTTCTCAAAACAGGCCAAATTAAACTGATCTTTCCTGGGAGATGGTCTGCACAAAACCCTCAGTAGATGAGGGAAAATGACTGCTTTTCAATTTATAGTTACTCTGCTGCATTATGGTAAAACTGTCTGAAAGAAAAATGTCATCTAGATTTCTTTGTATTGTAAGCCATATCCAAACCACCATTTCATGCTTTCTTGAAAAAGAAAGACTGAATTTTTGTTTCAATAGGCTTATGGAAATACTACTGTTAGTTTTCTTGAATGACCACAATCCTAAACTATTACTGCTTTGGAAAGAAAAACATAAGGAAGAATGTATACATTTCCTTGTTTCTTTGATTACATACCACTGATGCTTTTTCTTATTTTCCCTCTTTGACTCTTCAGAATTATTTCCAATCCAAAACAAGGATTCTCTTGTCAGTGAGAAACTTAATACAATGCTGGGGTTTTTTCACTTACTTAAAATGCAGTATAATTAAGTTCTTTTTTATAAAAATGAGGTCATGGACTTTACTTTCAAATAATTTAAGTTTTAAAATTACTAGATACTTTAAAAAAACATCACAACCATGATCAAGATTTGACCCATAAATCCACAAAGATTAACGCAGAGGGACAGGCTCACAGAGATGCATCCCAGAGTACAGTACACCATTTCCTATTCCAGCTCAGGAGACATTTGTTTCTAACCCTACCCAGGTGCTGTCAGGTCAGCTGCAGAAAGTTATTAGTAATTCATCTCCCGGATGCACCAAGAGGTGCAAAATATCTTTAACACTGGTATTTTCAACAGTTGCTTTGTAATCGTGCTGCTCTTGCACTGTATCTGTTTTCATTGGGTCATGTCACATTTTATAAGACCTAAAACTTTGAAGCGAGATTTCCACAAAATTTCAGGTTTTGTATTCTTGCTGTTTCTCAAATGCTTCAAGTTTATTTTTGCTCTCAGTGTTCTTTTCTTTACAACATCAGTTTCAACGAGCTGTAAATTACTCCTTCAGCTGCCAGCTCCCTCCCAGAGCCTCAAAACATCAGTGCCATGGCAAAGTCTGAATCCCTAAAGAAGAACACTTGGATCCTATTCACCATTCCTACTTGTGTACCCAAGAGGAAGAACATTTTCAGGGTTGAATACTGTCAGTGCATCAGCAGAGCACACACAAGCAGCAGGGAGAACAGGTAGATGTGTGTTATGAAATGTAATTTAAAAGCAGAATTTCAAAGGGCAGCATAAAGAAGAGAGGCTTAAGGATACCAGATACCGTGGAAGGCCCAACTTGAAAATTTGGCTATAACAAGACCAACACACATGAAAGGAAGAGTCTCTGGCCCCTAGAGACTGATCTGCATTAGCACACCCCTAAGACCTGTTTACTTCTTTCAAGATCTCAACCAACCCTTCAGAGAAAAATAAGACAGGCATTAAGGAAATAGTCACTTTTGCATTTGTAATTCTTAGCATGGTTGGATCTATCATTGCTAGCATCCCCTGTTACAGAAGCAAAATCATTAAGTAACTTTGTCAGGAAGGCCCTATTTTGTAAAACCAAAGAAATTAATAACCACAAACAACCTTACAACTAGTGTTTGAACTTATGTCATCAAATACAGAAGTCAGAGATTCTTTAAATATCCAAAAGCTTTCCATAGCACACAGGTACATGTATAAACTGTTATTCTACTTCATCTTTCTAATTATCAGATTTCTATTCACTGTCACATGTATGTGCAAATTGGATATCTTGCAGCGTAATTACCAGTGGTGCATTGGGTTGCAAGCAAAGAGCTCTCAAAAACTGAGTCGTTTTAAATGGTTCAGCTTTTATTCCCTCATGGAATGAGGCAGCATGCTGTTCAAGAAACTAATTTTTTTGCTCCACAATAGAAAAAATATTTTTGTTGTCCACATTTTTCAAAGTGTAAAGGCAGCAAGAAGGGGTATAATGGGACTCGGAAAACGGAACACGAATAACTGCATTGTACAAACAATTCTTTCACTCTCCTTTTGTCCATTTTCTTTTCCCCTGACATTTGCAAGGGAGTATTTAAAACTAAAGACTAGTTTCTCATGTAAAAGACAGTATCTGCCAGCTCTCACCACCTCCTCAACCCCCCAACAGACTCAGTTTGTACACACAGAGCTCATGGACCCTTCCAATGCAATACTAATAACTTAGAGCACCCAAAGCAAATAGTAATAAAAGAGAGTCCATGAAGACTTCAAGTCTTTTCTAGAGAGAGCTCTTCAAAAAGAGATACCTCATTAATGACATTCAGTATTATCTGTGCGGGAAATACAGTAAGGTCTTGGATTCAAAGGTTGTTTAATACTCACGAATAAGACCCCAAATGCAAAGAGTCTAGTAACTAAACTCATACATAATTTCATGTGAACAGCTGCCTCCTTTTAGGAAAAAAAGGACTTTATGAAACATTTTAAAGCCTATTTTTGAAAGTAATCCCACCATGGAGTCACTGCCAGATGGCTATAATACTTGACAAGATACAGACAACGTTTTGTCAACATGTGTTGTGAATTTTTATACTGCCTGGTCTTCTCAGTACTGTATGTTATTTTCCCAATAAATATGGGAAACCCCTTTACAAACAGAAAGGCAGTCACAAATATGACTTCTACTTCATGTACCTGTGATCCAGGTACACACAATGAATCTATGCTAAACATACTTGCTGAAAAACAATCCAACTCTAACAATATTTGCTTAACTGAGTTTCTCTTTCTTAAAGTACAACAATACAGGTTTTAAATTAATTCTTTCTGCTATTATAACACAACCACACTGTTATACGGATTTCTTTTTGGCTCAAACAGCTGAAGCTAATCATAAGCATCACTAAAATCTTCTAACACAATATATGAAATCATACTCCTTTCAGTCAGAGCAAAAATACTCATCTGTGAGAACATATACATGTATCCCATACTGAATTACTTAGACAAATAAAACCCATGTCCTGCCAAAATTCTATTATATGGCATATGTACCAGCAATTCCTTTCAGCAGCTCTCTGATCTCCAACTCCAAAAAGCAGTTAAGACTCAACAATATGCAAACAATAGCACTGAGCTTTAAAGGCAAGATTTCAAAAGTAAGTGTTCAGAAAACAAGATGCTGTAAGGAAATATTTACTCACACATACAGAGGCCATGTTTAGACTTGTAAATACCAACCTTTTTTGTAGCTTTGTCCAAAATCCAAAACGTGTTGCACATGTCCTTTAATCAGGTATTTTATGCAAGAACAGCATAAATGACACAGCATTTGAGAAATTCATGTATCAAAAGGTCCAAGTGTGCACGTTAAACTCTCCTCAAATGCAGTACAATTGACTGGCTTAGTGCAGTGCATTTAGATTTTGCAGTGAACTTGTTACCAAGGAAACCAGCAGCTGCAGGTGTTTTCCCATACACCAAGGAATGAAAATTCAGCAGTGAGCTTGTCTACTCAGTATTTTATTCACGCACTTTTTTGGTTGAAATAACAAACTATTTCTCAAACTCTGTTAGAAGACTAGGCTGCATTAAAAAAAATAATTTAAAAAACCTTCCCCTACACACGACCTTACTGAACAGTAAACACCACCATTTAAGTGTTTTCTTCTTTATTCTCCTCCAGTCTTCTCTCCAAAAGTGCCCTACCTTCCCTTGCTTTGTCTCTTTCAATAAAAGTGTGCAAAATCCACTCCCTGCAATGGGTTTTCATCCCAAAAAGTGCTCTAACAACTTGGCAAGGCTTCAGCTTCCAAGAAACAATGCTGACTTGGGAGAGGCTACAGGAACGCCTATTCTGATCATATAGCATAGCTTTGCAAAACTGTACCATGCTACAGAGATATCACCATGACTGGTATGTTTCATGCTTCTTAGGATGAGGATAAAAACACAAATACTTAGTAAAACCACAATGGAGATGCAAGGTAGAAAATCCACTTTCAGTGCAGTTCTTCCACAGGACATGAAACCAATAACTCACACAATGCTTACTTCTCATTTATGCTACATATTGGAAAGCCTATATATATAAATTAAAATACAGGCATTGCATTTTTTTTTTTTTTTAAGTAGCCTCTTTTCCCTGGATAAGATACTGGAATATTTATAAATCTTCCGAGCTCCTAAAGCATTTTTCTACTTGTCCTCTTTCAGTGTTACTGAATCAACAGCAACATCTACTGGGCACAGAAGGGTAAGATTCGATTTCTTCAAAGAGATTAAAGGGCCAGGTACAGGAGTATATAATACTTACAGTATCTATTTCTGGATACTTTGGCATCACTTTGGCAGACACTGTGAAACCAGAAATAAACAAAACTTTTAAATACGTGTTTTCTTTCTCTTTACCTCTTCAGAAGGAAAACAAACCCAACAGAAAGATGGACAGAAGGACAGCACCGACTCCTGGTTGCCTTTGGTGATGACATATTACATAATGACACACATGACAAATAACATGTTACAGTTAGGAATATTAGATACACTGGGCTAATAGAACCAGTTGACAAGAATTCTGCCAGTAAAAGTATTCAAATATTTATGCAATGGAGAGTTTTATTATGAATCTTTTTGCTCTTCAAATATTTTTCCTCTTTGTTTAACAATTACACAGATTTGCAAAATAAATAAATAAATAAAGCACACCTCAGCAAACTGATATCAACCAAACAGCAATGACTAAAAACCAACCAAGATCACACCAAGCAGAAGTTCTTCAAAACTTCACAAAGAACAAGATGAACACATGCGAACCTAGTAAATGCTCAGAACAAAGATTCCAAAGAACTTTGGCCTAATAACACCCACTATTTGCCTTTCATAATAGAACCTACTGGGGTCTAAATTCCCTACCTAGAACACAGTAACTTGTGAGAGGAGCACAGGACAATCCTTATTTCTGATGTACTCATCTAAGCAATCCAAAGAAAAGGACAGTGAGCTCAGCCTCATCCTTGTTGGTGCCCTTCTGCAGGGACTGGTGTTTCACCTGCCTGCTGAAAGGCACATTGCAATCAGGGCTCACAATCACAGCCCTTGCCTGGATTTTGACATCTACACAACTCCCTCTTTTAAGATGCAATCAGATGAGAACAGGATCTCTGTTCCAAGCACTCACCATGCATCACAAATCAAGTGATTATTTATTAGAAGTGCTACTGGAAACTGAGAAAATTTCAAGACTTTCCTATTAAAAGTTGGGGCCCCAGTCAGTGGCAAACCAAGTCTCCCCTTGTTACCACCCCCTCTGGGCTAGTGACTCTTCGTTTCTTCAATACAGTGTCTTCACCCAGGAAGAGCTCAGCAGCCAGACTGAGCATCCACCCAGACTTCCAGGCTGAGGAGGAAACTGGAGAGCACTGTTCTTCTGGGTGAGTGCTCCACCCACTTTGCTGTGGCATATTAGGGTCGGGAGGCCCAAGGCCATCGTACCCCTTCTGCACAAAGGTGATTACCCTGCCATTTGAGACAGCAAACAAGGTGTGTGAAGGGCACAAAACAAGGTGTGTGCTGCTCAAGAGCACCACACACAGCAAACTGCAGACAGCCTTCTCAAGAATGACAGTGGCTCTGGGCAAAGGCAAGAGAATGGTGATGAGGTAGCTCAGTCCTCATCAGAAAAACTACTGCAGGAATTATGCCCTCCCAGACTTTAAACACCTAAATGCTACCAAAGTGCCCCAAACATTGGCACTGTTCTCCCTCCCACATGCTGCTGGGGAGCCTCCTCCTTTGCAGTGCAGGTAACAAAAGTCCAGCAGCACTGCTGGAGCCTCACCAGCTGGTAAAACAGGAAAACCCAACTGTTCCACTTGAGACTGGTCCTGGCTGTATGCACAGATGTCATTCTGATACCTTTTATAACCTCACTGACAGCCTTCCTATGTCAGCATGTTCTGCAGCAGTAAAAAGGGCAGGCACAGGCTCTTTTCTGTGCAATGAAGGATGCCCAGGTACACAATACACCACATCAGACCATTGGCTCTGCACTGAAACCATACAGAGGCACAGTACAGCACACAAACAGCAAATTTCAGTACAGAAAATACAATCTTGTGTTCTACAATGAGGTGTTTCTCAGAAGAAGCAATAGGAGGGAGAGGAAAAAAGTAAAAAAGCAACCATGTATAATGTAGCTTTTTTTCCCTATTTCCCCCCTACTCCTCTGACTGCAAACCCTGTCTATGTGGAAAAAAGCAACTCCTAGTATTTCACCTAGAAAAAAATCTGTCCTCAACACAAAGAATGCTAGTGAAGAGGACTTCAGGCAGCATTAAGAGAGCTGACTCTGCTTCTAGGCCCACCAGCCTTGTTCCAATTGGTTTTTTAGCAATTCTTGACAGCATTACAGAGATCCCCAGTACGTTCCCTGCACATACCTGGCCTCACGCGTGTATCCACACACCTTACTGGAAACAAGCTGCTGGCAAGACTGCCTGGTTTTCAAGGACTTGCTTCCTACCTCAAAGAAACCTAAGCAGAAACACCACTAATGTGTTTTCCCCTAAAACTTCACCTTTGGACATGTTTCCTTGGCAGCAGTTAATCCCAGGTGGCTTATTTTTCACTGAATCCGTCATTTTCAGTGTAGCTCTTTTCCCCAAGATGATTTTCGGATGGAAACGATACATGTTGCAGGGACACCACAAGGCCTTCCCCTCTTTTCTCTACACACATAGTAAATAAGTACATTTCCCCAGGTAAGTCCTCGCAAAACAGGTTGCACAAATTTGACAGCAGGAAATTTTAGCTGACAGACTTCAGATACAACATCAAATTTACTTTCCTGTCCTCTATTTAAAGTTGTTTAGCAATGTCAGTGGAAAACATATTAGTCTGTTCAATAATTAGTTTACGTGACATTTGAAGACTACAATAATCTAATTATGTGCACCAAATTATTTTAAAGAATCACAATTTTTCTAATGCCCCCTATGATCAACAAATAGGCCTAAACAGATATAAGCTAAGCTGAGAAAATAAAACTTCTCACTAAACAACTTAAATTGCTCCCAGCTAGGGCAGAAAGAAAAACTAGAGTTGAAAAGAAACTTCAATATTTGATTTCATTATTCTCAACTCTTTATGTTACCAAAGTTCCCTCCTCCTATGTAATGAGGGTGTGACTTTCTAAACACTGAAATAGAGTGCATTGATTAGCCCCAGAAAATCTGTGCATTTGCATGAAACAGCCCCAAGTAATTTCTCAGTGCCATAGGCAACAACTGAACCCAACATTTAATCTGGGTATTGGCTAGAACTGAGGCAAAGCAATTTATTTCCATGACAAATGGTCCAGCACAAACAGTCCAGCTGGAAGCCAGTGAGTCTATGTAACCCCACATTTTGCCCCACAGATATGCAGATGACACTGATATGATATTAAAGCAGCATGTGAGACCTTGTCACTCAGATGGCTCCTACTGCACCTTTCGAAGAGCTAACATTTACATTCACAACTTCTCCATCTTCCCAACCTGAGGAGCAAGTGCCAAATCCAGCAAGCAGCCTGCCCTTACAGAATAAGCCAGTTTTGAATAGAGAGTTTGGGTTTTTTTCTGTTTACTTATTATAATCAAGCAGATTTACAAAGATATCCACTGCCTGTAGATGCAGGAAAATGGTATTTACAGAATGCCTAAGCAGGTTAGACATGTAACCCCTCCTGAATTTCAATTATACTGCTGCCTAGACACTTCTCCAATTTCTTTGGAGCCACCTGAGGCACCAAAAGCACAAAGGTAGTCATGTCAGAGACTAAACAGAATTGACAAAGATTTCCTGGTTTTGCTTCAGCAAGCATCTATTGCTTCACTCTGCACTGAGAATATCTGAAAAGCAAAGCGTGATTTAAATAAAAACAGAAAGACTCACTAAATTCAGATGCATCACAAAAACTAGGAATTTTCTTAATAAACGAAATGTTACTGTTTTCCCTTCTGATTAAATGGCTATAGATTTTATATAGATTATATACCAAAGAACACCTGTAACTTGTGATTGTGACATCTCTCTGAAATATTTCTCAACAGAGTTCAAAGAACTTTGAAGAAAAAATTAAAAATGCTTTCATGCCTTTGATAAAAGCTAAGAGCAATTTCAGGCAGGACCATTTCCCGAAAATGTTCTTTTCAGCAAGCAGCAGCTGAACTGAAAATCCATCAAGTGTGGCACTTAATTACAGAGAGACAGACAGACAGACGCACACATATACACACACACTGAATTTTACTCCTGACATTACCAAACTACCTCTGCATAGTTCATTTTTAGCTTGCAATGCCTTTTTACACTAATGAGGCTTTTCTGCTCTAACATCTTGAACTGAACAAGAAGTTATATTTTATATATTCCATATCTGCTGTAATTCCCAGGAAATAAGGACTTAGAGTAAGATGTTTAATATTAATTTCATTTAAGAGGGTGGTTAACTTGTACAGCTTAGAAGTCTTAAGACTAAAATCCTGACAAGACTCCTACTGATTTTAATCAGACTGGATTTCACTGCTCTATTACTCAAAGCAGCAACAGGACACAGAAGAGGTTTACCATGCAAAGGCTTTCTTTTCCATGTTGTTAGATAGATTATTCCAATTAGTTTTAAACGTGCCTCATTTTGAGGAGTAAAGCTCATAAGAATTTGCCAAATTCCCTCAGTTGAAATTTAGTTTTAATAAAAAACAGCTCCTTTAGCTAACACATAAAAACACAGGCTCACAAACACATGCTGAGACCAGTACCAGTCCTACAGCAGCAGGCTTGTAAAGACATTTATAGGCAAATAGCCTCCAACAATGGGAAATGCTAACCCTGCACACATAATATTTGCTGTATCTTACTTGGACCTCACATCAATCAAAACACTAGTACCAAATAGAAAACTCTACATGGATTTTTTTGTAAGCTCCACAGCAAAACACAACCAGTCTTTAAAGGTCAACCCACTGACACCAAGCAGATGAAGAAAAGTGCACAGCAAAACAAATACCCTTTTCTGCCAAAAAATTATGTTGAGCCCAGATCTGTGTTCATAAAAAAAGAAAACAAATCCCAGACTCTCCCTCCTTAAGCATTGTGACAGATGCCACCAGGGACAACAATAGCTCCCAGCTACGTGCTGGACCATGTATCACTAAGTGGCTTGTGTATTATGGCTTAGAGACTCCTGCCCTAGTTGGCTTGTATTTAAAGGTAAAAAAGGTCATGGGCTATTTAGCACCTGCACAACTGAGAAGCAGACTGAGGCTGAGAAGCCTGCAATGCCATCTTCATTCCACAGAAGACGTACCAATGTTAATCAGATGACAGTACACTAGTGTCACACTCATGAAATAAAGTGGCCTTCTTGAAGATGCCTCTGGAATTCTAACAAAGAGGAAATCTTCAATTGCTTCACATATTTTGGTGTTGACACTTCAGTTGGGATTTTTTTGTGTATGCAAAGAACCTCATAAAAAATACTCAGTGTGATATTCATAGCCTCATTTTTCACATGCACCTTCTAGCTGTATCAATTTAGTTTATAAGTTATCCCCTGAAAACGCTTTCATAAGGTTGTTAGTGGAAGCATACTGCAATATACACAACTTTTCCAATTAAAATTAAACTTCTGTTAAGACATTGAATCTGATAAAGCTTCTTGGAGAATACAAAACAGCTCCTACAATCAAGGAACTTTCTAAATATATCATATAAATGAAAGACTTCTCTCCAAAAATGCAATGGCACTCTTCTAGCTACCAATAAAAGCAGCTTCTAAGTGACAGTTTTCAGTTTCCTTGTTTTTAATTAAGATTTTTAAAGGTTCCCTTTGTACACTATCAAGGAATAGAAAGGACTCTATTCAAACAGCATTAACTGTTGTATTTCTGAAAAGTCACTTAATTTGAAACAGTATAGTTATTATAACAATGAGGACCCACAATGTTTCCCCTGTACATTACTTCTGAAATCTTGTATTTACACAGTTCTGACTAGTGGAAGCAGAGGGCTAATACATGTAGCTGAAGGTATACTATGTGTTGTGAGTGTAGCTGAAGTTACCAGATGTACAAATGTTTAAGAGAAAAGCTGGTTTTTTTCCCCTCTCCTGATGCAGGTGAGGAGTCATCAGTGGTCTTGATAATGTAACCTGAGCATCCTGTTCCAGTGATACTGCAGATGTATGCAATTCAGTTAAAGCTGTCACCTTTAGCCACTGAGCAGTACCTAAAAAGGTGTTTAAGCATGGAAAACTGTGCAATTTAATATTTTCAGATGATACCATGCACATTTCTTTCAAAGAGCACGAGTGTAGCAGACAAGCATTTCAAGTGCCTGTGAGTACAACAGTTGATATTGTGCTTTGCAGCACTGTACCAAGTGTTGGCACATCACAGTCACTCTGCTGTCTTTTCAGCTGCCTTGTAATTTCAGATGGAAAAATGCCAAAAATCAGGTAAATTGACAAAATTATACACATTTTATAATTAGAAATAATTAAAAAATATTTTCCTACTCCTTAAGTATGTATGTCATCTTAGGTAAGTTTGGATTAAGGAGACTTCAGACTTCAGTCAGTTGTCACCTGTATTGTTTGATTCTTCAAAACCTGGGCAGAGTCATGATAGTCCCTTACTTTTGTAAAAGCTCTGACTGTAGCACCCTCTATTTCCTACTACTTCAGCAATTACAGCTCCCAAGATGTAACACTACCAAAACTTGAGACCACAAAAAGTTTCCTCTGCTGCATCATGACGGGAAGCTAAAAACACCTGCATGAAAAGATTATATTCCAAACAGGCATGAACTGAACAGGGAAAAAAAAATCCAAATAAAGAAAAGTTGTCAACCATTTGAAGGAGATGATCACTAGGGAGAAAAAAAAAATAACAGTTGTATGTAAATAGGCCTCCAAGCACATCACTCCTCAAGTCCAATGCCACACAGGTAGAACAACATAAGAGTCACTGAGGAAATACAGAAATACTGATTTTTTATTTTTTCTTTTATTATTAGTAAAGATGCATGATTGTCTTCCATGCCTCCATTCATTTCCAGGATCTTTCCATTTTTCAGGCTCTGCTGAAGACATGAGAGGGAAGGCTGAATTACACACAACATCTGAATTGAGGCAAGAGAACACCCAAGTTGGTCTGATGTTATGTTTCCATCTCACTTGTGCTCTATCTCAAGCTGAATTTTGCATGCTGGTTCATCTACCGCTTTCAAGATTGACTCAAAGCTTTCAAGATGCAACATTTTCTCTCTGTGTGTACACTTACAGACACAATGAAGACCTGATATTAATAATAACTTCCAAGAAGACACTGCAGTAAAAAATACTGCTGTTAATATAGTATCAACAGCACAGCAGATGAGTTCCTGGGGAGGGAGAGGGAATTAAAACTTCAGCCACAGCAACATATGGTTTACATAAAAGCAGAAAGATGCTCTCCATCATACAGTATTATTAGTCTGCATGGGAGACTAACACCCCTCACATTTGCTTTCAGAAGTCAAAAATAAGAAGGGAGAAAACTCCAACGTTATCTTCCATGGCAGCATTTCTCTTTCCTGTGAGAAGACTATAAGGATTAGTTTCACAGAACAAGGCACTATGGCTCCCTTTACCAACAGAAAAAAAACTTGCTTGTTTTCTTGAAATAAATATTTGAATAAGTATTAAAACTAGAGTAAAACATCTTCTCATTTTAAATGTTCACCATGTTATGCCACTGTAGTTCTTTCCAGAGAAGGTTCTTTTTAGCAGTCCCTTGATAAAGTCAGAAAATCTTAATATACAAATTGCATGAATTAAGAGCGATGATTTGTTGAAAATCAAACCCCAATAAAATATCCACGAACAATGTTTCAGCCAATCCTCAATATTAGCAACAACAGTACTAAATATGGCACAGAAAACCTTTCACACTTCATTTACCTGTAAAGTTTATTAACTTTAGCAGAAGATTATCTACCAGTAAGTTTCTCATGTAGTCTCTGCCTAGCTCTGGGAAAGCTCTTTTCCCAGTCTACACACTGCTGTCTTCAAGTCAAAAGAAAATAAACATATCTTTTTTTGAAAACTACATCCCACTTTTTCCAGACATGAAGAGTATCATCATGTGCTTTGCAGTTTCAGTTAATGGCTTGCAATTCAGCTGTCATGCCAGACATGGATGTAATCCCCAGTGAAAAATCTGCTACTTCTCAGGCCAGGAAACTTGATCCAGAGCTTCTTTCACTAAACCTCATGTCCCTTTTACATACACTGCAGTGATAGAAGGGCAGCAGCCACAGCTTAAAGATGAAATTAGCATAGTCAAGTGTGTGCAGGCTAATATAGGCAGTCTCATGGCTATGAAGTACATCTCCACACCTGATCTGCCTTCACTGCTTTCATTTCAATCCCTGCAGTTTACTAAGCTTCCTTTGTCGATAAACCAGTCAACCATTGATTCACTGACACTTCAGCAGAGAACAAACATGCAACTTTGAACCCAACACAGCTCTCCCCTGAATTTCAGGGGAGGGGAAGCAGCAATTTCCCATTTGAAACCCTCCGGGTGACACAATACAGAACCACCTTTCCTCTGACTTCCTACTTCAGGCCTGCCTTCCAGGACTTCTTTGTTTCTTCTTCTAACACAGAAGCACATTGCTCTTGGCCTGGCTTAAATCACTGAGATGGAATCAAGGATACCCAGCTCACCTCTAGCAGTGGTTTGTTTCACTAGAGATTTCATTAAGAGCAAGCTAGAGACTGCACAAACTCCAAGTAGTCTGTTTGACAACTGCCCCAGTTAGGTCTAAATCTTCTCTACGGGAATCAAGTTCACATTTTCTTGTTCCTAATCTAATAGTTATGGACAACAAGAAAAGTGAAACAAGCAGATATTCACCTTTTTCCATAACTAGCAGAGATCTCCACTAGAAAGCCAGAATATGTGTGCTTTCCCTTCAGTTTTATCCTGCAGCCTAGACACACACACCTTATTTCCACAGAAATCGTATCTGATCAACCCTGACACCATCCTCTGGAATTACTGCAGGGTTTTTTTGCATCTTTCCTTGTTGCCTCCCAAAGAAACCTCCTTCTGGCTGAGACGTCACCAGTACAAAAGCAAAATGATTACTCTAATCACTACTTCCTGTTAAGTCAGAGCAGACTATGAATCATTCTGCAGTAGCAACATCATTAATTCGTTCCAGCTAGGACAAAGGAGTCATATCCTGTTTGATAATTGTGTATTAAATGCAAAGCTGTATTTCAGTGAATTCCATCTTTCCAGTTTTGGAACATCTTTCAGGCTTAGAGAGGTTTGCATAAATATATTTAGGTTTTTAATTACCTAATTAAGTTTAATTACCTAGGAGGCTTTATAAAAACATTTTTCAAAATGAAATGAAGATGTGTTAATAAAGACCAAATGCCATCAGATGCAAATCCTAATCAAATAATAAAATTACAGTCCATCTGCACTAGTACCAAGCTAAAGCCTCCATTCATATATGAACAATGTAGCAACTTCCTGCATGGGTAAATATAAGATCAGATGGTACAGAAAAAAAAAGTATTTTTAGTCCCAGCAACTATAAACTAGCACTCACTACAGTTTTGTGCTTATGGTCCACAGCAACAAAAGTAATGTGATATGGTGCAGAGGTATTTTTTACTTGCTTCTCAGCAGTTTCTCAAAACTACGACTTTAAAACTGTAAGAAGGTAGGTCAGGTTTCTCTGGGATGGCTGTTTTTTGCTAAACAGTTAATTCACAGAATGATTTTAATTTCTTATAACAAGCATCAGTCCTCCCAAGTACAGGTTTTCACTGCTGCTATTGAACATTCGTTTTCAGGGTCACATCAGCCCCCTCCAGTGAATACTCAGCTATTCCTTTTCTTGGGCTCCCTGCCCTACTCCCATTGTTAAAAATGAGACAAATGCTAAAATTCTTGAAGCCATCCATCCTCTTCTTAATGGCCTGGCAGCCAGCCAGCCAGCTTCAAAATCTGCTGTATTTTTCTCACCTGCTGTGATTTCTGTCACCTCTTGCTTGTCTTGCACAAGCTGCATGGTATCTGACACCACAACCTGATGGTTGGTATCTTCCTCTTTCTCTTCATTAGGTTGGTTGGCTGTTGCAAAACAGTTGCAGCTTCCAGTTTCTTTGCACAGAATGAGGGCCCGATACCAGAAGTCAGACATGAAAACTCTGTGAGCTGATTTCTGAAATAGAAAAACAATCAGAAAATCATTTTCTGCAAAACATAAGGAAAAAACCTAGCTACTTGAAAGAAGAGGCTCAAATGTTAAGGATAAAAATTATATACAGATTATCATATCTTTGATTTTATTTGAAGACAAAATATACAGTTTACAATAGTCATCCATGGTATAGTACCCAAAGCAAAAAGTTTGAGTTCCCTGTAGTTTCTCAAAATGCTTATATCAAAGGTCAGGAAGCTAATATAAAAAACCAGTATACAAATATCAAATCACATGTGATCTGCATAAAGGCAAAAAAAATCAGTATCACTGTATTTTCAGCAGGACAAGTGAATATTTATCTTAAAAGCACCTTCTAAAACCAAGTTTAACTAAGTGAAAGAACACACCAGATCGTGGGTCATCAAAGACATTTTTAAAAAAAAGATAAAAAAGGACAAGATAGTATGATAGCCATTTTATGGGAGGCTGAAATTACAGTTCAAAGTTTTCATAGGCAAATGAACTGAATGAAACCTTGACACTTGAAATCTGGCAGGAAGAGGAGATGCTTTGGTTTCTGACATAGTACCCAGGTCCTCCACCACTGCCCTCATCCCGAGCAGAAGGAAGGGGCAACAGTTCTCTTGGCCTAGAAGGAGCCAGAAATTACCAGGCTTTTTATATGTGTTTGCAGGTAAGAGAGCAAGAAAATCCTTAAACACCTGCAAGTTTCTCAGTTTATGCCAGAGAACTACAGGGAGGTTTGTCTTTTAACATAAACAAAAATCACCCCCTTCTTGAAATAACAACTAAAGCAGCATTAACTGTGAAAGATTTTGTCCACATGAGGAAGCATCTTGATCTTTCCAAACAATTAATCATTGTTAAAGGTAGCTGGGAACTCTGCAACAGTTTGGGGTGCAAGGGACTTATAAAGTCACAAAGCCCAATCCTCCTGCAATGAGCAACTCAATCAGGTTGCTCAGAACCCTGTCCAACCTGACCTTGAATGCTCCCAGAGATGGGACACCTACCACTTCTCTGAGCAACCTGTTCCAATGTCTTACCACCTCACTGTAAAAAACAAAACAAAACCCAAAACAACCAAACAGTCCTTCTTTTCTTACATCTAATCTATAATCAATCCTTCTTTAGTTTAAAAATATTACCCCTTTTTCTATTTCCAAATGCCTTTGTAGAAAGTCCCTCTCCAGATTTCCCACAGGCTCCCTTAGGTACTGGAAGGTGCTGTAAGCTCTCCCTGGAGCCTTTTCTACTCCAGACTGAACAATCCCAACCATCTCAGCCTGTCTTCACAGGAGATGTGCTCCAGCCCTGTGACCATCCTCATGGCCCTCCTCTGGACTCACTTCAACATGTCCACATCTTCCTGCTGTTGGAGACCCCAGAGCTGGATGCAGCTCTCCAGGTGGGGTCTCACCAGAGAGGACAGATTTCCCTCCCCTAGTGCCCACACAGTTTTGATGTGGCCCAGGATTCAACTGGCTGCAGGTGCACATGGTTGGGTTGTGTCCAGCAGCACCTGGACACTGCCTCATCCCTGAGCACCCCCAAGCCTTCTCAACAGGGCTGCTCTCAAGCAGTTCATTCCCCAGCCCAGACCAATACCACCTTCACCCACATGCAGCACTTTGCCCTTGGCCTTGTTAAACCACATGAGATTCCCAGGGGCTCATTTCTTGAGCCTGAGGGACCATCAGTCCCTAGATGGCATCCAGTCCTTCAGATGTGTCAACAGCACCACTCAGCTTGGTGTCATCTGCAAACTTGCAGGGGGTGCACTCAATCCCTTTCTCCTTAGTGAAGATATTAAGTAACACTGATCCAAATACAGACCCCTGAGGGGCATTACTTGTCAGTGGTGTCCATCAGGACTCTGAGCTGTTGACATCACCCTCTCTGTATGACCATCCCACCAATTCCTCATCCACTGAGCAGTCCACCATCAAATCCAACTCTCTCCAGCAGTTTGGAGAGAAGAATGTTGTGGGGTACCATGTCAGAGGCTGTACGGAAGTCCAGATACCTTCCCTTGTCACTTGATGTGGCCACTCCATCATAGACAGCAACTAGGTTGGTCAGGCAGGACTTGCCCTCAGTGAAGTCATACTGGCTGTCCCTAATCACCTCCCTGTCCTCCATGTGCCTGAGCACAGCTTCCAGAAGGATCTGTTCTGTGATCTTCCAGGCAGAGGTGAGGCTGACAGGTTGGTAAATCCCAGGGTCCTCCTTTCTGTCCCTTTTTAAAGATGGGTACAATGTTTTCCAGTCACCTGGGACTTCACCTGACTGTCATGACTTTTCAAATCACGCAGAATGGCTTGACAACAATATCAGCCAGTTCCCTCAGGACTCTGGGATGCATCTCATCAGGTCCCACACGTTTGAGTTCCTCAGGTGGTCACAAATCTGATCTTATCCTACAGTAGGAGGAACTTTGCTGCCCTGGTCCCCACCCGGCAGTTCATCTACTTGAGAAGCATGGGAAGTGAGACTGCCAGTGAAGCTTGAGCACCTCAGCCTTCTTCTCACCCACTGTTACCAGTCTGCCAGCCTTGCTTAGCAGCTGGGGTACGCTTGTAGAACCCCTTCTTGTTACTCTTTGCATCCCTTGCCAAGTTCAGCTCCAGTTTCCTCATGGCCTTCCTCACCACAACCCTACAAATGAACTGCATCCCTGTAGTCTTCCCAGGATAATACCTGTCCTTGCTTCCGGTGTACTCTTCAGGAAATTACACCACATCCAGAGCTGGATTTGTTCCACTCTCCACCAAAAGGCATATAGGCAAGAAAAATATGGTTCAAATCTCCAAGCACAAGGGACCTGACAGGCTTTACCAAGTCTATCTGGAAAGCACCAAGTAGGGAAGATATGCATCTCCCTGGGCAAATTTAATGCTTTTTAGATAGGAAACAGATGCACAATCTTAATTTCTCCTGCAAGCATCAAAATTCAAGTTCTTCTAGTGTATCTGTTTCTAGCTGCTGATTAAATTGAGTAAAAACGTCACTCCAGACCATGGATATTAACAGTAAGTCTGCATTCTCTGTATTACATTTGAAGGTGTCAGTTTCATAGACTTGAACAAAGTAAACTCCATTTAAAACCTTTCTTAATATAAAAGAGTTATCTGTTTAAAAAAAGACAAAAAAAGACACTTGCATTATTTAGCACCAGATCCCTCAGGAATCACCCATGAAGAATAAAGTACTTTCTCTCTGGCACTTACTGCAATGCTTCAACAGAAGAGAAGATTTCCAGATAAAACATCCTTCAAGTGTTACAGCAAGGTGCATCTTCTCCCCAGTTTAAAGAGAGCAATTCTGTTCTATTTTCGCCAACATACTGCCATTTCCTCAGTTCTCTTTGCCTATGTCCAGACTTTGGCTTTGCAGTGTGTCAGAAGATGGATAATGGAGTTAAAAGCAAATTGCTCAACTCTTTCTATAGCTGCTGAACTGCACAGGTTCATTGCACACATCCTCCTTGTCACACAGAAAGTGGCAAACACTTCCAGCTGTACTAATGCACATTCTGCTAGTAAATAATGTATGTAGCAAATAGGACACAGATTTATGCTGCTTCTGCCTCTACAACTGTCTAGCGTGCCCTGTGCAATGATAGACACAAGTGTGCACATGCAGGTACCCTAACAGCACAGGGGGTTTAATTTAAAAAGTGCTTCATAGCACTTTTTTTAATTCTGTGGGAGGCAGGGGGAAAACTTTCAATTACCTTTACATCTAAGATACTAAATAGATTTTACTTCTTAAAGCAAATTAGCAAAGCTTAAAGTTCTCCACTTTTTACCCCAAGAATTGAGGCAGAGATGGGGAAGTCTTCTCTGCAGGAGGCAAGAATCCCAGAAACTTCCAGCAGTTTTTCTCCCTGCTCCTGTACAAGGTGAACTAAAAAGCAGATGTATCTATGCTTCAGAAGTCAGCAAATTACTCTAGGAATAATTTTTTGATTCATAGCCTTTCTTTAAGGAATAAAAATTCCTGAAGATTATCAGAAATAATTGTACACAAACATACAGTTAAAGACACACATTTATGACCTTAATCCTAATTATTTTCTGATCCACTGATCATCTTGATTTCAAGTGCAGTAATATGAACTTAGATCTTAAGAAAACACAGAAAGAACTCTAGGAGCAAAGAAGTTGGGGGAAAAAATACATGAGGGCTGAGTGATAGTCACTATATATGTTTGTCACACTTCCATGAAGAGAGGCAGCTTGCACATTCATAAAACTACTTGACCACGATTGCCTAGAAAAAGGGAAACATAAAAAAGAGGAAAAAAGAAACTCCAAATAATCCCAACTTTTTATTTTGGTTTATGAGCCAAAGATATTTGGAACAAGATGTTCCAAATAGTCAAAGCATCCCTGATGGATGTATCTCCACTTGGATCACTGCAGTGACACTGAAGACACATGCAGCTTTTCTTATTAATTCAAAGTATCCAAAGATAAACTCATACCCTCAGTCAGCATAAAACTAGGCTGATACACCATGGAAAAAGCCCAAGACTGAAATCTCCTTTTGATATTTACAGATCTGAACAACTGCTCCCAAACCTCAGTTTCATGTGCTAGAACCAATACTGCTTGAGAGTCTGAGTTTTTCTGTTTGCTTTAAATAAGATTGCAGACATCAAAGTTGGTGAAATACCCAAGGAAAAGCAGGGGCAGAATTTGGATTCATTTGTCAGGACATAAAGGCACTGGCAGACTTCACTGCAGCCAGGAATTCTCTACTTCTGGGGCCATGAGCTGCACATAAGTAATAATATTCTTAATATCCTTAATTCCACATTACTCATTAATTAAGGTGCAAATGCTTCCTGAAACATTGCTTATGAAATTCAGACAAAAGGACAGTTTTTGAAAGCAGGAGTTCTATTTCAATCACTCTGTACACACACTTCACCGACTTTACTACAGTAGTTAATTATTATCTTCAAATGTAACCAGATTACGTAAGGCACACAATTATCTCAGAGACTTAAATCCACGTTCTGCAGCCACTTCACCACAGCAGTTAAAACCAGGGTCCCCATCACCTTCAATCCATGCACTGTTACTAGATCACTGTTGCTGACACATGATGCACTTTCTTCAGCCATTTCCCTGGTGAAAAGGCATTATTTCTATTCACATGTAACACAAACATTTAAATATATCCCACTTTTAAGATCACTTGTCCAATATTTTCAGATTGTCCTGTGAAATACCTCCCTCAGCATTTAATCAGTGCAGCGTTTTACCATGCTTTCATCATTGTACCATTTAAGTGACTGAGAAATAAAACGTATTTGTGTGGGGAAAACTGCTCCTAATTTAGCACCTACTAAGATTTCACACACTTATTTTCCATATACATGATGACACTTTATGCCAATGTCCTTAAAGGAAAACTGTTTAATATCCAGGCTGGACAGCAGGCTTAAACTTAGTAATTCACCAAGCTCAGTACGCCCAAATCAATAGAGATGGCAAAGTCCAGATGATGATGTAAAAGCTCATCCATGTACCCTGCAGGTCTCTGCAGGAGAACTGGACTGAACTGGATCCCAATGTCTGTACAGTAATATCTCTTTACTTTAGAATGGATTAAAAGACACTGAATGGTATTTAAACCCATCAATATTGCTCTGATGAGAACCTTATTTCAGGGTAGCATGTCTGCAGCATTCTTGCTAATTTTTATGCTTTGCAATGCTGGCCAGCCATTCTTCCCATCACCCAATGCAAGGGGAAAGCACAAAATACATCAGTCAGACATTATAGCCCAGGTTCCTCCCATCCACAATCAGACATGAAACTGAGATGTCCAAGTTAAGAACCTATTTGACCCACGACTTCAGCATTCCCTGGAGTAAGAGAGATGTGCATCCTCTGAGGCTCATCAGCCCCTTACTTCAACTCCAGACAGTCCAAGGCAACTGCAGATGAACCTGAGTTTGTATAATGAAAAGTCCCACTTCTGTATACATTACCAACAGAGCGCCACAAAGAATGAGTTGCATAACAAAAACAATAAAACACTTCAGGATTTCAGTAAAGTCCATGAAATAACTCAAGTTCTTCCTATAGAGATACTTGCCCTTCTCCCAGTCCTTTCACATTTTGCTCAGAAAGATGAAGAGGAAAAATCAGTCACTCTAATCTCTCTAGGGCATGTAGAATACCCTCACATGTTTAAAGTCAAAATCAATTTAAAGACTAAACTTTTTCTCATTTGGAGCTGTACTGTGATCAACATTTAATTTGAATACCAAGTACTCCTGCA
This sequence comes from Trochalopteron elliotii, assembly GCA_024734555.1. Lineage (NCBI taxonomy): Eukaryota > Metazoa > Chordata > Aves > Passeriformes > Leiothrichidae > Trochalopteron > Trochalopteron elliotii. The sequence goes on along the minus strand of JANPWX010000182.1, from coordinate 2,133,215 downwards.
AGATAAAGGGTCCCATTTTGTATTTAAAAGCCTTTCACAAAGCATTAAAAGTCATCAACAGGCTTAGAAAATACTAATTTCAAAGAAAATGCAAGAGTATTTAACAAGAGCTAACATGGGGCCTCTACAAAGGAAAAAAAATCAAATGTGTTTCATTAGAGAAATGCTTTCTTATTTATTCAGCTTTTCATCTTATATGTAGCCACTTCTTTGAGGAATGCTTACAAGTTTAAATGAAGTCACTCAGCTGTCTTCCTTCCTCCTTTTGGGGCAGAAAGACATAAGAAGTTTACTTCTGTAAGTCAACTCAGAATTGTGCATTATATTTTAAGACCTCTAACAAAAACAATAAAAAGATAAACCTAGGATGACAGAGGGTAACTGAGTTCCCAAGATTTGAGCAGCCTTCCCTACTGCCTGACTCTACCCACTCTGCACACAGGTACAGGAAGAGCTTCAAGTACTCAGCCAAATTCTCTTCCTTTTCAAAGCTACCAGCCCAGTGCACACCAAGCCATTCATGGACGGTCTGAGCAGAGCACCAGGACAAGGAAACAACAGCTCCATGCAGAAATGAAATGAGGTATGGACAAAGCAACTGGCTGTAAGCAACCTCACCTAAGCTGCAGCTCATGTCCTTCAGAAACCTGGACCGTATACATACCATACTTCCCCTTTGCAAACCGGAAGAATCAGGGGCCCTCAACTTTTATACAGCATGGAATTTGAAAAGTGGCTTGTTCCTTCTGTACAAACTTTATGTCTAATGCTAAATGCAAGACTTCCGTATTTTCAGTGAACGTAACCAAAGAAAAGTCAGAGTCTGAGGAGTGTTAAAGTAAATGTGAGAAAACCTCCATATTATAGAATTCCAGTTGCCTAGAGATCATTATTAGCAAAAGCGTAATTTTCTTAGTCCTTAAAACTCCCACCAAGCCACCTACATTCCTGAAAACGAAGCTTTTGGAATTAGATACCTAAACTTTTCCTCCTGCCCCCTCATACTGCCCCCACAACCACAGCTTTCTTTCCCACTCATTTCTCTTTCCATCCATGAGACGTCAAATAAAATACTGGCCTGAACATGGTGTCCTCTAAAGGAGCATGGAAAGCAGCTTATACCTCTCTAGAATGGTTCACTGTGTCTATTTTCACTCAGATCACATTTCAGACATTTTTTCCAAGACCCTAGAGAATGACAAGCCAGGTTTCATTTTTAGATTAAGCCTGAAACACAATAGAAGCTGGTAGTGCTATGCAGTACTCTGTGGAGAATGAGGTGGTTTTGTACTTGACCCCTTATTTCAAGGGGCTGATAAATCACCCCTTGTTCAAGTTGTCGTCATGATAAACCCAAACTCCCATCTCACCAAGGCATTATTCCATGCACAAAGCCGTGACAAGCACAGAATGCTGCCCACCAGCACAAGGACCTTACACAAATCCCATTTGTGTAACTCAGAGGTACCTGTGGCCAAGCATGCAAATCCCAACTCCTAAACTAATTCAGTTGAAAAAAGAAAACTACATGTTACTTTCTGAAGGTCAGTGAGTACACGGCACATTCTGGTTTTTAATTTATTTATCAAGGGAACAAGCATCATAATATTAGCAGTTTCTCTTGAAATCAGAACTTGGAACATCTAAGAGATTTCTCTGCAGAAAGCTCCAAGGAGAGTGCCTTTGTTCAGTGACCGTAAAACAGGAGTACATGCTTTGCTCAGCTCAGAGGACACAGGTCCCTGAGAGATCACTTGGGTCACTTCATACCACCGACTTGCTGACAAACATATAATAGGTGTCCAGTTTCAAAGGGCTCACAGAACATCTACTCCACATGTCCCTTCTCTTCCTCCTCCCCCCCACTCCAGTGGCAGATCAAAAGGACTTTGCAATAACCCACCAAGAAATCCCTCAAGACTTGTAGCTTCAGCATTCAGCCTTTTACCGTCACACACACAGAAGGAAAAACAGGCATGGCTGAGGTTTCCTAAGGCTCAAGGAACCTTCCCCAACTGCCTGTGTACAGAGATGGAGAGCACTGCCAATGTCCTGCAAAATCTGCTGAAACTAAGTGCAAGGCAAAGGTAATGGTTTAGGAAGGAAGAGGCAAGTTCTCTTCCAGTCTACTTGGATTTAATTTCCTGTTAAGTAACCACGGTCAGTGCTTCCTAATGAAGTTGTTATAGATTTACCCAACAGTGTAATTTTGTTAGAAACAGCAACTGACAACTTTAATGGTGAAAGGAGCACGGTCTTCAAAGTTTCAAGTACACGTATGTTTTAAGGCGATTAAATCTGATAGCTATTTTGAAGCTCCTGCAAAGCCTCAACAGTGCACACAGGTGGCTGCCTTCAAGACTTGGTTTTACAGACCTCCATCATTAAAAAAATAAAAGGGCCTTTCCATGCAACTTCTGTAATTGCTTTCGTATAGTCCAGCTCCAAATCAGTGAAGCATGTCACTTCTGGAAGCCATCTGAAATCCAAGAATTGCAAAGTTCTACACAAAAAAAAAAAAATCACGTGCATGTGACCCAGACCTCCCCACAGAAGGGATAAGAATAGAAAAGAGGGCTGTGTGGTAGCAGCAAGGCCCAAAACACAAGAAAGGACGTACAACATCAAGTACAAAAACAATGCTCAAATCCCTGCCCTACCCCTGTGCCTTTATTGCACACATGCTTTAGCACCTTCTTGAATTAGGGTCCACATCAAATCTTTTTCCTCTCCCCTCACACTAAAACGATGTTTATTTCTGTTCAGAATAGTATTTTTTCTCTTTCAGCATGCTAACTAAAGTTGCACAGGGTAAGTACCTTTAATAAACACAGATTCTGCTACTGAACATTAAACCAACTGTTCCACTCCCCAAGCCAGAAAAGCTCTGTACTAAAAAACTCCAAAAAGCACTTATGACTATCATAAAAGGCAACCAACAGAAAATCTTTTAGAAAACAAATTCGACTTCTACTTATTTGCTTTCTGAGCTTTTCTATTTCTCCGCTACTCACATTCTCAGTCATTCTGAAATCAGTAAATCAAACTGGCTGTATAAAGGAAATAAAGAGCTTGCAAGAGCAAATAGGCTCTTGACATTGCCAAGTCTATTGAGATAAAGTTTTAAATTCCTTTTCAAGGTTTTTGGCTAAAATATCTTTAAATAAACCTTTATTTCTTGTTTTTAGATGACAAACACTTAAATCTCCTTCCTTTTGTAGATGCAACAGAAACAGAATTTAAAAAAACCCAAACAAACCCGAAACAACAAAACCACCAACAAATCTACAAACACAGCTGGCAAATTTATTTTAATAGTCTAGCCCCAGTGAAATACAAAAGGTAAATAAACACCACAAGCGGCAGAAACATCCTCTTTTATAGTCCCTGTGATTAACCATTGCAGGTAACACCAGTCAACACCACCACCCCACATCTAAAACACCTTCATACCAAAGGACCGCTTTGTTTCACCAGTTCGGGGATATAACTCGGGGATGCAATGCG
>JANPWX010000182.1:1995993-2124715 GCA_024734555.1 Trochalopteron elliotii | reverse complement strand
TGTTTCCAGGAAAGCTGTGCTACCTGTAGGAGTATCGCCTCATCTTTTGGGGAACTGTGGCTCTTCAGGACATGGTTTAGTAGCTGTACTGAGTCAAGGGTTGGACTTGATGATCTTCAAGGTCATTTCCAACCCAAACAATTCCACGGTTCTGCAATAGCAGAGAGGTACACCGTGTGCCACGTGAAGTTTTGCAGCCTCAGTTCTGATGTTTCCTGGTGTTTCAGTGTTTGGCTCCCAGCGTTTTGTTTTGTTTTTAATCGAATGTGTATATGAAGGTAACTGCACTTTTTGTGTTTACATCTCGATCAGACAGTTGAACAGCTGGAAGTGGATTTGCTTTCCTATTATAAAAAGAGAAAAAAAACAAAAAAAAACCAAACAAAAAACCCCCCAAGCCAACCAACAGCGGGTATTTTCCTTTTTATTGAGGTACCCCCAAGCATTAAGACCTTTGCTTTTAAGCAAAACAGTGCACAACGTGCTTTTGTGTGCTGCACGTATAAACACATGAGAGATGGGAGCTGCAGAGATGCCTGTTTCATGGGAAGCACCCGAGGTGTGTCCCTGACTGACCACAGGCTTTCCCCATGCCCTCTCCTCTCACGCAATCAGCAGTCTTCAATGCTACTCTCTCCATCCCTGCTGCAACAGCAGTTGTTTATGTTCATGATAACGCAACTGCAACTTTCAGACACTAAATTTTTCAGGAATTCCAGAGCTGAGGACAAAGTGGGGCTAGTACATATTTCATCCACTTCCTATTTCGTGAGCTAGAGGCTTCTGATTTTCAGAAATACATCAGATGACAGATAGGCTGTGTAACTTGTCTCCTTAATAACCTGAAAAGCTCTTTCTTAAAGCCCAGCGACCCAGAGCAGTCGCTTACAGATACAAGGTTTCAGTATCCAGCAGGTTAACCTAAAACGTGGAGCAAACAGAACTTGAGATGCAAGTAGGTAACCAAGTCACCTTTGCAGCAGCCATGGTCTGTTCTCCATGAGATGTGCCGTGCTCCAAGGAAGTCTGTCGTGGGAAAGAGTGACCCTGTGACACTTCACTGTGAAACAGGGGACTGCAGAGAGAAAGTGCAGATTCAGATAGACCACTCTTTTTAAATTTTTTTATTTTCAGTGTTGGTTAAAAAGATCTGGTTGGTTGTCCAGGGAAAGGGGCCAATTAATGATGACATAAAAGAGCAGAGAGGACGCCTTAATTTGGAGATACTGTCAAAAATAGCTTTGAAAGAAGTTTCTGAAGCACAAGGGAGGCAGCAATCAAACATACAGTTTAGATTTCAGTTCTGTTTGGTGTTGCAGGCATTTTTTGATCTCTGTCCCTATAGCTACCCCTACAGCAGTAAACTAAATGGGTCTAGGGTTCAGGATTACTGGTCATCCTCTGTAGTGTCCCTAGTGTGGTTCTGTCCTAGCAAACAGCAGTCCCTGAGGCACAGCTCCAGGGTCCCTGTGTGCCGGGGCCCTTCCCAGCAGATTGTCTGTGTGAAACTGACCTATTTCAGGAGATAAGAATTTAGATGTGCGTATGAAAGCCATGTTGTGCCAGCTGGTTCCTGTGCCAAACAACAGTGCCTGACCTGCTTTTTTTGCTAGTAGAAACATGAGGCTTTTGACTTTTGTGATTCCTGCTGTGTTCTGTGTCAAAGCAGAACCTTAGGCACTGGCTGGAGTCAAGCAGTAAGAAGTCAGACTGAAGATCTGAGCATTTTATTGCCTGAGCAGGATTTCTGCAGAAATCTTTGCTCAAAGGAAGATACAGTTGCATTGGCTGGTACTACCAGAGTTTATGGAAGAAATGGATCTTACTATGAATAAGGTTCTATTATGAATAGACTCAGAAATGTTATTTCTTCTACATTAAGTAAAATATATTCATTAATACAACACTGGCCTTTATAAGAATGCTATACTGCATGGAAAATACTTTTGTTTTGACTAATGCTAAGAAGCAAGGGCAAATTTCAGCAGGAAGCAGTTAAGTTTCAAGCAAATGTCAAGAACAGATGGCATTTAGGTCTGAAGAAATTAATAAAGAAAGAAGGTCACTAGGGCAAATGTGTGCTTTTACATTAAAACAGCTGAAGGTAAAAGTGGGTTGGAAAGAGGTTGAATTTTCTTAAAATATCTGTCCTAAATATGAGGAGGAGGGTGGGATTCCTAGGAATTGTAAACTAGTGAAGTGTTACGGCTCTAGCAAAAATTGTACCATGGAGCACCTCCTTCACATACATGTACATGGTGTTTCTGATGCTGTCAGTGTGAAAGTGTTACAAATTAATATGGGGCTAGCGTTGATGACACTTTTTTTCAACTCATACAAAAACTTGGACAAGACCAGAAGGATCTAACAAGGACAAAGGAACATGCTTATCTCTTGCACAAATGTTGAGGATTATGGATGGACAAACTCTGTTAGGTGTTTGAGACTCACTGGCATAGCTGTGTTTTGGGAGTCTGGCTGTGAATGCAGAAGACAATATTTTCAGTGAAGGAAGGACCTTTAGTTCAGGAATTAACTTCTCCTCATCTAGTGCCCTGTGCCTATTGCCAGAATTGTCCAGAAGGACACTCTAGAATACACATTTAGGACACAGTCTTAAGTTGTATCAGAGGAGGTTTATTTTGGGCATTAGGAAAAAAATTTCCACAGAAAGGGTGAAAACTTTTCACCCTTTTTCAGACACTGGAATGGGCTGCCCAGGGTGGTGTTGGAGTCACTGTCCCTGGAGGTGTTTAAGGAAGGACTGGATGTGGCACTCAGTGCCATGGTCTACTTGACAAGGTGGTGTTTGTTCACATGGTGGACCCGATGATCTCAGAGGCTTTTTCCAAATTAATTAATTCTGTGATTCTGTTACTTTAAATTTCAAGGAGTAAGGGAAGATGTACAAAGGAATCTAAATAGGGAATCATTATCATGTGCACGTAATTCAAGTGAGAGCAGAACTAACTATGGCACTGTGGCATGAAATTTTCCTCGTATCAGCTGTACCTGTTTCTGGCAGGTATGAAGTCTGCAGGGGCTACAAAATGGCAACAAGGTGGCTTTCAGGAACAGATTACATGAATTAGGTCTATCAAAAAACTGAGACCTTTACTGAGCAAGTGGTCTGAACCACAACTTGTACAGAATCAGAAACTGTCTGTAAAATCATAGTACTGTACTGAGAAAAAATAAGAAAATTAAGACTCAAAGCTGTTATTTGCAGAAGTTCTCCGGAGTAAGTTAGGGAGATTTTTGAAACATACCCAGAATAAAATAGTAATGACTGTATACAGGCAAGAGGAAATAATTTATTTTTTTTTACACAGATTGACAATGAGTCTTTTCCTCATAATTATAGCAATAATTAGTGAATGATGTAAACTAATTCTGACTGAAATTAAGGCAGGCCAAAAAACCCTCAAACTGAGCAATAGAGAAAAAAACAGAGGGCTGAAAAATTTATTAGTGGCAAATATAGTGAAAATGTGAACCAACTGGGAAGAATCAAGACTTCAGAGAATCCCATTGGTAAGCTGAACAATTCCATGTTTTTACAAGATGTGAGCAAAATATGTTAAAGGAAAATCTAGCCTGTCTTCTTATTACACCATGAACATTAACAAACATGACTCATAGGTTCAGGGAACACTATTGCAATCATACTCTGCTTTCTGATGGCATAAAATATCTCCAGAAATACTTCTTTGTATGAAGTATTTATTTTAATACAAATCCTAAGAACTCAGTAAAAATAACATCAGTCTCTCCTTAAATATTAGAAAGACTCTTGATTTCAGGGTTACTCTAGGACTGAAAATTCAAGCTGAATGTGCTAGAAATATCAGCAGAGGCTGTGGTAGTCCTTTTAGCCTATATTAAGTTAGATTTTATCCAAAGGGTGCAGTGGAACATTCAGCTTGTTATGGCTGGATACTCCTTTTGTGTCCGCCAGAGTTCTTGATGAAACAAATGGGAAAGGAGCTGGCTTGGGCAGGAATCAAATGGACAAGACACTCAAATATGTGCAGTGAATAGAAAAAAAGCTAATTATCTACAAGGAAAAAGCTTTGCACATCAACTGCTCTTTGATGCCCTCCCTGAACTCAGTTTAATCACAAAACAGTGTACAAGCTTGGGATTTAAAAACTAGATGGTCCAATGAGAGACTTCTTGTCACTACTTGTGTGAAGACACACAGGATTCTGGAGATTAAGTCATCCTTTGTAAACCTCCTATCATTTATTGCCATAATTCTCCAAACCAGTCACTGGAAAAAATGTGGAGATACACTCCAGTCTTGTAAGGTATATGAGGAATGAATAAACCAGGGCTAACATTATCTCCAGGTAATCGGGTAATGAAAGGAGAATCCTTTGATGGGACCTTCCTATTGGAAGGTACTAGGAAACTCATTGCAACAAGAGAGGGGACCAAGGGAAACTACAGCTGATGTGGAGAAAGCCTCTCATTTGCATGGCTTTAAAAGGGCAGATTAAAAAACTCTTCTGATCTTATGAAATCTGGAAAGGTGTTTTTTTTTTTTTCTGTGCTTTTCCATTCTAATTGAACCAATGCTGTGGACAGCATTAGCACCAAAAAGCAAGCAGAGTTCGTGCAGCTGATGCCATAGCTACCCTGCACAGCAGAGCTTCCAGAAAGGGCCTGGAAGAGCAATGTAATCTTAAATGCCTGTCACAAGACAGAAGGTAAGGTGGTTTCCTGCAGGTATAGGGAAATCTATAGGGCAAGCATCTCCCCATATTTTGATTTAGCAAATATTCATTCTGGAAGTGGCTGTAGAAAATCTGTCCTGTTGTTTACCTGGATGGTTGGCACAGAATCAAGACTCTTCCATCACTCTTGGTGGCTGTAAAACATATCTGACATGTGGAGCACATGATCCTCTTTCCTCTCCTCCCTTCCTTCCCTTCCGGGTAACAAGTCAGACGAGGTCTCTTGTTAGTCGTTCCACAGCTGTTAAAGGTATCGGGAGTGAGATCTGCCTGTAGCCCCAAGTGTCTAAATGGAAGGACAAGAGTCCTTGGCTGGAGATTTGGGACTCTGAAAATGCTTCAGTCCAACAAAACTCTATAGCTTCAGGCTGTAAGGTCCAGACCTTGTCAGCTAAATAAGTTAATCCTAAAATGTGTAATGGGGACACAGCCACAAGCAACAAAATTCATATGGGAGGACGAAACTGTAAGTCCATCCCGCTAATGGCTTGTGCAAGAGCCCCAAATTCTACCTTTGCTATTCACATTTCAAATTTTGTGTCTCTGTGTCTTTGTTGTCATAGTGACAGAAGGCACCAAGAATATTCTCTGGGTTTTGTCTTTGTCATGGATGCAGAACATCCTTTGGCATGTATGTTTTCTCTCCTTCATGGTTACTTTTTTCTTTAGCTTTCCCAAGAGCTTAAAAAAAATAAAACTGAAATAATTAATGGAGTTCACTATGCTTATGCTCAGTAAATTAGATAGTGAATACAAACACACATAAACAAATACAATACATACTTGGGCAGAATGTCATGATTAAAAATATGCTGCAGGTACTATTTGTTTTTATTTCACCCAACAGGAAATCTCATGCTGGCTGTAATGGGAGCTTAGACACCTGCATTCAACACAAACAGCAGTAAGTGCCTGAACCTGAACCTCACATTCGGCTTCTCGGATAATATTTTGAGGTTGAGTTGTCAAAATACACAACTCCCACTTAATTCTTGTTGTGCAGGGAAGAGGCAGAGAGGGGACTGTTAAAATTCCTGACACTAGAAACATCGTGTGCTTTTGTCTGCAGTATGGGAAGCAGGAATTTCAAAGTCATAGGTGCTGTTGTCTTGTTCTGTGGGGAACACAATCTAGGTCAGAGTTTTGGGCCATGCACCATGAAACGACTGAAATGAAACAATGAAGACTTATAGTAAAGGAAAGAAAATGTTCAGGATTTAACAAAAAACATGGACTTTCTTTAAAAATATTAGTAGAGCATGTTAGTTTTGAGTACATCTGATGTGGTGGTAGAGAATAAATGGATTTGCATCCCACGAACACTATTAGAAGAGTGGTGTGACATGGCAGTAAGATGAAATGTCTGTGAACAGTAATGTAAAAGGCAAGTGCAGGTAAATGTTCAAATGGACATTCATCAGATTTACAGGTGAATCCACATGAGAGGATGCCTGAACTCTACTGTGGATCAGTGAAATTTATTTTTATGCCACTCTAACCTTCCTAACTCCCAAGCTGACATACTTTCATGTAACACCTGTAGTGTCCACATAGAGATGAGAAAACACATCAGTGACAAGAGTAAAGTGGGATTTATAGTGCCTGGCAGCAGTAGCCTGGGGTTTTTGCACTTTTCTCTCTATATCAGTAGAATTCCAAACTTAGTGTCTTGGCTCAGTACCTGCATATAAAATTAATTATATCAGGATTGGTAAGTGTGCCTCTCTGTGAAATGTAAGGGGAATGTAAATCTTCATAGACTGAAACAGTTAAAAAGTTAATAGTGTGGCTGGCAGTTAACCTTATGGAAAACACAAGCAGCTTCTAGCAACAGCTCTTAAACAATGAGTCAAGGTGGAGCCTTCTTGAATGAGATTAGTTGCCAGTGAAATTAAGATATCTCAACTTTCTGTATGTCAGTGTTCATACACATTTGGAAATAAAGTGTTGACAGATGGTTCTCATGAACTACATCTGGATATATAAGATACCAAAGTTATGTGCATTATTCAGATAGAATATGGAAATACTCATGGACTCAGGATATAATGAGAATGGCCTATTTCAAGAATGGCATATTTCCCAAAGTTGATTGAAGGATATAATCATGATTGATGCAGAACCAGATCAGTAGGAAATCAGAGTGAAATTTATCTTTTGGATATGGATAAGAATTTCCTTGGTGGCAGTGATGTTAGAATTTAAATAGCCATTCCCTATGTTAACTTAAAATCATTGGGTATGTATGAAAACAGACCTTTTCTCTTGTCAAGACAAAACTGTAGGACACAGGTAGTTTGCAATAAATTTAAGTGTGTTAAAAATTCCTTATTTTCCCAAATACCTTCAAATCACTATTTTTTATAAGGAAAAATAAATTTAGTAAGTCCCATGAGCTCATGTACCCTTTTGGAACAATTTGCATGAATGGACTGAATAGGAAGAAGGTTAATTTCCCAAACATACCCCATTTCAGTAAAGAAAAGGATGGATGAGCTTACTTTGAGAGTTAATTTGCTGAGAAAGAGGCCTGGAAAAAGCAGGATGAAGATGAGTGATTATCTCCCACATGAGATGGGGACACAGAGTTTGTGGTGTTTATCTGCACGTGATAAAGTACTTTTTGTGTAAAAGTGACCAAGGCAAGGAACCATTGTAGTGGTGACCATGTTGCTTCAGATCTGCTGGTTTGCCTGCTGAATATTCCTCTGAGAGAGCATGAAAAAGAGATAATTCTTGTTAAAATGCATGGAACTATGTTTGCCCATTCATCAAAGGAATGGTTCTTTTCCTTTCAGAATTAAGCATGGTATGTTACACAGACTTCTAGGGGAAGGGGAGGTACCCCCAGCATGTCAGGTAAGAGGCAAGTAAGGGGAAATGTAAACATGTATTCCATTTTCTGCCTATAGGGAGAACAAGAGTTGAGCAGGAATAAAGTTTGAAACCCTAGTTAAACTCCAGATGGACAGTTCAAGAAGGGTGGATTCCAAATCATCTGCTGTGGTCCATATTTTGAGGAGAGAGAGAAACCTGACTCATGTTACAGTAAATCTCCAGTGGAAGGATCTTCAGCATTTTTCCATCTGGACCAGTTCCTTTCAGCACAATGATGCACAAACATGGCTTTTGTGCTAAACTAACACATAATTTGGACTTTCTAAGAAGAGTCACTTAAAAGCCAAGTGAATCCCAACTGTTACTGAGCTCTATTACAGCATCAGTGTCAAGCTTTGTGATCTTGTGCCTGAAGCCACTCAAGAGGAGAAATATTTCCTTCTGGGCTATAAATTAGAATAAAATGATACACACTACCTCTTCATAGCTGGGAATAAACAATTAGATTTCAACCTAATTAATACTGACAACTTTCTCTAGCTATGCAATTTTTTCATGCTAGAAGCAACGTGTTCAGTACTTCCTAGAAAAATGCTCTTCTAGGATGGCTAATTGGTTGGAAGTATTTTCTGAAATAAAAGTCAGCCTACCACTTGATGCCTTGATCTTTGGACCAGGATTTGTTTTCTTTCTCTTCTAGAGAAATGTTTATTAGATGACAAGATTCAGAGCTTTCAGATTTGGTTAACATTTCAGCATGAAGTATCTTTACAAAAGTGTCCAAAATTTTAAGGTAAGTTGTTGATGTACTTTTGAAAAAAATATTTACGTTCTTTACCTTGTTAGGAAGAAATGCAGATCAGTTTTTCCCACCCACATTAAATAAGGAAAGACTCAACAATTCTCCCTGAAATAGGAAGCCTCTGAACCTAGCAGGACCCTGCATCCTATGTATTTTTAAAAGCATAACAGACCATGAGATTTCTTAACCAAAATGAATTATGGAAAACAAGTCTTTTAGTAGTTTAAAACTGAATACTGTTTGTCACTTTTAAATGGAAAACCAACACTTAAATAATTAAGATTCAACATTATTAATTTACTGCAGACTTGGCAGTTAAAAAAGAAAGATCACACAGTACAATTTTCTTTTAAAAACCTTTTAAACCTAGATGGGGACATTAGGCACCTGATAAACTGATCTGTATAATGAAGGAAGTTAATGGATATATTTGGTTTTACCCCTATCTTATCACTTCCTAGTGTAAATGAAGCCTTTAAATGGCTAGGGATTTTGCTTTAGCATTTGAATAAAATGAAAATTAATACACCTGTATGTGCAGTGGAAACACACAACAACCAAGCTTTAGTAGAATAGTCAAATACTGTTTCTAAATTCCTGTAGAGTATCACCTGAGGAAATCAGAATATTTGAAAAACAAAACCAAGGAACTTCAGTCTATCTCCAACCTACCTCACTTCATATCAAGATAACCTTCAGGAAAGATTTTATGTAACACTGTTGCAAAAATTGCAGAAATTACTGAGTAGCCTCACTGTAGGATATAAAAATCAGTTTTCAATTAATTCTATAATGTAGCTTACTAAAATATCATAACTTAAAAGATAATGGAAAACACATGATATTTCATTGAGAATACTGTTCATCACTTAAATGGTTTTCTATCCTTTTTTCTTTTAAATAATGTATTTTTATGTGCAAAATGAATTTGTGTGGTAATATGTCCGTATGGGTACTGTGAACTTCCTGAAATCTAGATACATCATCACATTATTTTTTTCAAAAAGTTTCAATGTAATATCCTATCTAATTGCAATTTATGCATTTTTTTCTTCTTTGCATGAATAAAGGGAAAAACATCTTCCATATTTACATAGCCCCTTCAAACTACCTTCTCTAGAAGTTCATTCAGTAGAAACACAAAATTTCTTGATGTACAAAAGGGAGATGGACACAACATTCTTGCATTGTTTAGATAAAAATTTCATATAAATACAAACCTGTTCCTCTGAGACCTTTATTATGGGAAGTGCAAAATCAATATAGAAGCAAAGGCCTAAGCATTCTACATATCCTCAGAGTAGCAGAGGGAGAGACCAAACCTGACACCTCAAACTGCTTTGTGGAGGCTGTCTGGGATGCCTTCGTCCTGATGGAGCCAATGTACTTGGGACCCTGTAATGATTTTGCAGGAAATTCTTTAAAATTGTATCACCAAATGAAATAAAATCATGGTCTTTTTGTGCATTCAGCCTTTTCTGTAAGAATATGGATGCTGCTATCAACTCAGATGTCAGAGCACATTGTTTTTTACTTTAGCTTCTTTAAATTGACAACATTGCAAAAGGAAGGAGAAATAGCTCTGGGTACCTTACAGCAGAACTGTAAGGAAATGTAGCAGACCTTCTCATGTGTAGCCTGTGAGTTTACTTTGGAAAGAACCCTAGCACTTAATTTGTGCAGGAGGAACAAAGCTCTCCTGGACTGGTACCAATTTCTATTCGTCTTGGAACAACCCCCACCCCCCAGCTCATGTTCCAGCCCTCTTGGAATTTCTTTTTGTTAGCTTGCTTTTTTAGCTGGCTACATACACTCTGAAAATTGCAGAATTAAAGAACTGGTAGGGTTGGAAGGGACCTCTGGAGATCACTCAGTCCAACCCTTCTACCAAGGCAGGGTCACCTACAGCAGCTGACAGAGGAATGTGTCCAGGTGGGTTTTGAGTGTCTCCATCGAGGGAAACTCCACAAGCCCCCTCGGTAGCCTGTTCAGTGCTCTGCCACTCTCAAGGTAAAGAAGTTCTTCCTCATGTTGAGGTGAAACTTCTTGTGGTTTAGTTTAAGGCCATTGCTCCTTGTCCTGTTGCTGGGCACTGCTGAGAAGAGCCTGGCACTATCCTCTTGGCACCCACCATTCAGATATTTATATGTATGGATGAGATCCCCTCTCAGTCTTCTCTCCTCCAGACTAGACAGGCCCAGCTCCCACAGTGTCTCATAAAAGAGATGCTCCAAGTCCCCTTAATCATTTTTCTGGTGGTCTGCTGGACCCTCTCCAGCATGAGAAATGAACGTGACTACAAACATATTAAATAATCGAATCAAACATTCATTCTGTTTTCTTTATATACTTACATTTTATTACAGACTAATATGAAACCATCTCATATTCATACTAGAATTACTGTAATTACTTGTGAGCAAATTTAAACCAGTCTTGAATGTTTATATTTATTGCAAGCAGATTTGTATCTCCTGCTTATATATTCTACATAAGGATCCAAAATGTGGCTGAATATAAACAAGTTATATTTGGTTGTCTACAGAAATAAAAGTTAAAAATAGTACTGAAAAGAAATTTTACAGTAATGTATTCACACAATGACTCTTCAAATCAAATCAATGAAGTAGTATAGGATAATCTGAATATTAGATTTGAAGGCTGATTTATTTTCAAATAAATGCACCTAAAATTGTTCAATTAAAAATAAGTGTCAGTATTTGGTGCTGACGACTACAGACATCTTTAATGTTTAAAGCACAGATAACTACCCCCAGGCCCATACAGCAACTTTCACAGATTCTACTTTACATTAGATCATGAAAGAACCTCTAAAATGCAAAGTGTACATAGCGCAGGATTTATGTCCAAGACAATGCAGATTGAAATCCTGTGAATTTTCATAAGGTAAAAAATTAAAGCTATATAAACTGATTTTTTGATTATTCTGCAAAGTAGAATCATGTATGTTCTTTTGTAATACTTCCACAAATTTCCATTAAAGCTTTTTTAACAGAGACAGTAGCATGAGCACAAGGATCCCACTGGCTTCCAAAAGAAAAGTAGTGCAGTTCCTCAATTAAGCTATTTTTTCCTCTTATTTTTGCAAGCCAGTTGGGTCAAGACAAACAGGCTAATGCAAGCAAGAAAGTAAAACTGTAAGCTTTTACATTAAGTGGCTGAACAATTATTGTACATGGTAAAACAAAAAAGATCTTTTGCCACAAGCCACTGCAGGAATATATGAGCTTCAGTGGCCAAAAAGCTTGAAATACTTTCTAAGTCTTCACGTACATTTGGTTAGCGCTTACCAGTTTCAAGACATTTACAGAAGCAGTTATGGAGACATTATGCTGTTAAAGCTGCAACAATTTAAACGAGGCAAGTTAGAAGGTTACATAGATTTTTAGACTTTTCCTCTTTCTTTTTTTTCTTCATACATAAAAATCTGTCTCCTTTCAATGTCTCACCCATAATCAAACATTCTAATGCATTTTGACCTAATTTCTACTTTTTAATCTTTTTTTCTTTTGCAGTAAAACTCCCAGGTTAACACCTGCTGCAGTGGACTAGGTTTACATGGCAATAGTAACAGGGACTGAAGCAAAAACACATCAAGTGAAGCCAAGTTGATGTTTTATGTTCATTTCATTAAACGGTCTATTTTAACAAACAAACAGCACCAACTTTTAAAGGTAAAAGTATTGCTAAATCAAAGTAGAAACTTCCACTTAAATTCAAGCATTCTTTCTCCTCCAAAAAATGACATGTTGAACTAAAATTTCTCAAACATGTATACAGGTGTTTCAGCCTGAACAATGTTGTCAACAATATCTAAGTGTAGGGCTACATGAAGTTTGCAATGAACTGCTTTTTTAGTAGGCAGAACAGGAATGCAGCATTTTCAAAAACATCAAGCAAAAATTTCCTTAAGGCTAAAAGATAGAACTCACAAAGTAAAAAAGCAGGAGGCTTTATAGAGTAAAAAAACTAGCAGTTACAATATAGCACTGCAAGTACAGCGCTCTAATCGCTGCTACCACAAATCCCAACAGAACATCAATAATTTGGGTGAGACTCATAGAGCAACAGACCTGTATTTCTAATTTGACATTCATTAGTATTTTAACATTCAGCCACAACTCCACTCTAAGCTAAATTTAAGTGGCCAAAACTTATAGTTATAAAAAAAGCCTTCAAAACATATACTTAAAAAAAATAGAAATGGTGTGTTAACAAATGTATGCGTAAAACAGATTTATAAATAGCTACAGTATGAAAAATATTTCAGTGCAAAGGCAATTTTAAGATTTCTAAAAAATACATTACAAATAATTTGTTAACTACACACAAGAAATTTGTCACTGCTACTGGTATAAAATGTATACCCATATTAACTTCTTAAAAATATATACACCAGTGTTTTATGTAGGGGACAGCTCTAACTGACCAACATTCAAGTCTGCAATGGCAAGTATATGTACACACACCCACACATGTGTATGTATTTCATAATGCTACTGCTATAAGGACATTCTTTGAAACTTAAAAGTGCTATATGTTAAATGATAAAAAAAACTTTTATCTGTGGTGCTTATTGTTAGACTTTGTAAAATTCTGTTATCTTTGGTATACTGAAGATTACATAACTAACTTTACAATCTCTGCTTGGCCCAGGGCATTTTAATAACAAATCACTGTTCGTTTAATATGAAAACTACTCAAAATACTGTGAGGAACGTTTCCTTCGAAGTTAATTTTTCTTTTATTAAAAAGTAAAGTAGTAAGTAGACTTCTTTTGCCTCTGCTTTTTCTTGTTAAAACACAAAAAAAGGAAATAATTTTTCTTTGCCACCCTTGTCCGCATGAAAGACAACTAACAATGTCTTTGTCAGGTCTTCCAGTAGGTGCTGCAGGTCTGATTCCAGATATTTTGTTTTCACACTGAAATAAATTTTTAGGTAAACTCCTCACAGAGGTACTGAATAAAGATGGCTGTTAACCAGTTGTAACCACCAAGCTGAAATTGACTGAAATCGGATTACTCCTCCAGATATTTTTGCACCCCAAAATAAAACACTGGACTAAAGAAACAACACAAGGATGCAGCTAATAGTTCAATTACTGCAAGGTAACATAAACGTAGCAGAGAAAACAGAAGTGCAAGTTGGCTGTCATTCTTAAGGGAATTCAGACAGAATCCTTGCAGTCAAACTAGTTTCTATATCCCAACTGTGATTCAACAGTTAGTCAACAGTTGTGTGCCACCTCGTGGTTTGCTTGCAAAAGCTAACAGTTGTGTGCTTTGTAACACATCTACCAAGGCCATTGGCCAGTATCTAACCACACACGCACACAAAAAAAAAGACAAACCAGAATTAAGAGGATGAATCAAGACAGTAAAAGATACTCATCCAGAAAACCAGCTTTTCTTCTTTTAAGAAAAAAACCCAACTGTGTCAAAAAAAGCTTAATATATAGTACTTTCTACTATATATATTTTACAATCATAGGGCTAAGTGAGAACACCAGACAGTGTGCATCTTTGACAAATTCAAAGATGTTTTAGGCAAAATGCTTACATTCAATTTATAAGTAGATACTGACATTGGTGATATTTACCTATTTAACAGCCAACTTGACTTCATATTGTGTGTGCATACTCTACACGAGGATTGTTTTGCCTATCTTTCTACAGGGGAAAACTAACCAAAACCATACATAGCCCTGATTTGGCCACTTACAAGGAAGTGAACATTACAGAGTGTTTCTTGAAAGCAGATTTGCACAGAGGAAACACCAGTTTGTTCTACAGAAAGAGCAAAGAAAGAAAAAAGGACAGAGGAAAATCAGAAACAGCGTTTGTTAAATATGCTTTAGGAGAATTTAATTTGAAAACGAAAGTTAACTGAGACAATTGCTCCTGGCTGAAAATTAAAACTGTTGATCTCAAAAATGTAGGTCACTGACTGAAACTATGCACTTCAAGTAACAAAGAAAATCACTAAAGATGACAGAAGTAGTAAATACACTGAAGTCTTGACATAGGATGAAAAGAATTTTTAGTGCTACCAGTCTCACAGTACCAGACTGTGCAGATTGTTCATTGCTCCAGTAGTTCAAAACATAAAAGGAGGCCTATTGGCCTGGAAGGGTTCATACTTCTAGCTCTTGATCCTGTTTGTCTCAACACTACCTCAGACAGCAAAAGCCACATATAGTTTAATATGTTTCTGTGACATGTCTGTTTCCTGAACAAATAAATAAACAAAACCACAGTTTTTAAAGGCTTGACTTGGTGTTCTGTCATATGGACGTTTCCAAACCTGACCCACTGTAGTGGCAGCCTGCACTGGGACGGCAATGCTTATTTGAATAGCCAAAGACAGATGGAAGTACTGAATAATCAACGCCTCTCCACTGCGTAAACATCACTTTTTTAGAATGAGAATTAGACCTTCTTGCTGGGGAATTGCTGCAGTCACTGCTCCTGTATCTTGGGCTTTTCAGACAGGCAAGAGGTGTGAATTCTGAGATGTGCTCCTGACAATGCCTCGATGCGTTCTGTTAAAAGGAAAAAAAATAAACAAATACATAGTAAATAGACAATCTTGGAACCAAAAATATATAATTGTTTTCTTTCATAAGACCACTGTCCCCTTGGTATAATACCTTTACCTAGATCAACACTCTGGCTATTTGTTTCATGTGGAAGTATAATCTTGTGTTGCTTTGCAATCAACCAATTTCAACATGATTAGTTTTATATTAAGACCTACAGAACCAGGCATGATTTTACACTTAATTTCTAAACCTGATAATGAGAAGAGATGAAGACACAGAGGCCTGCCTTCAAATGTTTTAAATCAAGGTTATATTTCATTTTGGAACTTCCCCTTGTTTTACCTCTGAACTTCTTATGTGGAATTTTAAGACAGGACAGGTTCAAGTACTTTGCCCTGTACCTACAAAGAGAGGAAATCC
Source organism: Trochalopteron elliotii (assembly GCA_024734555.1). Classification (NCBI taxonomy): domain Eukaryota; kingdom Metazoa; phylum Chordata; class Aves; order Passeriformes; family Leiothrichidae; genus Trochalopteron; species Trochalopteron elliotii. The sequence goes on along the minus strand of JANPWX010000182.1, from coordinate 2,109,352 downwards.
TTTACAGTCAGTTTGTGCTAACAGATGAAGCTTCCAGAGTTTATTGCACTTGCTTTGTACTTCTAAGCAGTATTGAATTTTAGACTTGCTTGGGTTATGTGTAGCATCTATACAGGTAATTTATACTGTACATCTCAGTACTATCTTGGTCTAATTGCCCATTAGAATTTATCTTTCTTAATAATCACTCCACACTCTGGCAGAATTGGCACGTCCGCTCAGGAAATGCTCAGGACTACAGAACACCACAGCTGCATGACAAGAGTCTGGACATGTGCACAAACTGAAATAAAACTAGCACAGCCCTTTTCCCAATGAGTTTATAAAATTCTTTTCACTAAATGCACATATAATTTCCAGGTATAGAGGTATCTAACATATAAATGCATTATAAACATGTTTCAAAGCAATGTTATTCATCAATCTCTCCATGAATGCTATATAAATCACTTAATCCTCTATTCTTAATCATCCCCTTCTTCCCTGTTAATCAGAACAGGACAAAATCACAACATAAATATTAATGATGTGGCTTATAGAACTTTGGCTGCAATGTAACATGACACTTCAATGCCAATCACAAGCTTGGAACACTACTCTCGCATAACCTAGAGCAATCTGAAAGCTCTCTTAAAAAGACACTTTTGGAAAGGTCACAAAACTATCCTAAACTGCTTACCACAGTGAGGCCTGGGTTCTTTTAAACAGATATAGACCAAATAGCAACGTTATTACACAAAAACCAGGTAAGACATTAGCAGATTTCTTTGGAAATGTAAGAGGGTGTAGTCATACAGTTTGGTAATAAATTTTCCAATTCTTTCAGCTAGAAAGTGAAGCATTTTAGTTACCATAGATAGTTCTAAAAATAAAATGCCTTTTTCTACACAGGGCTCTGAGACAAGAGCCTTTACCAAGGCTGAAGCTAGTCAAGGAAGTTGCAATTTTCTACTACTACTTGTGTAACAGTCATTAAAAGCAAATCAGCTATTTTAGTTACCTTCAGCTACTTTAAAGTCCTACAGCCCCCAGACGACATGACATTTGTCCTTTTCACATACTGCTAACTTTGCACTTTCACTTAGTTCCTCATATGCTGCTTTTGGGGTCAGGAAAACATGAAGAGACTGAAACAGTCATGGCATCCAGGTAGGAATCATTAGAATAGAGTGTACCTTCTTACTCATTTGTGTAAGCAGTGGTATAGCAAGGAGATGATGTAAAGCAAAGAACTTCATTCTGCTGGCCTTATGTTTGGGGAATTTAGTTCACCACTTATGCTGCTGTCTCAGATATTCCGCCAAATTATCACACTTCTCTCTTTATCTGAGGCAGTGACACAGCAATGCCCTGGTGTGTACAGAACACAGCACTGTGGCAGACACTACCAGATGCATGGCCCCAAGTCTTCTGGCCCAAGGTCCTATTCACAAGTAACTCACTATGATTAACTTCACATGTCACCATCTGCATTTAGTCTATATACACATTCAAGAACATCAAAGATGATGGATAAACTGCTCATAGGTAAGAATTATCTCTGACTTTATGTATTCTATATTGTGGTGTAATGTGAGTACACACTACAATGATGACTGCAGTTCTTATAGAAGAAATGTCACACAACACCTATACATAATACAATGTATTTATAGGACATGAATATGGATATATTGATTTATTGGTTTCCTACACAATTAAGTTTCTGAGACAAAAAGATCTTACCTGTGGCATGGAACATCTCTTGCAAAAACTAGGCTCTCAAAGTAAAACAATGATTTTGTATCAATACTAATAAAGTACATCAAAAACTCTGGAGGAAACAGTTGATTTGTAAATAGCACCAACAAAAATTAATCCAAATTGGCAACACGTACAGTACTGTTACCTAGCTTTGATCTAATTATGGCTCGGAAGGTGAAAGATTTCCTTCAAGAAGTGGCCCATCGCAGTTCGTCAGTGCATTTTGGGCTGTTTTATGTTTCATACTCTTCTGCAAGGATGAGGAAAAACAGTGAGACTCTTGCTGAATACAAGAAATGAGAATGAATTGTACCATTTGGTAACTGTTACAGCAAAGTCCTATAAAAGTGATAGATTTTCTGATAGATTTAAAAAGGAAAGGTTATCCAGTGTAAAACAAGGTTTCTATTTCTGGATCCTGAGATTAATAATTTGAGGGTGTTTTTAATTCCATTTCAAACTCTGTTAAAAAATTACTCTCAAAAGCACTAAACTGACTAAGTACTGTGGGCTGTGAGTCCTGCCCCTCTAACAATAACCTGCACTGAATGGGAGAGGTGCCTGTGCTACCAGGAGGCCAAATCAATCCTGCATTAAGGGGTGGATATCCCGCTCCACTACTCCCCAGAACAACCGGCAGCTGAAGGGAGTGGCCCACACGGAGGTGATGGGGCGGTGCTAACGAGGGCTGACTTACAGCTCAGTCATTACACTATGGGCAGAGAGGCCCGGGGAGTTGCCAAGGAAACTTCTTTCACAGCATTCAAATATTGCAACAGCAAGATCCACTGCTTTGTTACCACAGAGGAGGAGCCTGACACGTGACAAAGGCAGCAGTTGGGTGGAGAACACTTTTCTGAGCGCCCAGTGCAGTTGTTCAACAGCAGCTAAGCCCACTGCAGAACAGAAGAATGATGAATCCCCAGAGAAGCTTCCCCAGGCAAAAGGATCACTTTGGGTTTCCCCAGGTGCAGCAAAAAGGGTAAAGATCTCATAAGATGGCTGACGGCCCAAGCTTCTGACTGAGTGAAAGCAAAGTAAAAAATCATCAGTCAAAAACAAAGAGAAAAAGAAAAATATTTCTTAAAAAGGGATGAAAGTACAGAAGTAATTTACAGTTCAGAAGCTAAACACCTGGTATTTCAGCTACCAAATACTTGGAATTGCTGAAACACTGTCAGTAAAAATGAAAATTATAAAAATGGAAATAGGATAATTTAAATTGAATTTATATTTTCCATAAAAGAGCAGCTGAAATTCTGCTACTAATAAAACAAGAATAAAGAAAAAGAAAATATAATCAAAGTAGATTGGATATATTAAAAAAAAATACTCCATTGCTTTTTAGAAGTAAAAGCTTAAAGAAGCCTCACAGCTGCACAATCACCAGTTAAAGCATAAAATTCAGTTTGTCATTGAGCCAGAGCTGCAGAGACTATATGTGCAAGAAATAAGTAGATTTTGACTGAAATTACCAAAAAGCAACAGATTCCTCCAAAGCTTTTGCAGAAGTAATGTTTTAGCCCAAGAAAACAGTTCATATATATATATATATCAACAGACATGCACATATATATATACACTTGTATGTACATATATGTATGTGTATACACATATATGTCTGTATGTATTTATATATCACAGGAAAGCCCTCTGAAAAAAACCCAGAGCTGTATGTGGTATGTTTAAAAACATCTGAATGTTAATGATGGTAAACAATTGCTCACCACACACTGGAGTGACTCTCAAATAACCGAAAAATTTCGAAGTATAAGAACTGCATCAAAGCCTCAATGCATTCTTATTGCCTGAGTAGAACTAATTTAGTAACCTGGGAAATGGTCACTAGTTCTATTTCAGTCTTTTCAATTGTTCCGGAAGCCTTTTTATTATAAAGAAAGCAATATCACTTTTAGGAATGCAGTACATTTAAAATAATTATTTGTAAGCTCAGTTAAAACCAATCCTAAGACACTTAAGAGACAATTTTAGTCAGAATTGTCGATAATAAAAAGAACTATTTTTCCTCTAATTTACATAATTACAGTAAATTTTATTGACTATATATTTTTGAAGGGGAAAGAAGGAGGAAATACATTTTTTATCTTAACCACTTAAAGATATAAAATCTGCAATAGAAACCAACAGTCTCTGAATATTAAGTACAAAACAGTTTTCTTGTAGACTGTAGGGGAAATAAGATTTACTAGCATTTCTTCTACTTTTATATTAAATATTGTCATAAACTTTCCGATCTTGAGCTGTTTTCTGTCTAGAAAGAGCCCAGAATTTCATAAAAACACATATAAGGAAAGCTCAGTTTCAAAATGTATTCTTGAAAAAGAAAAAAAGCTGCATTTTCTAGCAGCAGAGAAGATACATTAATATATTCCAAAGACTGTTCAAGTGGTTTCCAGTACCACATTTTCTGTATGATGCTAGCAACATCAGGCTAATCAGAATTATCACTTATTTGTGTGGCCACTATCCTACTTATTCAGTACAGTGGAAACACAACATGCCTTCATCTACAGACAGACCAATGATCAAAATGAGGGTATAAGAGTCATAGATTGCTGAGACAGAAACATTCTGTAAAATGCAGCAAGAACAGTGACAAAATTGATAGTGATAGTGACAGTGATGGACTGTGACAACAATTCATACAATCTTTGAGATACACAGAAGGAAAAAGCTATACTAAAAAGTATTCCTCAAAATATACCTGACATGAATCACAAATGGAGATAATGAGTATGGTAAATAACTTCTGATGACAAACTTTATAAAGTCCTTTGAATGAAATGGCCAAGCATGCAGAAAGGCAGAAAAAAGTCACCTTTTGTTCCATTAGAAACTTAGACTGCTTGAAGTCTGAGAAAGCATAAAGATGGTGGACTGCTCAACAGAAAGGCACTGATGTTTACTCTGATTTCCCCAGAAGATTGTAGGAAGCAACCGAACACATCATTTATGTTTAAAGCAAGGTAGCAGTTATTTAGAGAAAGCAGATTGGAAGACAGGAAGAAACAAAGAGAGGGAAGAAGAAACACAAGCGATATAACTGGTTAAAAATCACAGATCTTTGACTAAATATTAAAAAATTGCCAGTGTTGAGCCCAAAGTCTGCTTTATTATTGATTCATTTTCCAGTACTAATACACAATGTCTGTAAGAAATGCTATGATACCTTTGTTAGGGGTTTTTATTTACTGGCTTGTTTCTTTACCTTAACCCTTGCTCATTGTCTCTCCTTAGACTTTTAAATTAACTATTTTGAATCTATACTGAGGTCAACTCCTTCCACAAGTAGTACATATGGCAAAGAGACATCTAAGATCTCCAAATGAAAAAAACATTAAATAGTGATCTGCCTGGGAATGCTTTCATGCTATTCTTTATTCTTTCCTGAAGTGAGGCATCATTACACCTGTATATTCTAGGAATACAAAAGAGTGGCAGAGGGTTTTACATTTGCCACAGGGATATTTTTTCCATGGTAGCAAAGTTCTTTTATTCCTTTCCTCTTATAAAAATACCTTCTCAATTAAACATCAAAATCCTACCTAATCCCTTCCATTGTTGGTAACTCTTTCTTTTAACCTACTGGTGGCAGCTGATGGGCTGAAAAGGGCAAGGGCAGTAACATTAGGTTTAAAGTTCAGCACCTCTACTGTCCTTCACATTCTAACACATATAATATGTAAAAGTTTAGTGTGGTTAAAACACAGGAAACATTTTCTATTCATGTCCTTCCCACAGAACCTGGCTTCCTCTCCAGCCTTAGAAGAGCTGGCCTGTATTTACACAGTTGTTCTCCTTTTGGGCTCATCAGATGAAAGGAGAGAATAGATTTTAAAATCCTCGTCCCATTGGCAGAGCAAGGCACGTTTATGTACAACTAACAGATCAGAACAAGCAAAATGTAAGTTGAAATATAAAAGAGGGAAAAATTATTAATTGGATATGAGTAAGTTTTAATACATGTGTTTTTGTAACAGGCACCAGTATGTTATCAGATGTAAGTGCCTCTTATCTACCCTTATGGAGATCCCAATCCCCTTGCTCTTCTTATCTCCTCAAATCAAAAATCATGTTGAGCCATGTAGCTGTCTCCCACCATCCTCATCAGCTGATTTCCCTGTGGTTGCTGGTATGGAGGCACAAGTGTTGCCCCAGGATTCAGGTTAATGCCACCATGTAAGTAACAGGCAGCATCTTTCACCATATTGCTCAGACACCACAGATGGGGAACCTCTGCTCTAATCTCTGACCTTGGCCTAGATGATTAGACATTTGTAATACAAAAAAAAACCCACCTAACTTCACAATGAAAAAGATTATTTACCTGAATTCTTTCTGTTGCTGTAGGCCACAACTGCCTGCATAAGACCTTCTTCAAAACATCTGGAAGAAGGCTGACAGTTATGAGGAGAATTATACCCAGCCATGCAGGACCACTGGACAGCATTTGCATGAATACGTAATACATCCTCTGATAATTGAGAAAAGGCCTGGGAGGAAAAAAGATAAAATAATTATTACACCTCAGTACACAAAAGAAAAGCTGACTATTAAATACAAGAATTATGCCAGTGATGAATTACTTCAGGTTCAGTTTCCCAGTTTGTAGGAGTTCATCCATCCCAGTCTTCTCAAAGGGAGAGCTAACCATGCATCATTTGGAGAGAACTACCTTCCTTTTGTCTTCCAGACTGCAGGAAATACGCTGTCCCCTCCCTGTCATGGTGTCTCTCCCTTGCAAAGTTAATTTAAGTTCATTCTTAACATGTTTATGCTCTTCCATGTACCCTCATCTTGCCCCAGGTATTTTCCACATTTCTTCTTAGCGTCCCACCCACCATTCCCCTGGTCTTTGCTAAGGCACACTACTTTGTATGTATCCTCAGAGTAAGGCTCATTAACCACACTTATTTTCATACCTCTCAGGCTCCCCTAAGCATCTCCAATGCTTTCATGTTATGCTCCCCATCCTATTCACCACACAGTTAATCCAACCACACTGTTAATACCTCCTCTTCACTGTCTCCCTGTATCCCATGCAGTTGCATGATCATTAAAATGCCATCACTGTATGTTACTGGGAACCAGAAGCCATAATCACTGAGAGCCAAGATCAAGGGGCATTTTGCAGCAACACTGCAGTGTAAAACCAGTAGGGCAGTTTCCTGACAGTTTCCAAAATTTGATAGTATTTGCATACTAAAAAGGTAACTAAGCTAAAATACATTTTTATATACACACAGTCACATCACTAATACACAGCAGCAAGGCTGGTTGGAGAACATTATCTGGGAAAATGTCACTTCTGCAAACTGATGCTGAAGAAACTGATGCCTGATCTTAACAGAAAAAAGGAGAGGCAGCTAAATATCCAAGGAGTTAAGAGGTAGTTACTCATTTGCAAAAGGCACCCAAAATACAAATTTCTTCTCTAAATTAAATGGCATCTTAATCACCAAGCAATAGTTAGCCCCCCTCCTTCTCTGGTCCCTCAAAATTTTGTGTATACAAAGCAGAATGACTCCAGAAGTAGTTTAAAAAAACATTCCGTTTCAAGTACACAGAACTTTTAATAGCAAAAACCCCCAATACTTTAAATTGGCTATGCACAAGAATTATACTAATTCCTACAAAGCTTCTTACCAACATGAATAAGTAGGGGATCAAACACTTACAGTAACTCCACTTTGCTAAGTAAGGAGGCAAAACAATGAGCTCAGACACAGGACTCCTAGATGTCCACGTCACTTCAATATTGAGTTCCACTCCCTGTCTCTAGTTTTGACTGCTACAGCCAGCTTCCAAGACAAGCCCAGCAGGTAGCAGGCAGGTCACAGACATGACCTATTCTGTGACATTTTGACTCAGAAAGGCAACATCAGCTCCTTGAACCAGCCCTTGGGCTGCTTTTGACTGACACTACTGAGATAAACCCAGTGGTAGTCTAGGGTCTGACAGTCTCCTTGTATTCTTCTTTAAGAAGATTTTAGTAGACATTCATTGACAGAAGAGCTGAGCACTCTCCAGTTAGCAATTATTATGTGCTTAAAATAGAGTTCTGCATTGAATAAAGGCTAAATTTAATTCTGTGACAAAAAGGTGAAATATTATCAACTTTATGTTTCTGAAACAACTTTTGAAATGCAATTAATATTTAGGGCTCATACCAAATAATTCCGCCCCAGAGCAGAGAAAAGACAATGTAGAATACCAGTGATCCCCAGATCATGAAGTGATTTATCCACGTCCAATAGTGTGTATCTAGTGCAAGCTGAAAAAAAAGATATTATATGATGTTATTACTATCTAGATGCAATAAGAATTGCAGGAGATAAAACAGAATTACACTTTTTGAAAATAGGGAAGAATTCTACACAGAATTAGTTAAAAATATCTTGGAAGTTTGAGCACAGTTAAGAAGGCACAGACAGCAAAATAAAACAATGCATGGTGATAGAAAGAAATCAATATAAGAAAGTAACAATTAAAAAACAAGTTTTAAGAAAGTTTCAGTGGCTAAAATACAGCACACCTTACCTTAAATGTAACCGTGAATACAAGCACAGTGAACACCACTGTTCCAAAGGTCCAAGTTCCAAACATCTATAAAAAATGGTCCAAAGCAGTTATAGGCAATATTGTCCACTGTGTTGTGAATTGTTCAGAGTAAACATCTTAAAGCTTAGTATTGCTTTGTATCATGATCTGACACTTGAGCAAAAACTGAATTCCTACATGATCTATCCAGTGCAAAGTGTTCTGGTTTCTTGCTGTGTGTACACACCTCGGATTTCAGACAGCCAGAAAAAGACCATAACCAATGCTCTGAACCTGAAGTTCACACACAGTATATTTCCTAATAAGAATCAAGGGTAGCACAATTAACAAATCACTGAGATTGAAAAACAAACTGCAGTCATTTCATCAATCTTCTTGGATGTCATCTTTTTTCTGATTTCCCTTCTCTGTTGGATGTCCTTGGCATCCAACAATTTCTAGGAGGTTCAACAGCACGTTATACAGATAAGCATAAGAATGTTATAACCATACAAGTACAAAAACGTCTGCATATGTTTGAAGACAAAACACTTTTAACTTGTGTTTGATTTTCTCCCCGCTCGCATAATGACATAAAAACACTTTAGCTTTTCAAGTGGGCAGAAATGACCATCAATACTGATGCAGGGAAGAGCTAGTGGTGAATACTGTCAGAGAGGATAGCTTGGACTTCAGCAGCTACTAGATGACAAGGTTCGGGATCCAGAAAAATACTGGGAAAGTAAGCAATAGTTAGGACACTGTGTTTTAGAAGAGACTGTGTTTGATTCAGGGTTTTGTGCCCATGAAAGAGAAGTGTCCAAGAGATCCAAATTACTTTGAAAGATAACTGTTGACATCTCATGAACTCCCTTCTGCAGTTGCAGCTTCAAGAATGAGACAACTTCCACGCAGGCATGGAATTTCAGCACAAGATCCAGTTGGCAAAGTAGGACATGGACAAAAAGGCAAAATCGGAACATTCAAGAGATGACAATGTGGGCAGGCAGCATACAGCATAAAAGCAGAAGAACAAATCACAGACAAAACTCAGCTCTAACTAGGATTACTGAGGGGTGTTGAGGGGGACAAAAAGAATATTTACAGATATCCTTGCTTTCAGAGGAAAAATGCCAGTCTGCTGATGGTAAGACAACATAGTGGAAGATTTCAAAGAAACTACTGAATTACTCAATGCTCTGGATATTAGTCTTCACAAGGAAAACCTGCTCCTTGCATTTAGCAGCAAGGCTTGGGAAGGAAAGGAGCAGGCAACAGTGTGGGACCAACAGTTGTTCTTAAGGAGGAAAAGCAGTGGATGCAATATATTTTGAATTTAGCAAGGCATTTGACACTTGGAGAATAAGGCAGCAGGGGCTGGCTAAATGGACTACTACTACAATTGAAAACTGGTTGAACCACTGGACTTAAAAGTCCCTGATGGATGGCTGGCTTTTGTTAATCAGTCAACCACACTATGAACAGCAAACTGGGCTGGAAATGGTGAAATATCCCTGTCAGTAGCTGGATGATGACAGAATATCATGAGCAAACTACCAGGTGGTATAAAAATAGAGAACAGCCGAAATAATGAATTACAGAGTTTCAATCCAGAGGGATCTCTGCTGATTTGAGAAGCAGGCAAAAGGATACCTTATGGATTTAAATAAGGAGAAGTGTAAAGATTTACACCTATGATGGAGTAGCATTCCAGCAACTGACTGGCTGTGCAATGGCCCTGTTGAAAAGGAAGTTTCCCAATGGGGTTAATGTGGACTCCAGGCTGAATACAAGCCTATATTGTGCCCTCTCTACACACAAGATAAACTCCACAGCAACTGGGAGAAACATGGCCACTGAAGAAAGGTTTTTATTCCCATCTACTCAGCTACAGTGAGGTTGAACCTGAAACACTGTCCTCGATTTTGGGCCCCTCAATTCATGAGTGATGTGAAAAAAATGGGAAATGATCAGTGGCAGGCAACCAAGGTGTTCAGCAGCCTATAGCTCTTCTGCAAAGAGGGGCACAATGCTTAGTCTGGTGAAGGGAAGGTTGAGAAACAATCTAGCAGCTGCCCACAAATATCTGAAGAACTACAGAGATGAAGAACTGGAACAAATCCCTCTTCAACAACAAGAAATATTCTGCTTAGGTATTGTGAGAAATTTTTCCACCATGAAGACAGAAAAACGTTGGAATACGTTGCCCTGGAAGGTGATGGAATCTGCATCTTCAGAGATACTGAAAACCTGAAAAAGACTAGATAGACAAAGCCTTCAGCAAATTGATTTTAATTAGCCCTGCACAGAGCAGTAAGTTGAACTCATGTCCAATCTGCACTTTTCTGTATGAGCTCACCCAGTATTACATGACAGGGTATCCATGTGGGAAGTTGATCACACAAATATGCTGTTGTGTGAAAAATTGTGAGTGAAGACCACAGCCAGCCACAGTACATAAATCAGTAGGGAAGCTAGGCTAAGATAATGCAATCAACTGTCAATGGAAAAAAAATTAAACAAATTATTTGCCAAAAGATTCATTATTTTCAGTAATCATTTCACTATTCTAAAACTACTCACTGTGTGACCAAGTCTATTGAACACTAACTAGATAAAATTCAGAAAACCTTCAGCATTTTGATCTTTTACTTTGATATGTAATGATGGCTCATGCCATCATTCTATTTTCTGTGCCCTATAAAAACCTGTGCAGTTAAGACTGGACAGCAATCTGGATCAACAACTTCCAATCATGCTGTTTACCAACTTGCTTCTTGCAGTTAAATTTTACAATATTCTCATGTCATAAGCTCTCAGAGACCCTACTGCCAGTCTAAGTTTCTGCATACTGAACCAATTTGTCCATATTTGCAATAAAAGCTGCTAGATGAAATAAAGAATTTGAAACAACCTTCCTCTGTCTGTTAGGGTACATAAAAACCACAGGTCTGCAACCAAACCCCTTATCCACCCATCTAATTGACTCAGAAAGTGAAGTCCCAGCATAGGGACAAGATCCATAAAGCTGCTACTTTGGCACAGAGAAAGGTAAGCGAAGCAATGTGGGAAGGTGTGAGTTACAAAAATTCACAATGTTTTTTAGCATTGAATGTCTCAAGATACTACTCATGCCCTCAGGCAATGAATTGTTCTTTTCTGTTTGTTAACATCTAGTTTATTAACAAGTATTTTCCTATGTTCTGCTCCCAGCCTATCCAAGACTTCCCTTCCTTCTCCTGTGACTATATTTGTTGATATTCCACATTCCAATTCAGCATTCTGCTCACCTAACTTCCTTCCTTTTGTTTTGTATTTCTCATTCTGTTACTCCTTTTTACTTTGTCCCTCTCAACAGAGGTTAATTGCATTTAATGTACTCTGTATCAAATATCAAAATCAAGAAAATCACCCAGGAACTACATTTTATTATATGGGTAAACTAAGATGACATTTGCAATCTGCAATGACTTCTACAGTGCCTCCCTTTCTTCTTACCTTTCTTCTGTAGCTGGTTTCTAACTAGTTGGTTTTTGCAACACCAACCTTGATGTCCTACCCATAATGGAACATCATACACACAAAGCAGTATCACAAATTAATAACAATTGATAGGAGATAAATCTTTGGCATCTTAAGTTTTGCTTACTAGAAAATGGCCAATTTATGAAGTAGATCTAGGTAATCTGAAGTACACTTTTCCATTATTCTAGTAGTATCTCACTACAGGAAGCAAATAGTTTCAAACTAATTTCAAAACACAGAGAAACATTTTGGGGGGAACTGTGTTTGGAATCAAGTTTAATGGTATGTTCATTTTAGTCTGACAGGCATCATTGTATGGGAAAGATATTGACTTTGTTCTTTTTTACTGGTTTTGTGATAGTAGTGATTAGTTCATTTGTGGGGAAAAAATTTCAAAATTTTTGCTTCAGTACCTCTTTTAACGATCTGGAACCTGACTTGTATCACTACATATCGCTTATGGCATTAGTGTTACTGTCAACTCTTATGTTCTTTACTGCTTTCTACCTTTTCTCTGTTCAATGATAACATATTTGTTGCCGTAGCAAACCTTTCAAACCTTCAAATTCTTCACTGACTTTTTTCAGATGTAAGCATAATTTAAAAACTGGGAAATACCTAATCAACACCTATGAGCATTCATGTGTCTATAAACTCACATAAGTGTCTCTGACTATTCCTGAACACTTGAAATTTTCAAGCCTTTAAATCTAAAATTGCAGCTCAATATCTCTCAAGTTTTATACATAAACACAGGCAGGCATCCTCAATAAAGACAAATTTTCTAACACAGACAGACTCAGAATGTCTTCTCAAGCAACACGTTATCTTCAAGTGTTAACATGGGTATCTAGTTGTAGATTTCAACATCTGAAATTTGAGAATTAGGCATTAATCTGGCTTTAGAGCCTTAGAATTTGATTGAATGTGTGCAATGGAAGACAACTAGAATTTCAGAAAGGAACAGAGTCAGAATATTTGCAACACAAACTGTTTACAAGATTGGTACAAGTATGTTAAGTCTAATTTTCAGCACCGTAAGTATATGGTGATGAAGAATTTTGGACATCTAACAGAGACCATAATGGTACCAAAAAAAGCTGTAGAGCAGTGTATGGTTCTGTCTAGTGGAAGTTCATTCTGTCCTTAGATAAAATGCTTTTTAACAAGTGCTCTGTCTCACACTTGGAGTTCATTTCCCTGACAGATGTCACAAAGGTGGTTTTTAATGATAACTGAACAGTACCTTTCCAGCAAATGTGTATGCTGCATATAGGCAACAAAATTGTGTAGAGTTTATTTTCTCTCTCACTTTGAGGACGTTTTCTAAACCCATTAAAGCACATTATAGCATAAACTGTAAAAAAGTATCTATAGCGGAGAGTCAGCAACAAAATGTAGGTTACAGAAAAGCATACAACAGAATAACAAAATGCAAGGAAGCAAAAAGCTTTCTTAAAGTTCATGGTTCTTTACCACACCTCATATACCTCAAAATACTTTGCATAAAGTTCCTTTTATTTTAAGTACTTATAGAGGAGCCATAAAGAACATTTCTAACTATAGGCTTAAATGATATTTTACTGCTCTTTAACAGTTTAATTTAAGAACAGTGAAAGATGAAATGGATATCATGACAAATCCACAATAGTCTTACCATGTGAGTGCTGGTTGTCATTAGCTGAGGATAGGAAGAGAAGCAAGTAGCAAAAAGAAAAAAAGCACACAAATAAAATAGACCAAAATATCAATGGATAAAATAAATAAAATGCAAAAGTTCATAAAATTTGCATTCATGTGACTGCAAAGCAAGTAGAGATAGATTATTTTAAGCTGCTATATGTCAAAAATAATTAAACTATTAAAAAGCTTGTTATATTTAAGATCTTTTATGATCATTCTTAACTACTCTACTGAGAGTCTTTTGATATGTTAAACAGATATTCATCAGATGTATGTTAAGTATGAAACTGAAAAGTTACTGTATAGATTCAGAAGTAATATGTGGAATTTATGTTATATATTTCTCCTAATTAGTATCCAATCCTATGTCTCTGCTTATTAATACACAGTATGTTTCATTGAATAGTTCAGATTTTGTTAAACAGATAACCCATCTATCTCACTGTAACTCATAAAAAAGTTATCATCTTGTAGGAAATTTTGAAGAAAACAATTAAAACTACATTTATTTCACAACTGGCATTAAAAAAATTACCATTGACTGATGAAATCCAGCACTAACCTGTCCATTGCTGGTCACAACTGTGTTGTCTAACAATAAATAGGCACCAAAGAAAAATACCACAGCATCAAACACTCCTAGGAATGTCCAATAAATAAATGCACGCCAGCGCAGCAAAGCATTCTTGGCAACATCTCTGTGTGAAACAAGAAATGTGTTCGTTATGAGTAAGTTTGAAAATTCCAGATAAATGAGACAATTCGTATTATTTCTTGAAAACCACCACATTTCTGCATTCCAGCTGTCTACCACTTCAAATCTAACTCCTTCCTCAAAATGCTGTCTTATTTATTTTTATTTAATTCTTGCTAAACCCTTTTTACCGCTCCCCGTAATTCTGCTTTTTTCAACAATGGCAAACTCCCTGTGCTGTACCAGTTTACTTTTCAATCTTTTTACAGAAGGTATCTCTTTTCCACTGCTTGCTGTGCATGTCATGATCCACTGCAGATATTAAATGAAGACACTAGAGGTCTCTGGAGACTCTGCTTTATTTCCCGTAGGATACTTATATACAGACTACTGCAACAAAATAAAACATTAATTTTATTTTGGAATGTGAAACAAGGGGTTTGCAGTTGACTTGAAGCTTCAGGTCAAATAGAGTTTCTTGAATGTTTTTCCACAAAAACATACAGGGATTTGTCAACAACAGAACTCTTCATTAGCATGCATTTTCTTACTACAAAAAATTTTAAATGTTACAACTTCAGTTCTTGTCCACAGAAGTGGTATGTATCAACTTGGCAAATAGTATAGAGTATATCAGGACACAGTTAAATGAAAACCCTGAGTTACAGGAACACTTACTCCCAACTAGTACTTCCACCCTATGAACTTTAAAGACTGTGTGATGACCATATAAAGTAATTTCTCCCAAGAGATTAACAATATATAGAGTGTAAACCCATATGTGGCCAACAGTAACTGCATCTGGCCCAGAACAACCACTATTGCCCAAAACAGCTTAGCAATAGGCTCTGTTAGGTATCAAAACTCCCAAGTTTTTGACAAATAAGCTCTGCTAGCTTTCATAAACCAAAAAAGGCTTCTGAATTACCATTTCAAAATTAAAACCATTCAAAACATCAAAGAGAAAATAAAAACATTACTGTTGGAACTCAACAGTAATCTCTTGTATTCCTCTTCAATTTCACTGATAAAAACATACCACTACATTGATTAATACTACTTCTTTCAAAGAATGTTTTTCCTTTGATTATCTACTGTTACCCCTCCCTGAAATGTACTGGCTTTGCAGCTACACAGATCTAAACTGGGCACTGTTCCTAATTCACATGGCCAAATGCAGTTAATTGGCAAGAACTGTATTTCAAGCGGCTAAGAACCTAAACAAGTCAATTCCAATGCCCAGGAGTAAACAATATGCAGAGGACAATGCTGGACATGACACAGAATACATCCTCTGATACACTCTAACACTCAGTCATCTTTCCTTTCAGAATAAGACAAGTATATAGAAAAAACCAGCATGTTTTCTTTTTTTTAAATACTTCCATTGCCCATGTTTTCTCCCCTGGGTTGGAGGAAATAAAGAGTACTAAAATAAATCTCCTAATTTGATTTTGTTAAACAGTGATTTCTATTTTGCTCTCACTCCCTTTGTAGCAAATGCATGGGGTGGTTTGCAAATGTGCATGTAAAAATACATGTTTATCTATTGTACTTTGTAGGCCATGCACATGGTCTTCAACATTTCTGTTGCAGTGTATCTGATGTTCTACTGTATCCTTGTGGTACAGAAATCCTGAAGATTTCCACTGTAACAGATCCCACAACTGAGGAGTCAAACTTTGGGGTAGAGTGTTTTAATTTTACCTGTACAGGGAAGGCTCTCTCTTGAGTGTGTCTGCACTGACATGCTGTTCCATTAGACTGTACAAGAGGATAGGAAGGGAGGTGAAGCTGATATTGTACAGTGTTAGATACGCAGTATCATATAAAGTCTGTAGATGGAAAAGAATTAAATCAACTACTTTTAATTTAAAATTAAATCTTTCTTTAAAATTAAATCCTCTGCATGAGACTTGATTTAAAATGAATGCGTGAACTTCTGCAGGAAACCAAAGTTATATTCCTTCAGAATGGAGGCAAATACCCCTGAACAGATATAGGCAAATACTCCTGAACAAATACCCTTAACTGATGTAGGACACAACTCTCCACTTGTATCCCATTTACCTGGAGGAAAAAGATCAGGTAAAAATCCATTTGATGGACCAGTCTGGTCCACATACTGGCTCCTACTATTGTTTCAGCTGTAATACCAACTCCAAGGTACCCAAACTGAACAGCACATTCCTGTAGAGGCAGAAATTCTTCTCTGACACAACATCCATGCATGTCCCCCACCTTTTATCTCCTCAATGTTTATAAAATTTGGAGATATTCAGAATTCCAGAGGTTTTTCAGCTGTGTGTGACTGCAATGAGCTTCACAAAGAAACATCCCAATGCGTCTTGAATTCTTCTCACTGAGATGCTTTGTCATATATGTATCATCAGTGTACCCTCAATCCCACCATGTCACCACACAAAAAAAGAGCTGTTTATGTCCCAAAACCTATTTGTTGATCATTTATTCTGGAAAAATTGCTATCAAAACCCCCTTTTTGATTCAAAATTATGTTTATCACTTAAAAGGATAAAAAGTAAGCTAAATTTTCATAACACATGCTTTCATATCTAAATCCTAAAAATGCTTTATAAAAACCTACAAAGTTTTCAGTAGTTGTTTGAAACAGAAACCACACCAGAAAAAAATTGGGTTTTTTGTCATTTTAACTCCTCCTAGGGCTTTCTTTCAACAAATTCAAAGCAATAATACTATCTTCCCCCAAATAAATCCAATTCTCACTCAATTTAATACTGAAAATATAAACCCTTTTTGTCTAAATTCAGTCATTCATTCCTTCGTTTTTTGCTGCCTCATTCAGAAGAAAGAAGAGGTAAATCCTTTCTACACAAATTAGATGAGAACAAGGAAGAAGAGAAAATAAACAAAAATTTAGGAAAACAAATACTGGATCATCTCCTGAATGATGGCACTTTTCTGGTGAGCAACAGCTCATTTTTCCTCTATTTTTCAGTTTTTATATTTTGTTTTCAATTAATTGAATGCTGCTATTCATTTGAAATTTGTAATTCATACCTGTTCATGCTAGAGAAGACTAGTTCATTCTCTCATTTTCATTCTGGATTCTAAAAATGAACAACTGATTCAATTACTCATCTCTCAGCATTTCCTCTACTCATGTCCAGTAGGCTTAAATCTAACTGACTGTACATTTCCCATAAACATTTCACTTTGCACTGCCATTTCCAAACACTGTATTTCTGTATTCCCTGACTTTAACATTGCTTTTGTGATAATTCATAAAATTGATTTCTGTAACTTGAATGCAGTTGCCACTGAATACCATATGAACCAAAAGTGATGTTCTTCTTTGTATAATTAACACTAAATTCTCAGGAAAATCCATTTTTTTTTGTTAAAAAAAGCAAGAGAGATAACATGACATTGATGGAAAAAATCAACTAACCTGTTGTGAAAACCCACAGAAGAACTGATATAAAAACTGAGGAAAAATGAAGCAGACATTCTGAAAAACAAAGTGACCATTGTCAAGCAAAATGGAAGAACTAATTTATATACAATGCTATAGATATATACATCATAGTTTTATAACACTAACGATAGTGAGCATTGCAGGAACAATAGAAAAAAATGCATATATTAAACCCTAACAGTCACATCTTGCAGTAATACTGCTGGAAAAAAACCACAAAGTATTATCAAAACAATCTTACAAGGCTACATTTTGAAAATTCAAGGGCAGCGAAATTTGGGATTCAGGAATATAGTTCAGCTAAAGCAAAGCAAAAAGGGAACAATCCACAGGAGGAGATCAACCATGATAAGCAAGCATGGATACTCTGGTTAGCATGGTTTCCAGCAAAGCAACTGTAAGATGTTTCTAGTTGTAACTGCAAATGTCATCCTCTCCCAATTATACCTATAGTCAAACACTAGAACCCTGAATTACCCTGTTCCTTTCTATAATCTTCTATTGCTTACCAAAAGAACTTGGATTGGATGCCAACATTCAGAAATAACAAAACTGTCCAAATAGGGGGATGCTCACTATGAACTTTTTCCACCTACACTATCCTAATGAATTTAGCGTAAGTTAATTTGCAGTAATGTCTAAGTTCTCAAATACTATTTCCAATGTGAATTAGAAGTCCGCTATAGAGACAACGTGGAAGATACTGGAAATAAGCAGACCAGTCTGAGACAGGATTTGTAGGATATGAAAAAGTAAGGTTAAAAAAATTTGTTTTAAATGTAACATCTATTACAGAATCTATCTATATAAAAGATATTTCTTTCCATGTTTGGAATAAAAACAATAATCCCATTTCAGCACAGCACCTCAAGAAAATCTCTTTATGCAATTGCTGCTGGTTTGTACCATTAAACTGCAAAAACTGTATATAGTTAGATATAGATATTACCATTTAAGTTTTTGAGGTTTATGTAATTAGAATAAGCATTCTCCTACCTTATAAAAGAAGTATTGCACAAGTTCAGATATCCTAATGTAATAAAAATGCCCATGAACAAGCAACATTTTTTTCAAATGTTTAAATTTAGGTATTGCATAGTCACTGTTTCTTGCTGCTTGACGACCTTCTTTGCCAATGATTCCTTTAAAAAGCAAAAAAGAGGTGAAGGTATTTAATAACTAAAGAACTACTAAAAAGACACCATTAACTGCAAAATTATATAATAATGCTATGGTACTGATCTAATAGGAGATCACAACTGTATCTCATACAATTCCTAGGATAAATGCACTAAAAGTTGTCTATGACACATATAACCTGATTCTTTGAGACTGCCTGTTTTTCAAAAATATAAGTTTTTTGTCATTTCACTTGAAATAATATACTAAGGAACAGGCTTACCTATACCAACATGTGCCTCTAGAATCATACTGACATCATTTGCTCCATCACCAATTGCTAATGTGATAGGATGTTCTTTTGATAACTTAATCAACTTTACAATCTGGAAAAAAAAAAGTGTTAGAAACTCTCCGCTGTAATGGTTTGCTTATTTTGTGTAAGTGTAACATGAAATAAAAATTACCAAGACAGTTTTATAAGAAATTCTCTGAAGGAACACAAAACCAGCATTACTCAATGCAACAGCTATGCATGAATATCACAGTTTCTTCATATTACAAAGTATTTGATCCAAACATTTTTTAAACACTTCCAAAGTACTTTGAGAGAGATGAGACAGAAGGAAGGCAGAGCCAAATAATAGAAGATGTTGTTGAGATTGCTTAATGCTGTCTTAGTGCATCAATAAATTAAGAGTGTTCCAGAGACAGAGTGCGCAATTTCAAAGACATCCTGAAATGAAACACTAAAAACTTCTTTCTCATCTGGTTGAACTTTTTTCCTATATTTAAGAAAATATATTGCACTCTGTATACATATAAAAACTATTGACATATAAACTGTCCAAAAATTTGACTTCAAATTTTTGAAGTAATTACAAATTATCACCTCTGTAAACTTGGTACCGAGTCACCTGCAACTAAAAACTTGTACAAACTTCCAGATAGTTATAGTGCTGGCTAAATACATTTGTTAACGTGAATAAGGGTTACATATGCTGTACCTGCACACTGAGAAAATGACATGACAAACTGAAAGAAAAAAGAAATGTGTATTCCAGTACTTCTTTCCTTTCAAAGTCCTTCAACTGTCTTGAGAGGTTTCAGTAATAGAAGGACATGGTTTTACTTGATACAAACAACAAATGCAACAGTGCAGGTATACTTAAACATGATCATGCACACATTTTTTGCCTGCATTCTTCTTGGCTTTCCACTTATGTTAAAAACAGAAAAAATATCATTCTGCAGTAGTAAGTAACACAGGTTCTTGTAGCATCAACAGAGCACAAAGCTACTTAGGCTACAAGAAGAGCAGTTAGCTCATCTATAAAATAGGTGCATATTAGCATACACCAATCATAAAATTTGAACAGTATGTACCTAAATCAAATTCAGGTGCACAGCTGGGTGCTGTTTTAGCATACCATTATCTAAATTGCTTGCCAGCAGAAATTTTGCCCTCCTTTTTTTTTTTTACTTTTTCCATTTTGGAAGATACAAAAATGAATGGTAGCATCTTAAGTTACCACAGTAAGTCATACAGAGTATTAACCTTTAATAACCTTTAATATTTACATATGTGCATAGCGAACAAGCAATTATGAAATTAAATACAAACCTGTGCTTTTTGCAGAGGTGCCATTCGACAGCATAACACTGCACTGCAGTTTCTGCAAATATTAAGAAAGATCTCTCTGTAGTTACCAGAGCTCCCATCATGTCTTGGTTTCATTATTAATGACAATGCTGCTCCATCAATAATTAAACCATAATCTTGCGTATCAGTTGAAAGTCTGTTTGGGGATAAAATATAAACTGTCACTGTAAAATCCTCAGATACATTTAAAATCTGGCAATAAGAATTATGTGAACATTAATTAACAAAAATATAACGAGTATAGAATACCGCAAAGTTAATACACTACTAAAGGAAATTCCTTGTATAAGACTGATGTTTACAACATTTTAAAATTCTGGATTATTGAAAATATTCAGTGCTTCACCAGTTTGAATACATAAATCTGATACCTCAGTGACTTCACCAGTGAGCATGAGTGTATAATTAATGACTTTTCAGTTTGGTTTGAAAAGGTTCCAGGAACTGCAGTGAGGTAAACCAAGCTGCAGGAATAAAGTTAATTTTGTGGCATATTCCACAACGCTCAGGAAAAATAAGTTAAAGGAAAAGGCCTTTGGTACTCTGATGAGGAAATTTTTTTTCCAGATGTCTACATTTACAAAAGTAAATTGTGCCTTGAAGGAAATGCCTAAAAAAACCTGTTGGCCCAGATGGATAAGCCCACAGTCAACATCTGGAATATGGATATTTTGCCTTTAGAGTAGTAGCTAAGTCAAATACAGGTTTACTTCTATTTATAATACTAAAATAAAGTAATTATTTATGTTTCCTATAATATTACAATATATTCTCATCCATAAAAATCTATTAGCAGTATGCCTGTAGTAATTTGAGCATTACTAGAAGTGTAACCACAGAAAGTCATAGTCACAAGAAGTAGTTTATTCACTACTTTAATATAAACTGAACAATGGGGGGAAGATAAGGTAGTCTGGACTGCAAGAACCATTTTCTGCGGTATCCAAACAAGTTATTTCAGAGCACTCCTGCATCTGCCTGCATTACACAGCAGCCTCAGGCTCCAGGTCAACAGTGAATGTTGTATAAATATACACTGAGGTTTATTTTTATTCTCTTTTCAGTGTTCCAAGGTTATACACTACTGTGCATGGGGTTTCAACAAACATGCTTTCACCAAGACTAGTGTTTGTGAGAAAAACACCATATATATTAATATGCATTTTAGGCACCTACATCTTTTTTACTAGAACACAAGCTATTTTTGGCAAGTAAGATAAAATTCTGTAAACTACATTTAATAACAGTTCCCAGATATTTTCACCACTTTGTTACCATTGGCACAAATAGAGCAATGCCATTGGTGTACAATGGTATCAAATGAAAAGGTATCATCATGAAGTTCAAGCAATGTACTAAATGCTTGGTGTATTAGAATGAAATATTTTTAGCCTGAATTTCAACATACAGGCAGAATCCGGCTATTAGTACCTCAGTGCTATTCTCCAGCTCTGGAGATAAAGGCAAAAACAAAAATCCAAAGAGTTTTAACGTGTAGGAAATTGGCATTGCACAGAAAGTTAAACAAATGTTTGATCACACTTTGTAAAGCCTGTGGTACTTAAACAAAATGGTATAGATAACATGGAGAGAAACGATTTCTTCAACTGAATATACAAACGTTCCTGATTAGACTAATGAGGTATAAAGTGTAAGGAGAGCTAAGAAAAAGTATCTGGTCCAGAGATTTAAGCTGTAAGGCTAAGAGTTATAGAAAATCTGCGCTAAAACAGTATCACAAATACTTGTTAACTTATTGCTACCAGTTTTACAGTTGAAAAATTATTACAGTATCAGTTGTGATTTTTCTTTTACTAGTCAAAGCAGCACCAGAAATGAGATAAAGAACATGACTGAAAACCTAAATTTATCTAAACAAGCTTATACTTAATCACCATACAATAATTCACACATTAGCAACAGAAATTGAAACATACTGCTGTTCTTAAGGTAATTGGTCATTACATTGTTTGCAAAATGGCCAGAAGCCTATTTCTGGCCTGAAAATCCAACTTTTTCCTTACCCTGAGAAGGTATCCCTGGTTAAGCTGCCATTTTGTCTTATGACAGTTTTGTTTAGGTCAAAAAGCACATCGTGTAAACTCTGCTCCTCAATTTTCTTTGTGGTTAGCTCAAGTATTTGTGTATTTCTTCGGAAGAGTTTGCAAGCATAGCAAGTAGCTGCAGCAGTCTCCATTTTGTCTCCTGTCAGTACCCAAACTTTAATTCCTGCTTTCTGGAGTGCTTCAATAGTGTCAGCAGCTTTTTCTTGTAGTCTGAAAAGTCAATTGACAACGTACATTGATGGATTGCTTGGGAATGAGAAAGGTCTTTATTGAAAGATTTTCATAAAAAAATAAAAAATTTCAATAGAACTTAACAGATCTAAGAATTTTCCCCAAAGTATGACTCCAAAAGTGTTTAGGGGACTAGTACATGCTTTTGAATCTTTTTAAGACCTAAAGATTCTTCCTTCATTTCCTCAATACCCATTTTGTAGTCCTTTCCTCCAAAACTTTTGCCTAGATCTTAATCAGTGAATTATTACATGCATGTCAATGGTTCAAATACACTGATTTTTGTATTTTAACTATCATTACTTGCTCTCTAGATTATGAAGTTACCATGTGTAAATTTAGTAAGAAGCTAAGGGTGTGGAATTGATTTAAATAAGGGGTTTCCCAAATAAATCTCTAATGCAGAAAAAGAGTTCAATTACTTTGTCACCATCACTGAACATAAGAAACAAAAAAATGTACTAACTAACCGATCTTCAACAGCTGTAGCACCAAGTAAAATAAAATCTCTTTCTATCTTCTCATACACTTCTGCCAATTTCTTTTCCCGGTCCTGAAGGGCCAACTTTGCACTCTGAAGCAGCTTCTGTACCTTGCTATATTCTTCTGCTGTGAGCTTTTTATATGCAACACACAATGTTCGCAGCCCCTCCTAAAGAACACAATCAAAAGAAAAAAAAAAGCATTCTACAAAACTCTTCTTAGACTCCTTGCTGGTGTACATGCTGGAGGATTTGAAAAAGGAACATCACAAAGTGACTAAGTATAGACTGGTACAGTATAGTATAGACTAGATTATGGTTCAGGTTAATTCTGTTCTGTTCTGGAAGCAGTTACAACCTGATGGACCAGCCTCAATCTTCCAGAAGATAAACAGCTCAGTGATCCAACTGGATATATCAGATTACAAGAGAAGGCAAAGTCAAGGTAAAGGTTTCCTTCCCTATGTGTATAATTAGGCAGGATGAGTCAGAATAAATAATAGTAATATAAATAGTAGCTTTGCAGCTACTATATATAGGTATACTTTATATACAAGGAGAATATAGATTTTGATGCTGTTTTGCAGCATATCACAGACAGAGACCAAACATCACAAAGAGAACTGAAAGTGAAAATCCAACTGTACTATTTCAGTCAATTGAAAACTAGAATTTAGCAGGTATTTCAGACTGTATCAAACTTCTGAACTGTGTGATGAATAAGAAAGGCAGTATCTAGATTATGTAAGGTGGGGAAAAGCTATTATAATACAGCAAAGTTTTGCCACCTGAGTCATTTGCCACTCAGTCACCTGAGTTGTTGTTGCTTCTCACAACACCATTTAACTGGCACTTCAGCTTCCATCCATCCAGTAGGTCTTTGTATAGTTACTTATTACCAAATCAAGAATGAGAATTATTAAAATACCTCCCTGTCTCTTGATATTGATAAAAGCAGGTGACACTGTAGGTGGTTTTTTTCCCCACATATCTGTAATAATACTTTGTTTTCAGTTTGGGTACTGGATGCCAGCAAATTATATGTTATATAAGACTGGCAATTGTCTTGCATTGCAATGAGTTCTGCTTATTTTCAGACACAACAAAATTCAAATACTACGTTTAGGTAAAACCAAGTTCTGAATTACTTTTAAAGGTGATCTGTCAGTTCATTCATAGCTGATTTTTAGCAAGCAAAAATATATGAGATGGATGATCACTGCACTGTCTCCCCAGAGCTTGTAAAGCAAAGCAGCAAATCACAGTTGCTAAGGCCGGGGACTGAAACTAGCAATAGTTTGTATTGAGATTTACAATTTTTCACTTTTCTTCTATTCAAAAATTAATTCAAACCACAATTGAGAAAATACCATACTAATGAGCTAACTGATGACCTCTGGTTTAACATACAGTTGTGCATATCTAGTGCATTCATACTGCACCACAACTGACATTTGGAAGATGAGATGGAGGACAGGTGCAACAAGGGAGTTACACAGACTGCTACCCACAAAGCCTGAGTGAACCTTGGCATAGAATAACCTTGGTGCCTGTAAAGACAAATCTGTTAGCAGATAAAGCAGGTGGTCAGAACACTTAATTTGTTTTTGACAATGATATCATGTGAACAGATCAATAAAACAGAATCTTACCACTGCATTGCGTTCTACTCGGGATCGTACTTGGTCAATTTTACCTTCTTTAACTCTAGGAAATATGGAGGAATCTGCTCCCTTACAAAACAGAAATATATCACCTAAAAGAGACAGCATAAGGAATTCAAAATGACTAAATATACTTTCTTCAAAAAACACCCAGCTTAATAAGCCTTCAAAATGTTTTCTTCTAATTATAACATTTGTACTCATGCTAGTAACCTGGTCCCTTATTTTATAAAGAAAGGCACACAGACTGCATTTAATGGTAAACTCTGATAAATCTGAAACAAATTCAAGTGAAACAAAAACATCTAACAGAAAGTGACAGCCCTACCTGTTGAAGACTTAACGATTACACTCATTCGCCGTCTCACAGAATCAAAACTGAAAACCTCCAATAATTCAAACCTGAAACAGATCAAGCATATAAATTAAACATTACTTCTAACATGGAAGATTATGTTGAGTACTGTGGAGTATGGAACTAGTACAGAATGAAACAGACAGTTGCAAATAATAAATAAGGAAAGCTCTTAGCTCCTAATTGCTTGAAATAGAACTTGTGACGTCCCTAAGTATGTCCGGATGTGTAGTCAACCTAATTTATTTAAGTAGAAGACTAGAAACCTTGCAGCAGAGCACCATACTGATTATAAAGTAAGTTTCTATGTATAATACTTAGACATAGCCTTAGAACTTGAAATGCATACTTACACACAAGTCTTTATTTTATATTTTTTCTAATTTTTACTATTTCTCATCTCCCAGAAGTGCCAATCTATTTCCATAATCTTCCTCAAATGTTGATAATTTATTCAAGTGAAAAAAATCCCAACTTCTATTTACTGGTTTTATACTTGCCATTATTTCTGTGGTTTGATTTTATCACGTTTCTTTCCTTTCTAAGAGGAAAAATGAACACAAGCTCCTGTTGCACTGTTCTGGTTTCATCAGTTTCCACACTATCATTACTCTCTTACCTATTTCTGTTAATTTAAGAGAGCCTCTCTTTTTCCAGCACAAACATAAGCAATCCAATCATTAATCCCAACTTTTTCAGGATTTGTCTCTGTCCAGATCTGCTCGTTTAATTACATCCTTCAGTCCTAAGTCCTTTGAACGCCCTAGAACTCAGACCTGTGCAAAGCTACATCAGGCTTATGTCTACAAATTGTGATGCATTTGGGAGAAAATTCTCAGTGATTACTGTGCTTTCTTCTGAGTCACCAAATAATACTGACTCCAGTTCTTATGAGCTGAGCCTAAAAAGTCAGAACTAGCCTTTGGGCAAAATTCTCCGTATTATCCTAAAAGGGGGTGAAGTAACAGCAGGGTTCCTGTATTTGTGTCCAAGAGTCCCTGTGTAGTTAGCAGAGTACCCAAGCAGGAAGATCCAGATATACAACAGACTGAACCAGCAGACATCTAGAGAAGTGTAAGATGAATTTTCAAGGGTGTGTGTATACCATGGAACAGCTGTACTATTTCAATGTTATTGAAAATCTGACTCATGTTATGGTCCACAGAATTTATTCTACAGATATTACACTCCTGTAAATTCCACGGATTATTTGTGAACAACAAATTAGGTACACAGCATTTTCTATTAAGCATGTATTATTTACCATATATAAAACCATCAGGAACTATTAGATTAGGTCATGAATCCCTCATCACAACTTCACTGTCATATCAATATTTTTTACTGCATATAATGTTGAAAAAAAACCCTTATTTTTTTTATTTTCTACTAAAATGCAAGGTTCCTGGCTTTCCTGACTTAAAAATTCATGTCTAAGGAAACAACAGTCTATTAAACACAAAAATCAACGAAAACTTGTCATCAGTCTATTTTGTTATATTTTTAACCACTCACTTTTCTATGTTATTTTCCCGATTTAAGATCTCCATATAATTGTCTTTCAGCCTTAGGTAGGTGTAACCAAGTCTGTAAAATGAAACACAAAACAAGAGAATGAATGCACCAAATATATAATTATCCAGTTAAAGTATGTCGTAATGATTTAAGACTGAGTCCACAACAAACCAACACCAAAACCCCAAACTGATTTTAGTTGATTAGTTGATTTTAGGCTATGAATATTCATTAATTCATCTTAAGAAAACAATCAGTTGTAGATAACTTGGTGTTATTACAATTTTTGTTCTCAAAACCATTTTGAGCTTCAGTGATTAGATCTGTAGTTTAGAAAAATATAATACCTAAGTACACACATACCTCTGTATTCCTTCAACTAAAGCAACTTCATCAGGTGATGATGATATATATATACAAGATCTTCTTGACACCTGGTTTTTCTTCAAACCATCTACATTGTCATCATCCTTTACCTGAACAGTGTGGCAAAGACAAAGAGCTCGGAAAAATAATTCCTCTCTCTCCTGAAAAATAAAAGGGACGGCTGTCATTACGTGTTATCACTTGAAAACTCTTCTTTTGGGAGGTGATCAATATTGCTGATCATTAACCAGACAAAGGCAGGCTCCTTGAGGGGGAGCCAGGTCTTTCCCTGTGGTAACCACACAATTGTGGCACAGCTGTTTGTACCCTTAGGATTGCGTACAGGTCAAGCCAATGATGCAAAAACCCCCCAAAGTGCATCTTCGACCTCCTCTGAATCCCTAAATGTGGCTGAAGGTGTTTTTTCTTTACTTTTGCTTAAACTTTAACAACTTGTATTAATAAAATACCTGTCAAGGTATAATTTAGAAGTCCTGAGTTCACACAGAAGGATGTAGTACCTGGAGCACAGGTCTTAGCAGACCTTACAGATTTCAATCTCTTGAGCAGCTTGAACACCCCTTGGAACTAAACAAATTACTGAAGTGCACATACTTTGACTGCTCCAGCTGACCACTTCCTATAAAATTTCAGATGCTTTGGTAATGACAGCTCCTGGCACCAGAAAGAGATTTCTATTTCATGGATACCTGTCTGTGTTACATCTTTGTGTCTGAAACCTGTTCTTCTGTGCTGTTAAATACAGACTGTCTATGCCATTGTGATTCCAGGATAAAAACTCAGCATACCTTGGGACCACATTCTGAGGGCCACAGGTGAGAGACATAAGGCTGCTGAATTACACCAGCATATTTTAAGAGACCTCATTTTGTCACAGTGAAGTGCATGATATGAAGTGAGTGTGAATGATATGATACTGAACTGATGTAATAAAAAAGATATTGTACTTTGCTGTGATTTTCCTGCCCATATATACCCTGTTCACCTGTTGACATGTGAAGACTCATGAACTTTCAACTAATTTTGCTTTACACAGCAAATAGCCACAGTACATACATGGCTGTAGGTAGCACACTTCAGATGTGGCTAAATTAAGTCACATTTTAAAGTAATTTAATTTGACAATAAACCATTCTCTGGCAACATTTTCACACAGTGATGACTAAACAAGTGCTTGCACTAAGGCCCCATTTTCCCCTTTAAGGATTTTCTTGTCCTTTTCTTGCTTTCCCTGTTGTAGCTAAAATTAAATAGAAACCAATTATCTGTGTCTGTACCTATGAACCAGAGGAAGTTCTGTATTTGGGTTTTAAGTCAGGTTTACAACTGCATTAAAATGAGAAACTTCCTGTTAAGCCTTCAAGTCTTCCTCTTAACTAGGAAATGAAAATGTATGCAGTTATGTACTTCAATTAGCAAAATTCAAGAATGTTGAATTTCTAATATTAATTTATCAGTACAGTTCAATTTTCACGTTTCATTGTAAAAAAAACAAGAACATAGAAAGAATTATCATACCTTTCCACTACTTCCTGGAGATGAATCAATCATATCAATGCCTGTACAATCATGGAGGATTTGTCCATTGCAGATAACATGTGGTACATAAACATGCCCTTCAATGCAACATTCTACAAATTCCATATTGTTCTCAGTTAATGTTCCTGTTTTATCTGTGAAGACATACTCAATCTGCAAATGAGCACAAAATAAAAACAGCAGAATGTCAACAGAGATCTTCCAACGTCCCTGAACAACACTGAGTTTAATACTGGGTCATACCTTCCTTTGAAAATCCTTATGCTCTTTCAGAAAAGGAAGACAACAATTTCTTTTGGCATAGAAATATAGGCCCTGAAAGATTTTATTCGACGAGAGTATCAAACAATGCTTATCTTCTGCCTCATAACACATGTAAATGATGTGTTTAACCTACTTCCACTCTTCTCTCTAGGTCCTTTTTAGTTTTTAATGTCTTTCTTGCTGCAAGACAGGTATTTATAGAAACAAAATGCATATAAATTTCATTTCCCAGGGATTATTTTTTAATGCACATGCCTGGATTTGGATCGGTTATTGACAGAACAGTTTTTAGGGTAGTATCAGAATTCCCCACTACAATTGCTTTAGTTTAAATGGGGATTGTAGACACAAACAGTTATACACATGGGCACTGTAATTGCCCTGGAAACATTAATTTTGTCTCAATACTGCATTTTTCATTAACTTTACCTTTTACAATGAGCCCCAGTGCTTAAGTCCAGCAAAATTCAAAATAAAACCAAAATCTGAACTATCAACTAGAAGAACTAGATTGGCTCAATTTTGGATCTTGGATGTAGGTATTGTATACATACTGCATGTCATATTTGATAAACTAAGAGAATGAAGTAAGGTAAGGAACTAAGCACTGAAAATAAGGCTATTATTTAAAATTCATCAGATTTTTAATCACTCTTCCCCATTTATGCAGTGCATTGAACAAACTAAAAACCAAGTAAATTTTTGCTCAGTCTTCAAAAACATCATTAATTATGCACACTTTCCACTGCAATTGACTTTTCTAATATTCACTAATCTGAAAAGATGAATGCCAAATTTTCCAGTGGCTTTTTATCTGTGGACAAAATACCCACAATTAAACTTTTTTCAGAGTGGATAGGATTTATATGGATTTTTTTCATCTCAACCCTTACATTCAGTTTCATCACAGAAGTTACAAAACGCTATCAATCAAAGGTCTAAGTCATTCAGTGTGTTGCTTTGTCACAGTGTTTCCTCATGCTCAGACAGACCCTCCAGTTCCAGGTTGTGCCCACTGCCTCTGGTCCTATCACTGGGCACCACTGAGAAAATCCAGGCTCTATCCTCTTAGTACCCTCCCATTCAGGTATTTGTATACATTGGTAAGATCTTCCCTGAACCTTCTTTATTCCAGGCTGGACAGTGCCATCTCCCTCTACCTGTCCTTGCATGAGCCATGTAAAGTCCAGTTCCTTGGCTGTCCTTGTGGCCCTTCACTAGGCTCCCTGCAGTATGCTCATGTGTCTGTACTGGGGAGCCCAGAACTGGACACGGCACTCCAGGTGAGACTGGAGAGGGGCAGAATCACCCCCTCGACCTGTTGGCAGCACTTTTCCTAATGCAGCCCTTGATACCACTGGCCCTCTTTGCCATAAGGACACACTGCTGGCTCATGCTGAACTTCTTTTCCATCAGGACTTGCAGGTCCTTTTCTGCAAAGCTGCTTTTCAGCTGGATGGCCCCCAGTCATCCAAATCATTAATGATCAGGATGGGAGCCAGCGCTGACCCCCAGTGTACACTGCTCCTGGCTGTTCACCCCCTTTTCAATCCACCTCACTGTCTGCTCATCCAGGCCATAATTCAGCAGATCCTCTTCGAGGATCTCATTGGAGACAATGTCAGCTGTCTGCCATAATAATGAAATACCTGGTATCACCCTTAATCCAAATAGATATGTATCCTTAAAAGCTTTATTACCAGTTTGACTAAAAAAAAAAAAAAAAAAATACAGCATCTAATTTATTTGAAAAAGCTATGAAAACATTTTTAACTGAGATCTTAAATATTTTCTCAAACAACATTTACCTGTATCTGCCTCAATATAATGATTTTCTTAACACAGAATAGAATTTCTTTTCAAAAATGAGACTGACAATTGATAATTTTAATGGATGAAACTTGAGACTTGTGGCACTGGAAATGCAGTGCCAGTCTAGTCAGGCAAAAAGAGGTTTTTCTCCATCTAACTTTAAATCTAAGGAAGCTAGATGCTTATATAATTTCCCTCTGTAATCAATGGAGAGGAAGTGTTTATCCCTTAGTATTATAGTAATGCTAATTGAATTCTACTGACTGGGTGAGAAATCAGAGTTTTTGATTCAGAAAATAAAAATACCTCAGACTTTATTTTTAAAATTAATCAGCACTAAAGAAAATGCACATGTAGCTGCAAAAAACCTCCAAAATAAAACAAAACCAAAAAACCTTGAAGAACCAATTTTAAAATAAAACCTACAGTAGAAACAGTTGAAAAAAATTATCATTCAATGAAATTTACCTGTCCCAACTCTTCATTGAGGTCAGACGTGTTCACCAGTGGTCCTTCACCTGTATCCTCATCAAACATTTCCTCATCCCATGCAATGAAATAAGAACCAAGAAATTTCTGCATTTCCACAGTGACATACATGGATACAGGAATAATGTAGTTGAAAAGAACCATGAATGCAAGGAAGTCTGTAAAAGCTTGAAGAAACTGCCAAAGAAACAAGATGAAAATACTGATTTTTCACATACCATTAAAGACTGCAAGATTACTACATGTATTTACAAACTGGTTTTTTCAAATAACTTTTGAACAGTAAACAACACCATTCATAATTCACAGTTCAGCACAGGTTGCAAACTTTCATGATTTGTAACATACATAATCACAACACACAATGGGCATGCAACAGAGCTTTTTGTTTTAAATTTGCATTTTTCTTTCCAGATATACAGGTGTAGAATACTCTTACATAGCATTATTGTAAAGTTCTAGAGCAACTAATGAGCATGGTGAAGACTTTTTGGGGAACAAGGGAAACATTAACAGGTACATTCAAAAATTACTAGAAAAAATAGCATCATTCCACAACAACTCCTTCAAGGATTACCAAATTACATAACTTTCAGGCAGCACTTCATAAATAAATAAAGGGTTTCCTTTCCCTCTCTCAACACAAGCAGAACATATGCACATAATCTGGCTCAATTTTTCAGTGGTGGAGCTTGCTGGAGTTACAGCCAACCTGCTGAGCAGGTTGAGAGTGCTACTGGTGGTAATGAGAACTCTAGAATGCCTGCCTAGCAAGTGCTCCTCATGATTTAGGGTAAGGAAGCAAATTTTCCCCTAGTCTGACTGGGAGGATTCAGTGAAATAAATAATGTGCTTTCTGTAGGGCAGGGTTCAGTTCACTGCTCTGGATCCTCTGGATATCCATTCAGGACAATGTCTCTGTTCCTGTAAGAACACCTGGCACTGGTGACTGATGCTCCCCAATGCCATGAGTGCTCATAACAGAGAAATATGGAATTAAGCTTTTGAGGGGCATTTTTATGGAGAATCCTACAGCGGATTATTTTGAACATGTCTCTTACAGGACTGCCAATAGCTGTGGGATTCCTTCCAGGCCTTGGATTTCTCTGCAAGAGGTCAGTTCTCTAGTAATTTATATAAATAACAGGCAGCTCCAAAACACTTTCATGAAGCTTTTTATACTAAAGCAGACATTCTCATCAGGTAAATTCACACATACAATTTAAGGGCAAAAATTTAACATACAAGCTTTCTACAAATACCCTATCACCACTGTCAGCAAAAACGCATGAGTGGTAAGTAAAGCAGGCTGTATATACTTTTCAGTAGAATCTCTATAAATTAAAGGTTTAGGGAAACTTTCTTGGTATTATAATTTATTTCCATACCAAATTTCTTTTCTTTTCAGGCTCTGTTTTCTGATTATACCATGGCTCATCACGAAATGGTTCACTCTGCCAGGCATACTTCAGAACAGTATTTATTAGTGCTTTACTGACGAGAATACAGAGGTATACAACAAGAAATACATTCATTGATCTAAAAAAAAAAAAAGGAAAAATAAAAATCCCATTAGTATATAAACTACAGAGTTTATTATACAATGTTAGACTTGTTCATCAGTCTAATATTTGCTGCAAGTCTAACAGTGTTAAGATGTTAAATAACTCTTCCGAAGTGCTTTTCCAATGAGGAAAAACATTACTGACATTATTTTCTGTTTTTAATTTCTAGTTTTCTATTTTTATAATTGTTTCCAAAATTTGTGTGACAAATTAACAAAACTAGTATATTAGTGAAAACAAAAGCATAGACAGAATCATAACAGAATAACTGGGCTTGTATCTGCAGACCTTTTCATGCCACTTCGCTGAATCACTGTAAGATCACTCCCATAAGTGCTTTTATAGAAATATAAAACCAAAAAAGAGCATTTTGCTACGTAGCTGCAATGTTTTAACTCTAGACAGATCTAAAAAAAGAGCAAGAACATTTTGCATTTAAGATTATATTTTCATCAATGATGGGCATGAACTAAAACACATCAATAACAATAGAAAGAGACACATCATCATTGCTCAGTCACTGTGTAAGTGAAAGGGTGTCAGCTGGTCAGTACATCTTGCCTCAATCAATGACATCTTGTTTTTCACAAGGCTGGACACCTTATTTAGAGCTGATGATTTCAGATAGCAGAATAGGAGTAGAAAATAGTCTCTATTTTAAAAATAGTAAGCAGCCAATGTCAGCTCACTTCTTAGGGATAGAATTGCCTTACTTTCCCATCATATATGTCTGTATGGAACTTGTTAATTTTAGCTAAACCATGGAAAACATGCCACAGACAAGCACTGTCACTGCAGCTCTTCCAAAGTGAAGTGCATTAAAAAAAGTTTTTTACTGAATTCAAGACTTAATTGCAATAAAAAAGCATTGAATGCTACGATAATAAAAAACACAACCTTGGAAAACTGTCACTAAATGTACTCTAAACAGTTAAAAGAAAAGTCTTATGGAACAACAAAACATTGTACGTTAAAGAGCTAAGCATTAAATCAAAATGGCTTTATTTTTTAAACATCTAACGAGAAAAATTTGGTATTGAGAACCTCATTTATATGGTGTTATATGACTTGCATTGTAAGTAAAAAATTATTTTTAAAAAGCAGATTTTAAGTCCCTCTACCTCTTTTTTCATTTTAATCAATGAAACATACGCTTTTAGAGGAAAAAAAACCCGATTTCCACCATTCAAATATGCAACTTTCAAACCCCAAAATAAGTAATAGAAATTTTACTTCTCTACAGCAGATCGCTTCTGTGATTTTGATTGGTAATTTAATGCCATCTTAGTTTCCATGCCAGTGTAGATAGCAACACCTGAAATTAGACAACTTGTTTTACTGAAGATTGCACAGCACAGTAACTTCAAAAGAGCACAGTTCATTACACTATTATACTCTGTAATTTCTTTAATCCTTTAGTCTGAAGAAAGAAACCACGGATTTGGATGTTCACCCAAAATTAGAAATGGCTTATTATCTTGGTACTTAGAAATTTTAAGCACCATTTACATCCCATTCCAGTCACATTTTCCAAATGATAAAGTGTTTCTATGTAACAACATTAAAACTTATCACCAAGTTGTAAAACAAGTGACCTAATCGAAATCATAAGCCCAGTAGTAACTGTAGGCTTGTAACCTTGTTTGGTGTTTGCTTATTACTTCAGGGTCAACATAGTCAACAGAATAGTCAACAGAAATGTTTACCAAAGATTTTTTCTGTGTTCTTTAATGTGGCTCCTCTAAGAAGCAGATTTTCAGATCCTAATGGCCTGCAAAAGGTAAGTATTACAAAATGTAAACATTTAGAGAAAACCATCAGTCCTTAGTGGAAGTCATATAAAACAGGAAATCAGTTTTACGAAAAATTTTTTATTTTAACAAGTTACAAGGCATATTAAAAATTTTAAAGTGAAAATTAAAAACAGATAAACAGATGCCTAAAATTAAGCTCACAATTTCACAGCTCAAGCCTTAAACCAATGCACCTAAACCCCACATATGTAGGTACCCAAATAAAGACTCAACATCCTAATTGCACAGAACTTATTTTTAAAAATATTAACTCTATTACTTTTAGGGTTATAGAAACTATAGTGTCCTGTATGTTAGAACTACATAAGGACAATACACTCCTCCATTTTATTTTAAGTATAAACAGTATACGAGATATTTTTGATACTTACTGTAAACACTCTTTTAAATGCTGATAAATATAGGTAAAATAATTTATTGATGAGTACAAGAATTAACATAAGGACCTCAATGAAATTTAAATAATATTTTGGAACATGATATGTACAGTAATCATCATTTGAGTTCAAAACCAAGGACTACTTTACAGACAGACCGCATGCAGAATTGTCAGATTCCATTTATACAGCAATAAAAAAAACAAGCCAAGAAACTCATTCAGTGTTTTCAAATGTTATTCAAAGTGCACTTGTGGTATGAAACTCCCTCCAAAAAATCAAGAAACTCAAAACAAAAAGGGCTATAATTCTGAGGTAAAACCTGAAACTAGTTTCAAGAAACTAGTGGAACAATGCTACATGAATGACCCAGATCAATGGACAGTTTCCATAGCAGACTGTGACAGAAAACAAGGCATCTATGGAGACACTGAGGTTAGGAAGGCACTTAGCCAGCACTGAGCAACTCCCCACATGCTGGGATCTAGGATATCAGCCCAGCAAACAGCTTTTCCCTCCTACTGCTTAGCCTTTTTGTGGCAAGCATCAGAACAAAACCAGGTACAGTAAGTTGGATGCTGCCTTTCTTGAACACACAGCACTATGGACATTTTAGACACAAGTACAAACACACTTACTAAAATTAAACACCACAAATTACTTGACATGTTCAAACCCTTCAATATCTAAGAAAAATGAAATACACAAGTGATACTATTTATATTGCTTAGTGCACTACCAAGATCTCACACTAATGGGGCAGTATTGTGCCAGTGCAGTCAAAATCCTATCAACATAATTTACAAACTAAATACATTTCAGATAAAACTGAAGTTGAATAAAGACATTAAAATACTAAAGAAGAGAAATCAATTATTTATGAAATAGCAGTTTGGAATCTTCTATGAGAAAAATACCCTATCACTAAAACGAAGCAGCACAATGTTGATGAACCAAAGGTAATTCTCATTATTGATACTTATTCAACTGTGAAATATTTAAATGTGTAGAAACTCTGGATTTCCCCACCTTGCAATAGGTTCATTCCTATCATGGTAAACATTTATTCGACCAACAAATCTGAAAGGGAAATATACAAGGAGTTTAACAGTACTGCTAATAGATTATTTAAGAAATATTTTCTAGAAAGTATGTACCACAGAGACCATTTTCCAACTGAACAGGCTCCAATTATCCAGAACATGAACAAGAACGTAAGAGATACATATAGATACACACTTAAAACATGTAAATACAAAAATACACAGAATGGTAACTTGACATAAATTTTGCATATAAAGAGGTGTAAGAGATTATAAAACACATGGGCTGAATCTTCTAAGTTGACCCATGAACAAGAAATAAAGTCTTATTCCCTAAACTGCCTGACGTAAGTCAGTGCAATTATTATCTTTTACAACATCTAAAGCCTACAACTAAATTAAAACCAAAGCAAACCAAAGCATAGAGCTAGTAAGTAATTCTTTCTCTGAATGTCTGTCAGTACATTTTATCTGTATGTGGTGACTTGACCCCAGACAGCAGCTAAGCACTCAGCAGCCTCTCACTCCTTCCCTCCCCAGCAGGATAGGGAAGAGAATTGAAAGAGCAAAAGCAAGATCTTGACAGTTTAATAAGTGAAGGGGAAAAAACCAAGCAACACAAAGGCAACCTTCCATGAGCCTGCCAATGTCCAGCCAGTCTCCAAGCAACAGCTGCTTTAGAAGAGTGCCCCTGGTTTTATTGCTGAGCATGACACTATATGGCACAGACCCTCTGGTCAATGGAGGTCAGCCATCCTGATTGTGCACCCACCCAGCCTTTTGCCCAACCCCAGCCTATCTGCTGGAGGGGCAAAATGAGCAACAAAAAGTTTGACATTGTGTAAAAATTCGGCAAGAACAGCTAAAACCATGGTGTGCAATTAATGCTGTTTTAGTCTCAGAGCAACAACACTACACTACACTGGCTGTTCTTCACGATCAGTGAAGAGAACTGACTTCATTCCAGCCAGACTTGGTACACTGTATTTGCAATAGTACTGTCCAAGTGGATAACCTGATGCAAAGGGAATTAAGCTGGACACTAGGGTTCTCAATGGTAGACGAAACTGTGATGAACCTGTTACCCCAAAAGGGAACCTCTGAGGCTCAGAGGAGTGGTAACTTGTCTGCTTAGAGAACATACAACACAGCAGGGCCACACCTGAAGACAATAATGTACAGTTGGTTATGATGCACCATGATACAAAATAACCACATGCCTTTGGAAAAAAAAATTCACCACTGTATTTTGTTGAGAGGTGAATTTTCAAGTAAAAGTCAGCAGAGATACAAGCTACCAATAAACATTTTCATTATTTGTGCATCAACAGCTGTCCCAAAGAATTTCACCAGCTACACTAGCATGAGTTTGAACTTGCAGTCATTCTCTTTGAGAGCCAAGTATTTAGAAAAAGGATCAAGCAAATGATGGGCTTGATACTCAAAAGAATCTGTTCTCAAGCAGATTTCTAAACCAGCTTCTTAATCACCAAGATCACAGAAACAAGATGCATTCACATCTCAGAAATAAGCAATGTTTTTTCTGCATCTTCCAACAGTATTTGCTGACAAAAGAGTGCATTTTAGCTTGACATCATATTGCTTGCTGTGTATTATTTCAACTATTTTTTTTACTGTGGCAGACAAAACAAGTGTTCTCTCAATGGTACAGGACTTTTTGTATTACTGTTTAGAAAGAAACCTCAAAGGAGGCTTCTCAAGATTTCTCATTAGGTTTAGTGGAATAGTGTATAGTTCTTTTGTGAAATATTGAGTATTGTATGACTTTATACAACTGTAGAGACTTTTCTTCATGATCTGCATTGAAGTGTTTTCCTAATCATGATGGCTTCATGCTGTCATTAGCTGGTATTTTAAAGCCTGTAGTGTGAGGCTCATGGTTAACAACAGCAGATGAAAATTTGTATTTCAAATAGTCTTGACAATTAAATTTTTTCTGGTTGACACTCTTTCAGATCTGACTAGATTGACAGTGGTTTACTTTGGATTGTGAGTGATGAAGCTCTCTACCAGGACTAGAAGTGCTTCGCCTTACTTATTGTTCATTTGTGCTAGAATGTTACTATTATCTTCAATCTGCAATATCTTTGCAAGAGTCTTTTTAAGCCACTTCAGCATTTTTTTGAGTGTTATTTTAGTTAAAACTAGATAATACAATCTGCAAATCCATTATAAATGACAATGCTTCATAATATGCCGAAAGTAAACGAGGGAGTGCCACAGACAACTTCTCCCCATTGTGGAACATCCTCTTCCTCTAAAACCCTCACAAACTGTATGTGACATACAGAGAGGGTATGGGTGCCAACATCAAGAAGTATACTAAGTAATAGTCAAGCTTATTTTCTTTCTTGTTTTTGTATTAAAAAAAAGAAACTGAAGTTCTAAAATTTTCACCACATTCCTCATTGGACTGCCTTGTGCCATCCCTCTTTGGAAATTACTACCCCAGAGCACACCTAGGGAGCTCCCTACACAAAAGAAGTAAGGATGGAAGACCTACCTGACTTCAAGCTCACTCTGGGGCTCACTCTAACCAGAGTTGCAGCCAGTATCTTTTCATTATGATATTTTTATGATTTATTGCTCAGGTACCTTAAATGAAACAGGTAAGAATTATTTATAAGCCTTACTTATAAAGGTCAGGCTGAGGTTGTTCACATTCAATGGTAGCATGTAGTGCATCGATTTCTTGTTCGTTGTGAAATGCCTTTGTGTCCTGAACAGCATAGTAAGTCTGGAATTAATAAAAACATGTAAATAAAATAAAAAAGAACAGATATACATTAATCTGTACATACACTGCAGTTCAGCATGTAATTTACTAACTTTTACGTGAGAGCTCATATCTCAAATAAGAAACATCTCTAAATGCTCCTATTTGGGCATCATCTTACATGGTGTTTCCCAACCTTTTTTTTTTTAATGACTCTACAGTTATGTGCAAGCATAACTTGCAGTGTATTCATAAATCAGGTCACCATGGAAGCAAGTAAGTACAAAAAGTTAATGTTTCACCACTAATCTGCATGCATATACTGGACACAGACAAAATAACAAATGTCTTAAAACTTTTCATAAAATAATATTACTTTTAAAGAAATTAAATAAGATGCCAGAAACATAAATTACACAAATTAGTGTACCTGCTTACACATATAAGCATGAATTCATATTGTAATCAGTGTCAAAAATTAAAAGCAAAGTTTGCCTTAAAAAGAAAATGTAGAACATTTAATTACTTTGTGACTGGATTCACCATCCAAACTAGTAGTTGTAACAAAACACGTTCCATCTCCTCTACTACTTGATAGGAATATTAAATCACATGGGAATTTTTCATCTTCTTTTACCATTACAATATCTCCAACCTAAGGAAAAAACACAAGAAAATAAAATGCAGGTATGTAGCAGCCCAAATTTCAGATTTCAAAATAAAAACCTAGATTAACACAAATATTTTGAAAATTCAACGATTTTTATTTACACCAGGATTTTACCACAAGAGTAAAGAACTACAGAGATATGTCTGGAAAACTGAATTATATCTTGTGGAATGACTGAGATCTACTGTTTCTGGCTCTCCTCTCAGGATAACCCTCCTGCAACTCCTGTCTCATTAAATTTTGCAACATTATTTGAGAGATGGAAGATACAATCCTTGTTTTAAGACTAAATACAACAAAACTGTTTCAAAAACACCAGGAGATGTGAGTTGCTCTTACACACAGCTGAAAAACCCAACAATTTCATCTCCTGATGAAAACAGGATACATTCAGAATTTTTGACTAGAAATCCATCCTATTTTTATCCATGTTTAAAGGTAAGCAAAATAATTTTTATTCATGGAAACACTGGCAATATTTTACAGCGCGTTAGAATGTTACAGAACAGCCAACAGTTAGAATGTTAGGATGTAACAGAACAGCCAACTAATTACAAATTCAAAATATTCTTGCAAATCATTCAAGAAAGTTGAGTTTTTCTACACTTCTGGAGGTTAAACAAGTGGGAAAGACATACTCCATGTTCTAAGAATATCAGGGTTTTAATAAAAATCCCATCAAAAATACATAATTTTTGCAATTTTTCATGTAGGTCAACATCTGTTCAATACATTTTTATGTCATAATTTATTATAAGACTCAGCTTAATCATTGTTCTTGTTATATGCTTATAAAGCTAAATTTCACTATCCTTAGCAGTTGGCAGGAGTCACTTAATTCCGTTTAAGCAAAACAGCCTGATGAAAATCAGCAATAGCAACATCTAAAAATAAAATTTTAGAATGATTATAAAAAAATGAGATTTATCTAACTGTAGATATGAAAAAGGCCTTTTTTTTTCCTTAACCAGTAGCAATGAAAAATTGCAGATTGTACACATGGCAGAGAAGAACACAAACTCTAAGCATATCTGCAACAATCAGGCATGAAATTCTCATTTTCCTCAACCCAATCCAAATAAGAGTACTAGTACACAGTATCTTCATAAAATTTAAAAGGTGTTCCAGCATTTGCCACTATGTCACCTAAGGATGCAAAGAGGACAGGAACAGGTTCTTTCTGGTGGAAAGTGACAGGACCTGAGGCAGTGAGCACAACCTGGAATATGGGAGGGTCCACCTCATTTTCATCACGCTGGTGACTGAGCACTGGAACAACTGCCCAAGGGAAGTAATGGAATCTCCATCCTTGGAGAGACTTAAAACCTGTCTAGATCGGGTCTTGAACAAACAGCTCTTGGGGGCCCTGCTGGAGATGGGGGCTGGATCAGAAAACCTTCAGAGATGCCTGACAACCTCAACCACTCTCTGATAGTGTGAAAAAGAACACCATTTTTAGCAATTCATTTTTTTTCTTCTTTAATCAAGTGTCCTCAAGCTTTAGGTGCAGAGGGATCTACTTTATAAAACCTAGTCTGTTTTCTCATGTAATATAGAACTGAGAATTTCACCCATTTCCAAATACATATAGATATCCCTTTCTATGCAAGTATTTTCAAGGTCTGTCTCTCCTATCATTTAGTCACTCAATATACACCTTCTGAAAGGCAATAAACAGGGGAGAAATTAAGAAAATATTGGGCAACAGATTAACCACTAAAATTCAAAATCTAGTTGCATGGTACTTGACTACTTTTGTTTGGAATATTTAACTGGTTAGTTAATATTGGAATTCTCACCTGGAATTCTCAAGCATGTGATGTCCTGATTTTTTTTATTACCAGGAAGCCCTAGGCAGAAGCTATCACACTCAAATGGAAGGTCACAGCAGAAAGGCTGTGAACACTGTTGATACACTTATGCCCAAAAACAGCAGTGCAGAAAAAGATATCCAAACAAACATATTAAAAATAAGAAAATACCAAACAAATGTCTAACAAATTTTCTGAGGTCTAAAGAAAATGTC
The DNA here is from genome assembly GCA_024734555.1 of Trochalopteron elliotii. Lineage (NCBI taxonomy): Eukaryota > Metazoa > Chordata > Aves > Passeriformes > Leiothrichidae > Trochalopteron > Trochalopteron elliotii. The sequence continues at coordinate 2,067,871 of JANPWX010000182.1, read as the reverse complement.
AAAAAGATCATCTGCTGACAAAAAAAAAAAAAAAAAAAAAAAGGTGGCAAAAACTAACTTCTGAAAACACACCAGAAAGGGAATGTAGCAGCATTCACAAGGTCAATGAAGAGATTGTGATTTGATGGGTTTTGAGAAAATATTTAGAATGTGTTGTGTTTGTATATATGCATGTATCTCTATACATAGCACTGACTGTTACAATCAGGCATAAATAAATTATTAATGTGCATAATAACCATTATAGCTCATCCCAGAGAGTGTTCAAGGCCAGGTTAAATAAGGCTATGAACAACCTGGTCTAGTGCAAGATGTCCCTGCCCATGGCACAGGGATTGGAACTAGATGATCTTTAAGGTCCCTACCAATCCAAAGCACTCTATGTTTCTTTGATAATCACAGTGGACAGGAAATAGAGAAAAGATAAATCATGACAGAAATTCCAAGTTAAAAATAGAAAATGAAAGTGACATTTACAGAGGGAATTAGTTAATTCCAGTTAAGCAAAACAGCCTGATAAAATCAGCAATAGTAACATCTGAAGTAAAATTCTAGAATAATAATAAATGAGATTTATCTAATCTCAGACAGTTTAATTCATTAGGAGTTTAATTTTATAGGAATATTTTATTCAGCAGCATAAAACTAAAAATTAGTATACTGTAGATCTAATTATTAAATGCAGTAAATGCTACATCATCATATTACATTTCTGTATAACTTGCATTTTGTGTGAAGCGCACAAGAAGGTTGAAGTAAAGTCTGACTCATGAAACCTGTTAAGTCATAGTTACTTACTCTTAATTTTCGGCTTTGCTTTCTAACCAGTTTACCATGCTGAATGAAATGAACAGGGCAATGATTTATTGCATTGTCAGCTTTATGTCGCAGCCAATCTTCATAACCCTAGAAAACAGTGAAATGGAATGATGCAGTGATGCACATTTGGCTACAAAGACACAGAATAGCTCTAGCTTGTAAGTAAAATTTTAAAAATTATCCTTGATCACAGTAAGGGAAAAAAATATTCTCACTAGAGCAAACAAAATTGTGATACATGTCAGTACTAGAGTTGTGCTGGATATCTATGAAAGAGAGCATTCATGGTTACAATTAGTCAAACAAAACCATGTATTTTAATGAAGACATTTGGATAAATAAGGGTTTTGAAAGTGTAGAACAGTTTCTGGTATTTAAGTGATCACGCTCATGCTCTTTTGGCTTGAATAAGTGCACCAGTACTCGTAAACACAGTTGACAAGGAGGAAGTAGTGTAGGCAATGTATTTTGGAAGAACAGGACTTTATCCTGCAAGATGATAAAGAGATGACATGACAAATGGTTATCATATTTGATGACTATCATACAATTAAGCCAAACCTTTTAACCTTATATATTATACATAGTTGTGAAGAATTTTGTTTCAAGAAACTTTGCAGCTTTAGTGCTCAATTACCCTACAAATTGGTGTTTTATAAAAGCAGACAAACTACAGGACAGGCAATCTGCAACTTCCTGTTGAAATGGTCCTGCCATATGACAAAGATTGGGACTGACAAAGTCATCAGTGGTTAAGAACTGGAAAATACCACTCATAATCCATATAATTTTTATATCTAATGCTCTTGAGCACATTTGAAAATTCAATGCAGAACAAAAGTATCACTACCTTGGATGCTCTCAAAAATAATCTGGGAACTCACAGAGACTTTATAACTTTAGTGTAATATACTTCCAGGGGTTGGTACAGCTCCTCAATAAAGTCCCAAAATCTACACAAGATGTCAGGAAGAAAAATCAAGGAAATACACAGAACTGCAGTACCACACACAGCACGTCATAACCCAGGCTTTGTTAGGTTACTACTAACAGTAAGACCTGAAAGTGTGACATTTAAGATCTTAAGACTGGGAAAGCCACATTAAAATACTAGCTCTTGCATGTATCACAACTTTTGCTCAACAAGAGGTGCTGAATTTAACTAGAGAATATACTCAATTACGAATAGTTACCACTATAACGAAAAAGAAACAACTCTCCATAGCTTATTTGAAGACTCATGAAGGAAAAGTCTGCATTTAGCATAAAGACTTTAAAGGTAGTTATCTGTTATCTATTAAGGGATAACCAAAATTATCCTGTTTTGGGTCTATCTGGGGTGGAATTAACTTTCTTCACAGCAGTCCTGTGCTGCTGTGCTTTGTACCTGGGGCTAAACCAGTCTTGGTTACACCCCAGTGTTTTGGCTACTACTGAAGAGTGGCAGTGTCAAGGCTTTCTCTTCAACCTTCTCCCACAGCAGACCAGCAGGCTGGGGCTGGGCAAGAGGCTGAGAGGGGGCATTCCTTGGACAGCAGACCCAAACTGACCCAATTCTGTCTTTAGTTTTACTTTTGCTCACTACATTACTCACCTGTTTGATAGCTGTGACAGTGATGACAAAAAAAAGTGGAAGTCCACTTGTAACTGGACTAGTAGGTGTATCAATAATTAACTGTAACAAAAAGAACAAATATTTTCTGGTTCTATTTTTGTGAATGTAAGCAGTCAATCTTTCAATTAAGATTTTTCAAGTAATTTCATCAGCAGGAAATTTCATCAAGGAATTTTAATTGAAAGAAACCAATGCTTCAATACAACTTTAAGAACATGTACTATACTGATAAAATCTGAAAACTGCATTCTATAAGAAGATACAATACTGTAGTTAGATCACATTAACATCAGATGTTAATGCCTTGTAAAAATATTTGCTTGCAACACTTTAAGGAGGTATTAGACTGGAAAGCTGCAGCTTTGGAAGCAAAATTATGGAGCACCATTAGAAATAAGCATGGGACTAGCTTTACATGTTATACAATAGAGCTATTCTTATGCACACAAAGAGTAAATTCTGAAATATTGAGCTGGGGCTTCTACAAATATAAACAAAGAGGCAGAATTCACAGAGGAAGTGCAAATGACAAAATCTAAGTTGTCCTGGGAATCTGCACTGCTTTTTTTCTACAGAATCTGGTCTACAAAGTAATACAGCTTCACACTTGATAAGATTTTTATTATTTAATGCAATACGTGACTGTGACAGGTTCAGAATTAGGACACCTAGAAAGCAGCACACTAGGTATTCATGGAACTCATTTCAAAAATAAGTATGCATATATCTCCCTAAGAAAGCATCATATCAGTACCTATTTCAGTTCTCACAGGCTTTGACCACATTACACTTGGAAAACTGCGATCGAGATATTATTTTGTTATAAAATATAATATTTTTACAAAACAAACAAAACTTTGCCATCAACAAAATTTATAGTAACAGTTTTACTGATCTGGATGTTTATTACAAAATAAAAATTACAGACATTCTTTTCAATTTTTCAAGACATGTCTTGCCATCCAACTAGCGATGCTTTCAAATTCTCTTCAGATTAAATTCACAATGACAACCTGGAAATTGAATAAAACTCCTTTTGTCGTCACATCATCAGTGTAAAAGGCTTTCTAGGCTCAACCATTTACCTCCATGGTCATCAAAATCAGTTAACTTTAAAACCTTTTTCAACTTCTCCCTATTTTAGAAAGAGCACAGAACTTACTGGAAAGTGTGGATAGCTTACCTGAACAAGGAAAATGATGAGAAAATAGAAGTTAGCTATTCTTCTGAATTGCTCAAACAAATTTTTTGGTATAAAGTTCCAAAACGTGTACTGAAAACAAATGGACAGATTATGAGTGTTTGTGAAGGAAATATTATTCACATTCAATTTCATACCTCACATGACAAGATTAAACTAAGCAAGAGGCAGGAGTGTTTTTGTTACTTAGTTTAATAATTTACTGAATTTGAATCTTAATTGACAATCATGTATTCTCAGAATAGTATCGTTTTTCTGAACTCTGATAATCTTTGAACTAGGGACTGTAATAATTTTTAACTAGCAACAATACTTGTCCAGAGTTAGCATCCGGAGTTAGTGAGTTATGGAATGGTTTATTTAAAGCCATTAATGGATTTTAGAAGCACATTAGTAATTTCAAAGAGCACTTTTAATTCACTTTTATGTTGTGTTCATGACTTGAGATAGGTGGCACTCAGAGTTAACTACACAGTAACAGCAAGACAACCAAATAAAAGCTGTCAGTCCCTCTTTTGTTCCTTGCCAGGGACACAAAAATACTCCTCAAGATAAGCTACAATGGTGAATACGAGTAAGTGGCTGCATATATCTGTACTGCTCTTGCAAATTACCACAAGTGTTGTAAAATGACATAAGAAACAGAACACAAAGCTGCAAACAGAAAATGTAAAACCTTCAAATTAAAGAGGTCATGTAAAAGTGATAAAGGACCTTAATATCTAGGCCCCATCCCCTGCCCTGCAGCTGGTTCAACTACAGTCTTTATACACTGTTCACACTGTAGCTCCAAAAAAACATTGCAAAGACTGCTTATTGGAACACATGTAAAAAATGTCAGCTAAAACTGTGTGAAAAGGTTTGAAAAATGGCTTGAGAAAACTAGCACTGCATCATCTTATTATCCAAATTATCCTTTGACACATAATAAAATGACAACTCCAATAAAACTTTCATTTCAAACGAGATGGGCTAAGAAGCTTATCCTAATTTATTTGCTCTGTTACAAATGTGCCTTGTCTCCTCTTGGCAGATTGCACTTATACTTGCTGATAACCAAATTATTCCATGAGCTAGACATCTTCTGAATTTGGCCCAAAGGCAAAGACAGACAGAGCTCCAGAAGAAAAGTACTTCTATTACATCTGAAGACAAAAAGTACCTGTGAGAAACATGCTTTAAATGCATATGAAACGCTATTATATAGAACAATCTTTTTACTTCTTGGATGTTAAAACCTGAACATGTGTAAAATATAGGAATAAAATGTTTTTCTTCTATCATGTCCCAAAAATCAGTATCTATCCTAAATATGCCCTAAGTTACCACTTAATCCTGCATAATAGCTAGTTCAGTATTAAATCACCTGTGAGTAAGCCAAAACTCGGGCAGGCAGACATGCAACAGCTAGAAAATCAAGTGTTCTAGTCTTGCAATCAGAACACTTTTCATCAGACAGGAATGCAGTTTGCACTACCCATTATCCAGCTATGTGGAATTTTCAAAGAGAACGAGTTAGACTTGATTACTTTTCCTTGCACAACAATGCTGACCATTCAAAACTGCTCTTATGATAGATGACCATATGTATTCTATTCAATGACAGTAGTTGCGTATTTTCATCTTTATCAGGTAAGTTATCTTTGTTTTATAATTTTATCCATTTATTTTTTAAGAATATCTGCCTGCTGGGAAAGAAAAGTGAAAAACACTTGTTTCCATTTTTCTGTTTAGTTCTTTTGATAGAAATACTATTTTTTCCATGGTAAAGGGTTTTCTGACCATTAGAAGTTTGATGATTTACTCAAGTCCCCCAAATCACTCATTCATTAAATAAAAATGTAATCTCTTATGTAGTAACTTCCACTTTAAATCTCCTAGAGGATTATTTGACTAAATGTCTGGTAACGATTTTATTGTTGGACTACATATTTAAAATATCTGATTGAGGGAGCAAGTAAATCAATTAAAACAACAATCCATAAAAAGGTTGTTCACCTTTACCCTTAGTATCCTATCCTAGCCTCTTACTCCAACCTTAGTTCACTGCTTTCCCTGCCAAGCTGTGGTCTACCACAGCTCCACCTTTCATCAGCTACTCTCTTGGGTGAATAAAAGTGAATAACATGGGAACAAATGATTTTTATGGTTGAGAAGTGCTTCCTAAAATGGATGCTTCTTTAACATAGACTACTTCTTAAAACTTTATTTTCAATCTGAAAAAATTTTAGCACTTTATGACTCTGGGCTTCAGGCATACTAAGCATGTCTTTATCTTGCCCATTCATCTTCAACAGAGAAGTAATGATTTTTGCAGTTTAGGCAAGAAAGAACACTAAGATGTCTAGACAGACCTTCCCCTACCCAAGCCATCAGTAGCTCAGAGCAGCATCGACAAATGGGCAAGTAATGTTTAATCAACATAATCACTCTCTGGAAAAGCACTCAGAACAAGATTTACCTCATGACTGCTGCATTCAAGGCAGTTTCTCTATCCTAGCTAGGCAGAAACAAAACAAAAAATTTTAAAGGAAAGGCATTAAAACTGATGATGTTAAATCCATCAGATTACTGTGCCAGGAGTTACTAATATCATTTCTCTTCTTCACATAATTTCTAGTCATGCTCTTTGCAAACTCTTGAAAAGTAATTTATGTATATTAAACTACCTTTTTTTACACTATAATTCACTTGAAGGATATAAGTTTATCCAAACAGTTACACACTATTTAGATAAGCTTTCAAGTTGGAGATGGCTTAATTGATCTTTTCCAAATGCTACAAAAGATCTAGAGGACAGAGCACACGGGTGCTTTTTGCATATGGGAGGTACCACATCAGACACCAAGTAGTAGTAGTTACACATTCAACCAAACGAAGAACACATGCTGCCAACAGATGCATCTGAAGCACTGTGCAAGAGTCTGTAAGATCAATCTGGTGTCAAAACAGCATAATTCAAGTAGATTTTCTTCCTATTAATACTTGCAGTAGCACCTGCAGAGCTTGTATATTTCTGCACTCATGAGCATGTCCATAGTATTCCTGCCCATGCCTCTGGCTCCATCTTGCTCTTTACTGACACTATCTTGCTTTCAGCTACAACACCTTGTTGGAGCCAGTCACACAAATTCAAAAATGTAAAATACAGTGTTCTTGACACTGCATTTTGACCTTTTCATTTGGTATCTGCATGCCAGAGTTTTGGCTCATGTTTGAAGCTTCTCTTTCCACCCTAAGAGGGAGATATTTTCTTAAGAGAGTTTCTTGAGTAATCACTTTACATCAAAAGCTGAAGGTGTAAGAAAAAGCACTTCATACTGAGTTTTGTCAACACTTCAGTTTCTTACAGATTATTTGTTTTAAATAGTCACCACCTCTCTTCTAAAGCACCCTAATTTCACTTTTCACTCAACCTTTTTGACTGTTTCTTGTAAATGCTTAAAACTATTACAACAAAAATATCTACTATATTGGTTTAGTCCTGGTTCACAGACATCTTCCTACGATGACTTTCATCCCTTTTGCAAAACAAAATCCATCCTGAAGATAATAAAATCAGGGTAGTACAGAGAAATGCCGATCTTGCAGTCAGTTGTGTCCATGGTGACTTCAGTATTTTTAATGCACACATTTTTAGATCAATTACCAAGACAAAATGCATTCTTAATGCTGCAGTTTAAAAACTAGATTGCAGGCATGTGTGCAGATCGTAGAACGGTTTGGGTGGAACACGACATTCAACATCTTCTCAAGCATCTAGTGCCAACCTCACTGCCATGGGCAGGGACACCTTCCACTTGACCAGGTTGCTCCAAGCCCCACCCAAAACAACCTTGAACACTTCCAGAGATGCAGCATCTACATGATCTCTGCAGAACCTGCTCCAGTGCCTCATCATCCTCAAGCTAAATCTAAACCAACCTTCTTTCAGCTTCAAGTCCTCCTCCTTCGTCCTTTCATTTAACACCCTGGTAAAAAGTCCCTCTCCAACTTTTTTGCAGTCTCCTTTTAGGTACTGGACAAAAGACTTTATATATAACACTACCTTATATGGTATTATATTATTAAAATAATATTTATATTACATATGTATGTATAGGTAGCCCTCTTCAATAAAATAGCTGAAAAAGATCTGATCAAAAGTTTCACAGTTTCTTTAAAGGTAGTTTTATTTATAAATATATTACTTTTTTGAAACACTATTTGCCTACCTATAAAGAGAACTGGTAGAGAAAACTTTAGCAAAGGGTATAAAAAACCAGGAAAGCAATAATTATCTGAAATCATAAGAAGTAAGTTGAGAATGTGCCTTGTCTAACTCAAGTGACTTGCTTATAAACATAGAGGAAGTTCATAGCAGAACTCATCTACATTCGTTAATGTATTAAACTAGTATCAAGACTTTGACTCGAAGCAAAAAAATTCAGACTTCTGTGCTTATATGCTACTCAACAGAATTCAAATATTTTGAAAAGTGTTGTGCCATATTTATGACAATTTGGAATGAATGTAGAAAGACACAATATTTTAACAAAAGTATTAACATATGCACCATCTGCACAGTGTTTATTACTCCACTGAGGGAGGGACTCCTGTTTCTCCACATCACAAGGTCATTCACAACACAGGGATCAGTGATACCTCTACTACAGGTAGGGCTTTTACAAGTGAACAACAACCACCACCATGTTCAGGGACAGTGCAAAAATGAAACTGATTTAGGGAAGTTAGATCAAGTGGTACACTTGATGAACAAAACCACATATTTTGGCACAGGATTTCTTAAAAACAGTTGCTGATAAAACAGGATTTCTATTACAAACAAGTCTATCTCTAGTAGTCCCTGTTCAGCAGCTCTCAGTCCTATCAAATAGAGGCTATTAACTACAGGAACTCCTCTGACAAAGAAATATCCGAGCATCTGTAATTATGTAATTATAATTTTAAAAAACAGAAAAAAATAACTTTACAGCAAGGATGACTGACTGAAGACAATACAAGGAAAACAGAAGAAAGTGCGTTTGAGAGCAAGTAAGCTTCACTTTCTCACTTGCAAAGAAGTGAATTACACCTGTCTTCTCTGACCTGAGGTTTGGATCTGTTGTTTTCCTTCCTTCTTCTGCTTCTCTTTCACTGCATGAGGACTCCACACTGATACAAAAAACTTAAAAGGCTCTGTTAGAGGCAGTACCAGCAGAATAAAATATTGCTAATAACCCTGGACTGAGTCATGGGAAGGGTAAATGGCTTCTCCTGGGAACACAAGGGAAGTTGCAAAGAGCCTCTGACCTGGAAATCCCATGCTGAGCAGGATCATCAAGAGCAAAGAAGAGCTTTTCCTTGCTCTCTCCAGGCACTGACAGTTATCCCCAGAAGGAAATTGTATTATTGTGTCTGGAAGAAGTGCACACTCATGCATTCCCATCGCAGCTCAGGTATTGAGATCCCTGAGCTGGCCCCTTTGAGAGTCCAATTGATTCAGAAGCATTTAAGCTTTACTGCCAGCCAAGTCCATTTACTCTTTTCATCTCTAACAACTCCTGCCCCATTGAGTCTCTGGCAGGGCTGGGCACATCTGACCCTTCACAGCCCCTGTAGCATGGGATCTGACCTCCTGCTTCCCCCAGTGTGGCTGGGAGTCAGGGGATTATCGAGGCAGAAATGGAGAGCTCTGTATTACAGCTGCTTTCAGAGCAGATGAGTAAAAGGCACACACAACACTCCCTGCATTAGTCCCTGTTCCATTTCTGTCTACCCACCCTCTCTGCCCCTGCCAGAGTATGCTACACAATTATATATTGGCTTCTTAAACACACGACCATGCTTCTTTCCACTGTGGGCTTTGGATGCTGTTCTGACTTTCAAATACCATTGCTCAGGGCTGTGCTTGAACTCCTCATCCTGAAACTGTTATGTCTGGCCCTGGAGAGGCCAGACAATGCTTCCAGTTGTGAAGCAGCACCCTGGAAAATGTGAGAGAGCCTAGGTCTCTGCTGGGTTCCAAGTGGCTCATCTTGATAGAGATGGTTTAGTATTTCCCTAAGCTTCAATATTAACATTTCTTCTAAATGTGGCAACAAAATAAGAAATCAGAGCAGATCCAGTCTCTGTGTGTTTATAATAGCCCTATGAGCGAGTGCTGCAGGGAAGAGGTGCAGCAAAAGGGTATATACTTCTGCTGAAAGAAAGGAATATTTCAACAACATCTGCTGAAACATGTCAGAATTACTTCACTTTATTAAACTATTAATCACCGAGATTAATTGTGAGTCATCTCAACCAGATTAGCGCTGAAGGCAGCTAAGGTTTCCCTTGCAATGTATAGGATTCCCAACACACAGCATTATTGTCTCAGGCCACTATCTAAAAATACTGTTTGGATCAGTATTTAATGAAAAGTCCTAAGGAAATAGGCAGACAACAGACGACTGCATCATTTGTGCAATAAAACCAGGATCACTTCTGATCCATGAATATAGCATACAGCATTACAAAGTAGGAATAACAGTGGTACTGTTCTCCCATCTGAGTTCAACTTACTGCTTTTCTATAAGGAAGAACAGGAAATAAAGCTGCAGCACAAATGAGCACTTTGTAATTACATGTATAATTTAATTCTAGTGACATCTCTTTAGGGCAAATTCTTCAAGTAATAGTTCTGCATCCACTGTAGACTCAATCTTGCATTTCATGCAAGAGTCATATCCTACTACTCTTCAGTATCATCTTCTGGGAGCATAAGCCGTGCTGCCTGCAGCTATGTTGGTGACCCAGGCATAAGTGAGTTCTGGAGCTGTAAAATTTCTCTTTATTAAATTATGACAGTAGAAGTTTGCAGCTGGACAGGACCACCAAGGCAAAATACTGTGTGTTGGTTACCCACAAACTGAAATGAAGAGCAAACCCTTTGTAATGCTCCTTAATCAAACTTCCTCTATGGGTGGCATGGGGGAAAAAATCTGTTCTCCTGCCTGAAGTTCATGGATTTTCTAATTTTGCCAGGTGTCTCTGACACACAGGAAATTCTCTCAGCTCTCATTAAACAGGCTACTCCTATCCAGGAATTTTTGGCTCTGTCTTGTGGTTCTTTAAGTGGTTTTTTTAGGGGGTTGTTTTTTTTCCAAAAGCCATAAGCAGCTGTAATTAAACATGTTCCTATGAACTCCATGTTGTTGTCTGAAAAAAAAAAGTTATTTTCAGTACAATTTTTCCCTCTGTTCAAGAGAAATATACCCATCCAGTCAGTCTTCAATTCATTGATTCAGGTAGAACAATGAAGTGCAGATCCCTACTTTGTCAACAAATGAGCTCCTCGAAGCAGAGCAACTCTGTAAAGGTATTAGATTAACTTCAGGAAAAGAGTTTGGACATTGAAATATATTAAATTAATACCAAGTTAAAACCATCATCATGCCACTACATAATCCATAGTTGACTATGTACTGAACAATCTGTGCCTGATTCCACTGGCTTGGGAAAAGGTACAGACCAAACCTGAGCAAAGGCATGGAGCAGCTTTCACACAAACAATATTCAACAGGCTAAGGCTATTCCTCCTGGAAAAGAATATGGTGGAACAGCACCAACAGAAACAAGATTATAAATAGGAGATAACAGTCATTGTCAGATCCAAGGATTTAGAATATGAACTCAAATTAGCAGGAAGTTTTAAAATGAAAGCTCATAGTTTCTTTTGGCATCCATTTCTACAGTTCAACAGTTCTGAGAATTTACATGGGCTTAAAAGGTATTGAAGGAATTCACAGAGGAAAAATCCATTAAAGACTACTAAATACAAAAATCATATTCCCAGCAGAATAATATGAAGCCTGAATCTTAAGGAAATTCTGTACTAAAACTTTATTTTATAATTTATCAGTTTTTCAAAAAGTAAAATCCTGTTTCAGAAGGAAAAGAGGTTGTTTCTCAACAAATTTTGATAGCTGCTATGGCTGCCTATTTTACTTAGTTTCCTTTTAATCTGTAAGTTCTACCAAAAAGTAAATAGTATCAAAAGGTGTATAATTTTTTTCAGAAAAAAAGCAAGCCACCTCCCTGCCAATTCAACTACTTTCTTTCTTCTACATTTAAAACATTGGGGGTTTTCTACCAGCTGATATTTTTCCATGCTGCAGCACTGTCATGTGATAAATTCAATCAAGTGCACACAACAGCCACTTCAAAGGCCAACACCCAAGGCAGCTGAAGTAGCTAAAAGTTAAATCAACAAAAGGATACGTGGTACAAAGGTCACTGTCTCTAGAATGTAAAAGGAACTGCATGTACAATCTAAAAAGCAGGAGTTTTTTTGTCTTTTATTACTTCAACATGCACCTTTTGCAATATTTTGTTAATATCATAACTGAATTAACACATCAAACTAATAGAATACTTCTGTCTAGACAATGTCTGTCCCTGTGTCATTTTTCACAATCAGGAGTGTATCATTAAGCAGACAGAGCATTAACCACATCCCACAGTGACACTGCAATGTACATGAAACATCTCTCTGCACTTGAATCAAAGTACTACCTTGCTGACACCAGGAAGCCTCTGGTGAAGCACAGCGAAGGGCACCCTTGGAAGGACCAGTGAAGTTTAAGGTTCATATTACTGCAAGCTGAAGTCTTTCTCAGAGCATTATGACTTTTTTTTAGTACAGACAGACTAATAGATGACATTTCCTCATGCTTTTCAACTACCCTTTTTATAAACTTTGTCTTAAATTGGTAAAGTCTGTACTTGGAAGTTTAGAGTTCCTCATCCTTGAAGAGCAATCATACACCTTACATAAGCACTGAACACCCATAAAAGCCCAGCTGAAAGTTACTGTCTCGCTGATGAAGGATGAAGGAAGTATCCTTCATGGTTGAGGTAACATTGTACAGTGTGCTTGAGAGTATGTACTCTACTCTAACAATTATGGATTTGCCATCTTAATTTTGCCCATTTGAGCTTTAGTAGGAAATTCATGTCTGCGTTCCACATGCTGTAATAGGTGCCCCCTGCAGAGGGTTCATAAGCAGCAAGGGCCAAGGAATGGCTAAGAGGCAGCAGCTCACAGAACCAGAACAAATGCTACTGAATCACAATGGTGCTTTATTCAGCTTGTCTGGGATGGAGCATGGGAATAACAGAGTTTACTTGAAAGGGACAGCATGGGAAGTTCTCATATACAGGCAACAGTCATCAAAACAGCTTTCAGCAGTCTAAGGAACTGTTCAATATTATAATGCATTTACATGAATTTTGTTCCCTGCTGAAATATCACCACTGTATTTACTTCCACAAGGACAAGCAACATTTTATTTTTTAAATGAGGTAAGTTTAACCAATAAACAGAAAAACTGAGGAACATGTATATATAAAATGTATGCCTTTCCACTAATACTTTTGGTTTATGAAAGGCTATTTACACAAACAGATACAGGTCACAGCTAAATAGTTTAACATTTAAAACATTTAACTGAATGTACTTTATATCCAAATAAAAATATAGTGAAGTGTCTGTCCTGAACTGGTGGAAGTCATACATATTTACTGACTGCTGGCAGGGATCCCCTAGTTCAATGCATGTTTAAGTCATACTTTAAAAATCTCGCTCTGCAAAGCAAAGCAACTTGCTACTTCCACTAACTTAATAATCACAGAAAGATGTCAAAACATAGTTGAACAGGATGTTTTTATTTCCAGAAAAGTATCAGCAGTACTTTCAATGGCTTTATTTACATACATCTCAGATGAGACTAAAAAATCTCCTTTAATCTCAGATGAGGTTAAAAAAAAATAAGAAAAATGTCACAGGAGTACAAAAATTTGCATTAAGTGCATTTACCCTGCCATAATTCAAAAGGCAATACAAATCAATGCATAGAGCACAAGATTTCCCACTGTACCAGTCTGACTGTGCTTCATCAGCCTTATCTTTCAAGCAATCTAATTAAAGATGCCTAAATACTAGGCTGCTTCTTAGTACACTCTTTGAATGAAGTATGGTAAGAAGGTAGTAAATGGAAAATATCACATGAGAACTGACACACCATTTGTGGAAAGTCTGGTTCTCATTATGGTAATGGCTGGCAAGTGTTCAGGTCCATGAGGGTAATCATTCAGTTCCTTGAGATCACAATACTAACAAGGTTCTTAAAATGGCTGGGGATTTGAGACACTACTCAAAAATAAATTCTCAGTAAAGGAGATATTATTTTGAATTATTTCATACTAGCTGAAGGTGTAAGCTCAAAGATTAAAATCTAAGTATATTGCAAACTTGGGAGTTACTGAGTTGTTAGCCATAAATCACCTGCAAGCATTCAAATTTCTATGCCACTGTAGCATAAACCGTTGGCTAAAGCAAGCCTGCTGGAAAGTACCAGCATCCCAACTGCTCACAAAAAGCTGCTGGAGCTTATGGAAGTTAAAACTTACTAATTGAGGTAAGGGACAACTGGAAGGTTTCTAAACAGCACGAATGTATTACACTACCAAGACATCAAGTGTGATGCACTTTCACGTGAACAACAAAGACTGTTGACAAAACTCCACAGGAACAGTAGGAGCTTTTGAAGGGAATGACACACATAGTGGAGAGAGCACGATGCATCTAAGTGCTCAACAATTTAAATTATTTCTAGCACTTTTTAAGGTATTGCTTTTGAGTAAAAAGAATGCAGTCTTTCTTTAGGAAGATTTTATTTTATTCCACGATTGTCTCAAATAAAAATTGCTTTTTTCTTTGTTGAAGAGCTCATCATTACTCAAAGACTGTACTATACAAGGTACTACAGTAAACATGAGAGAAATTTTATTTCTGTTCATTTTAGAGGCAACTTAGCAATTAGTATCTCCAAAAGAAAACTGAGATATCTTCACTTTAGCTTTGCTGGTTGTGGAAAGGAAAAATATACAGGAAGCCTATGAAAAATCTTGAAAGAAATAAACAGAATAACTTCAGCTGATTTATCTCAATGAATGAGAGAAAACATTGGTACCTTTGATGATACTATTCTATTATCTGGAAATCTCTGTGGAATGTACGCTTCAGCGCCTGGAGGTGGTTCACGGTGCCCAACATAAATAGTCCGACTGTCCACCCAGTTCTCTTCTCCAGCACACTACAGGGGGAAAAAGAGTTATGGTGTCAGTTCACTCAGTATTTCTGCAGTAACATCAGTCACACGCTGAATTAACTAATCACATGCCTGACCATCAGCCACCAGTGCATGACCTCTCACACTTTTCTGTATCAGCTGAAGATCACCAAAACACCTAAAGCCAAGTCAAACGTCAAAACTCTGCCTTAACTGCACTTCACTTTCCCGTAACACAATGAAAGAGCATCCATGAAAGTCACTATTCTGACCTCTTAGTTTATAACTAAGGGCAAATGATTTAAGACTCTCAGTCAAATTAAGTATTTAGTGAGTATTTATGTTTGTTACCCTTTTCACCACTGAAAAATCTGTGCTAATTATTATATTTTAATATATGACAAATACTTTACATTTTTGAGACTAGCCAGCCATAACTTAGAATTTCATTTGCAGCAAAGGGAAACTCTGTTCTCCTGAAATACTAGTAGTAATCATTTCTCCACACATTAACGAGCTTAGAGACTCCTAGGCTGCCAGAAAAAGATCTCAGCTTGTCAACTCAGAGCACTGCCTCTTCTATGAAAGCTGTAGAAAAAAAAGTAGGTGTGCCAAATTTTCACATTCACATCAAACTCCACCACACCTATAGCTTCCCCAGAATTAGTATTTCTGTGTTCTATTAAATGTAAAAAAGGTACAAATGACTGTAGAAAAGTATTTACACAAACCCAAAATAACCAATTTTTTAAGTTTAGAAGTTAATTTTTTGGGGGGGATTATAAAATGACCATCCCTTAGTCAACAGTCTAATTCACACCTACCTTATGGAAAACATTTTTGAAACACAGAACACATTGCTAACACTTGGAGAAGCCCAGGCATCAGCAACTTTAACACCATCATACAGTCAAACCTGGAGTAATTTAAATACGTCATAATTTAAACTCAAAACCTCTGCTTTATGTTGCACTGATGCATTTACACATACTTTAATTAAGAATGTTAAAGGGAAGCTTCTTTTCTGCATCCTCAACAGCTACATTTACTTAGTAAATGGACAATAAATATGTCCTGAAAGTGCTCCTGGGCACTGGTGCTTGTCTGCCTCTATAAGTGAACTGTCAGACTGACTGAGCAAACAAGTCCCAAACAGAGTGTGACTTTGGTAGTTTACACAGCCAAAGCATTGTTCCCCAAAGCAGCTGGATGCACCTATGCAGCTCTTAACAGAATTTAATTTAATACACACACGATACCTTATTTTCTAGTTAGTCTTAATGTCAATAGTTATAGGTCAATTTACTTGACTAGTACACAACTTGGCTAGTAAGCCTAAAACAAAATTTAGTTCTCAAACTTAAACACTCACCCTAACATTTTCTTCATCAATTCACATCTATGTGATGTTTCCACTGCCCTTAAGTGCAACATAGCCAAAGATCACTTTCTACATAATTTATTGGGAATAGATGTATAAAATCTTGCAATACTCTGCAGATTTGAAGCAGTTAAGTTAATAAAACAATTATCTCTGTGATGTGCATGACTTTCTTGAGGTTGGAGAGAACATCAAAAATACAAAATGAAAACCTATTGGACTCAGACACTATTAACCACAAAACAGCTGAGTAGCAGTCATCAAGTAAAATGTAAAGTAGAAGGATTAAAGAAATGCAACTCCTGCCATCCCAGAAGCCGATACTAAAAGTACACAAAGGACCCAAAATCATTACTTGATTCTTACACATGACAGAAAAATGAAGGCATTATGCTCAGAAGACACCAAAGTACAAAATTGCAATAGTAGGCATAAAACTAAAACCAAAGCAAACCCCATGTTTTTCCTATGTGTTATTCAAGTTCCAGTAACTTGAAAGAGTCACTTAATACATTACGTGAAGCTGTTCACAAAGGAAGTAAAATTGACAGCCCCTCATAAGACACACCAATGGCCCAGCCAGGGCTTGTGCTAAGGCCTGTAACTTCCCCTGGCTCAGCGGGAGTGCACACACAACATTTCCCCCATGCCACATGTAGCACACACTTGAAACCAGGACGTGGCTCGGTATAAAAATTGCATTGATTTTCCAGTCAGACAACTTCTCCCTTACCACCAAGTGGACTTGTCAAAAAGTAAAGTGTCATTCAGCCAGCCCACTTCTGAAGGCCAGGTAACACTCTTTGAGCAAGCCAAAACGTCTTGGAAGTAAAGCATGACGATGTTTCCATATTCCACCTTACTACTATGGCAACAACAAAACATGGTACTTGTTACCATTTTATCAGTACACAATATTTTTTTATCTTGTCAGTGCACTAAAGGTACAGTGCACACAAATTATCTACTGACACTCAGCACCACTTAATACTCCTAGAAATGCACGGAAATGTGAGATATTCCTGTATAATACATCAAATTGTACAACATTTTTTAGTTTTTTATGAGGAAGGGCATTCCAGACATAAATGCAACACAAAGATTACTCCTGATAAGTGAAGTGCCTGAGTTCAGAGATGATTACATAATGGGCTAATGGGAATCCCACACAAACTCTGAAAACCAAGAAAAAAATCTCTCAGCTTCTACTTGCCTCTACAGAGGCCCAGCTTGAAATTTACCTCAAAGTTATTATGAGCCAGTCCAAGACAGCTTGAGACAATGCTCTTAGCTCAAAAAAAACCACTTTTTAAAGTTTTGCTGTATACATTGAGTCTTAATCATGACTCAGTTAAAACAGCCTCTGAAATTACCTATGAATTTGGGAAGACAGAGCTCTAAGCAGCACCCTCCTGTCATTACTGCCAGTATTTACAGGTCTGATAGTCCTGGAGTACTGTGTCAGCCACTCTGGAATTTGTATCTCTAAAGCAAGGCATTACTTTAAGCATCAACATAAAATAAAGAGAATCTCTTCTATTAGCTTAATTTCATCTGGTTTTATCCCAAATTGATAAAATTACCACAAATGTATAAAACCACATCTAACAAACTATCTGCTAGCACAGAACATTTTTTATTTCTCACTATGTTAATAAGTTATAGAAAATAAATGCACTTTACCAACCTAATTCAACAACTTCAAACCTCCAAACCACTCACAGTCCAAGTGTAAAAAACTAAGCATGGAAGAGTAAGGCTCTCTTTGCCAGTGAGGCAGAACTGCAATGCAAAGTCACATGCACTGTTCAATATGGCAACAAGGCAACTCATGTGTGAAGCAGAAAAAGATACTTGTAGAAAAACAGCACTGTAAGTCAGGATATGGGCCACACAGGGAAATCAAACTACAGCAACTGAAGGTCCTGTAATGCCAATCTCCAAAGCCAAACACCCTGATCTGACTGTTCTTTTAGTGTTGTGGTATTACAACTTACAGAATGACACCAGAGTAACTGAAAAAAGCAGTCAGTCTGCTGCCCCTGCCAGAACAACAAACTATATTTGCTTCTTTTAAGTTCCATTGCTTATGGCCATTAAGAATATGTCCAAGAAACCATAAATATACCTTAGCATTATCTGCTTCTATTTATAGTGTAAAGCTCAGTGTACTGAGACCTAGTTTTACTGGCACATCAATGAAATGTTACATATCTTTCACTCTTTCAAGCAGTGTCAGCAACCATGAAAGCAAAGACCAGCAAAAGACTAAGGCACAGAGACAGAGACAGTTAACAGGATTTTACCTTAAGAGTTTAAGTATTTCTGTAGCTTATTTTTTTCTGATTTTAAAAAAATCAAACTGAAACTACTTGAGATTCACCATCATGCTACTCTGGTAATTTTTATCTAGATCTAATTTAAACAAATGTATTGCCTGAAAAGACAAGGGGCTTGGTATTCAATGGGTGACAGCAAAAGGATGACAGGAAGATGCTAGTGGTAGTTGTTGGAAAAGTAAGTGACTTTGAAAGATTCCAAGTCTTTGCACACATTTTTAGTAAAGAGATTTAAAGTATGATTTTGAAATCCGTGGAAACATTGAATGACATTTCCTGACTCTCTGCTTGAACTATTAACTGTGGCATAATTACCAGCAACAATCTTCAATTGAATATTATATTTTCTTTCCAAATAATATAAATATAAACACTACTCAAGTAAGTTAATAAGCACTAAGGACAGCTGAAAACCCAATCAGTCTGCCCTGGCCAGGCTCTAAGTACATTTCATTGAACAGCACTCTTTTCTAGTTTTTTCTAAATGCTTTTTGATTAAAAGGGACAGTGCACTCTAACCACAGATTTGAAAGCAACAAATTCTCAGCATCAGCTACAGCCTTGTTCACCCAGGCTGTGACTCCATTCCTCCACACAGAAGTACTTCACACCAGAGGCAGGCCTTCCTACCAGCCTGGTGTTTTACTGAATCACGAGTATCTGATGTCAATTAAGCAATTAGCACCACTTAAAACTGCACACTGAACACACAGCTGCTCAACCACTTTGGAGTTTTAGGATAACAGATACTGACAAGCCATTATCACTCAGAATCTACAGGAAGAACTAATAGTGCACAGTGTGAAAAAAACATTCACGCACTACAACAGCTCTGCATTAAAGGCTCTCAGTTTCCAATTTTTCATTCAGTGAAGAGAAACAACTTGAATATCTCAAAGCTGTAATTCACTAAAGTGAAGAGGAAAAAAAAGGTTGCTTCCTTTTCTAATACTGTAAGGAAACCATCTTTATCATGAACTATTTACCAAACCATGAGATGAAATAATCTCATCTTTGTCTTCATTTGTCAAATGTACTGAGTACCTGCTCTTTTACACTTGACACCATTCTGCAGGAATAGGTGCAGCCATCTCCCTTTGCAAACAATGGCACAGAATGCAGATTTTTACCTCATCTTTCCAAATCACATCCTTTTAAGGGTAGATTTAATCCATAGATAAAAATCTATCTAAAGAAATAATAATTTTTAAATAATCTACATTTCCTAAAATTGCTAACCAGTAAAATAGATTAAGCTATAGATTAGATTATATAGATTAGCTATAAGTATATACTATAGATTAGTTATAAGTAAAATAGATTAAGTGGACTATTAAGCTTTTAATAGTCCACTTTTGCAAAAAAAATTCTCTAATTTGTATGTATGTATTTGTGGAGATAAAAGGTGAAATTGTCATCCATTTAAAGGATCTTAGTTACATTTCAAATGACAGGCCAACTCATAAATACCTACAGAGAGAGCACTTAAGCTTTATAGTTTGTTCACAGCATTATGCCAGCCCTTCATATGAATTTGCCAAGCTCAGAATGAAGAGGACAACTCTGAAAGCTGTTCAGATTGTCATGTTCCATATGAATATGGAATAGCACAGATAAAAGAATTCATATAATTATCAGATAAACACCCTGTCAGGTTTTATATTCTGAAAAAAGACTACCTCAATATGAGACACTGTAAACAGAAAGTAAATTACTTCATTCACTTACGAGTCATACACATATGCCATTAAATAACTACTTTAATGGAATACCAAAATGCAGCTCTTCACAGGCAACCACAAAAAAACCCAAAAAACCAATCAATCAAAAAAAACCACCTCAGAACAACTCTCTCCCAGAAACTTTTATGACTAATTAACACATTTCCTATGGGTCACCCATAATAGAATCTGTTGCCACAGAATATTACCACATTTCATTTCAGCAAATGAATTTTAAATCACTGGATGATTATTTTTGTCAGAAATAACATTTGAAACCAAAACTCTCCCCAGTCAATTGCCTCAAAAATCACAGAATATTGGATGTAAGTGCATGCAGAAGGAAAAGAAAGAAGATATTAACATTCTTTAACTGCAAATAGATCATTTTATTTATGACTCTCAGGGAAAAGACATGATCAGAAGCAAAGGCAGATACATCTTAACTACAGGAAATGGTGCCAGGCTCACAAGTTTCCCAACCAAGCCAAATCTTCTATTACTTTGTGCATCTTGGTTTTCTGATCTTTCCACCTCCTGCAAGGGTCTTGTGCATGCAGACAGAAGGCAAAAAGGATTTACAGCAAGAAGCTGAAGTAAGTTTTTGTGACATTTTTGAAGAGGAAATGAAAAGGTATGATGATGAAATGATGCAAAGTTCTGTAATTCACAGCTGTTAGAACAAACATTGTCACAACAGCAAATGTTCCAGTTTCTGTAAAATACCTAACACTTCTATATGAGTCCTTAATATAAATTTTATTTCAGCCTTCCAGTTCATGCCTCCTTGAGCATTGTACTTAGAGTAAAACATTTCTGAATTTATCCTAATAAAACTAGATTCCAGTTGTGTCACATGAGCTGGCACTGGGACACTGCAATATAGCACTTTGAAGACAGTCTAATTCTCCTTTCTGATCTCCAGTTTGGAACATAATTTTTAATTAACATAAATTCCCCATACTCTGTACTTTGAATGGTTGAATAATTTGACCTCCTGGATGACAAAGTCAGTGATTTGTGTTCCTCCCAAAAAGGGTTACAATAATTCTTTGTTTCACGTACATAAAAGCTCACCTCAGTTATTCAAGAAGATGGAGATATTTTCCAAGCAGTCAATTTAAATTCCAAATACTGCTGACACAGTGGCCCATTAGGTATAGCTATTTTTGATGTCTAAAGGGTTGCCTGAAGAGAAAGCACAGTTTCCCTGTTTATTTCCTATTGTTACTGGAAAGTAACAATAAAAGTGACAAAGATGAAAGTCTCCTATTCCATCCGTATATGCAGTCTTGCAATCACTGCAATGATGGTAAGAAAGCAGATCTGTGATGTATGTGAATTATTGGGCATCTGGAAAAATGCTTTTGCTACACACTTCCTTCCTCTCAATGTACCAGTTCTGACACATTTTGCCCCCTGTTGCCAGTGGGACAGGGACACCATGGGCCTCCTGCTCCTCTGCCCAGGTCCAGTCAAGGACCCTCTACATGGAAATCCTTCCAAGAGTCTCACTTGCAATTAGAAAGGCAAATGAGAAAAAAAACTACACTGGCAAGTGCAGTAGTAAGAGAAACTAGAAGGGAAAGTGCCACATAAGACACTATATTTGACAACCTTAGAACTTAAATTAATTAAAAATCAAGTTTATTTCTAACTAGCTCCCGACCAAACGGAGCTACTGAAATTAAGGTTTGCAGAGTTAATTTACAGCTTCCTTCCTTTCTTCCTTCTAGCCAAGAAGAGCTGCAAAAGAGAAACAATTCCATTTTTTAAGGCAACTGAAGACCACTAAGATCTACATGCAGTGCCAGTCACTCAGAGTATCTACAAAGTTATTTTCAAGAGAGTGCAGAGATACTTAAGAATGCGGAGATTTTTTTACTCTTAGTTGCCAATAACTACTTCTGTTTGCAGTAATCCAAGAAGAAAAAAATCTAAAACCATCAAAATTTTCAGGGCAGAAAATGGATTTTTTTTTAAGTTATATTTACAGATTCTAAAGAAACAGAAGGATGGAGGAAAGCAAGCAGGAGATTGCTTTCACTCATTCAAAAATAAGTAATAAACCCACAGATATGCCAAATTAACTATTTTATTTTAAATTAACATTAGTATTAAATTAAATAACTAAATTATTAAGAAAAATCAAGCCAGAATACCTGTTGTGAATCTTTTCCAAGGAACAACACAATGCATATGGAGACAGTATGCACTGGCAAGATTTACAAGATCAGATGAAACGAAGTCCATTCCTAAATGGAATTCTTACAGGAGCTTCAGATTATTCAAAAGGGAATGCATTCTAAAAACACACTTGGTATTTAGAACAGTAAATCACTCTACCATCAGACACGATCAGAACTGGCCAGAGTGACACCACCTTCCACTAGGATTTTAGCAAACAAAAGGGGAAGAGTCAAATTTCCCTTCTGAATTCTAGGACAAAGATAATTAAAATATATGGGCTTCTGCATTGTTCTTTATACTTAGTACAAGGGCTGTGAAAATACCTTATCTACATGTTTGCTGGTCTTTGAATTGTTCAAGTAAACTATGGGTGAAAAAAAAAAAGAATAGTTAACTATTGCACTCTATTGCAGTCTACTGACACACAGCTGAGCAGCAGAGCTCTACTCCTACTTTTACTACAAAAACACAATGTAGTTTTGATGTCAAGAAAACACCTCCCCCCCACTGTTAATTCTTGTCACCACATTTAAATCTGCAAAACAAGTTCACTGCCAAGTAACAACCACTCCCTCTCCCAATGGTCAGTGCCTGTTGGACTTCAAAAGGATTTTCATTCCTAAGTGGATACAGAGCTAGTGAAGCCATGATTCTAGCAGACAAACTGGGGCAACCTTCTTGTATTATATGATGATACCACAGAACCAACAGCTTGTAAAATGCTGGTCTTGTGGGTCACCAAGTCAGTGACCAAAGAATGTCCAAGTGTTATTACATGAACTGTTCCATCCATAATAATCTAAAGCTACTTACCTATTTGTACTGGAGAATCACCAAAATATTTACTGTAAACTCATATCTCTATATACCTTTACATATCTAATTATTTACACTTACTTGATACTGAACTACAGTTTCTTAAGGAACAGTGACTAACACCTTTTTGGGGTTGTTTTTGCTACACAAAGATTACTTTAAAAAAAGTCTCCCAACATATCTGTAGCTATGCCACCACGCATACTTGAGGTCAGGCTGCAACCTTATCAGAAGCAAATAACCCAAGATAAAATTGAGAGAGGAAAACTACCATGTGGGTGGTACTGAATGCTGTACTACTAAGGCAATTGCTACCTGTTAGTTTTCCACATCTATAAGGAGAAACCTAAATCCTCAGTAAAATTGGCAGGTGTCACATTTTGACAATTTTTCAAATTAAGATCTTGCTCACGTAGGCTGGTCCTGAACTTACTCCCTCTAAGGCCAGACTGTATTAGTCCACAGAACTATCCATGGAAGTAGAAAGGTATAGTGCAAGTATCAAGCCCTCCCTGCATTTACTGCTTATTTTATCAACAGCCTGGAACAAGTCAAGATGACAATACTAACAGTCAAATTTCCTACTAGTAGTATTTATATTTTGCCATACTCCCTGCAGTGTAACATACAAATTCTCTCTTCCATGCAATTGGTTTTGAGCAGTATTTGAAGAGTCACAGTGTAACCTCAGCATCCCTACACTTCATCATGAAGAAATCTTGAGCGTATAGTTCAAAAATAACTTGGCTGTTCCATGGAATGGAATAGACTGGACTATATGGAATGGACTGGAATAATGGACTAATTATGTAGCATTAGAAGCTACCCAGCATTTTCCTTCAGCCCCATCTTTTGCACATCAGCACCAAATCCAATGTTATGTAAATTCAGCTTGGTGAAGGCAGAGACTCCTTGATAGAACAAAGGACCCTAATTACAGATGGCTATAAGGTTAATGAAACATTTATTTGGAGCTATTTGAAACACTCTCAACACACTTCTAACTCTTGCATATACCATAGCATTCAAGTACAGTTCTGAAACAATCAAGGAATATAAAATTTTAAGCTATTACTACTTCCTGTATGGCAAAGCAATGCCACGTGTTGAAGCATTTCAGGGCAAAAAGCCATATCTTGATTCAGGTAAAAGGTCACAAACTGTATTTTACAGTTTTACCTAGAAACACATAGTTGTTGCTGATGAAATGCCACATTCAATCCTCATGCATAATAGTGAAGATCTTCTAATTTTTCCAAAATTAGCAGGTATCAGGATCATAAATCTGACTTCACACTGATGAAAGACAAGAATTTTAAACTTATGAAATGGCACAAAGAACATTCAACAGCTTTGAGTGTTCACATCAGGAGTATGAGTAAATCTACTCATGGTGCATAAGAAGTTTATAATACCAGTAACCACAAGATTTTAGAACCCCTTTTGTTTTCACTGCACTTAAGAAATGTGAATTCCACTAAGATTAAACATTACTTGACAATTCATTTGATGCAGTGAGCTTTTTAATATGTACTTTTACTCTCAAAGAACAGATTTAAAGACTTGCAACAATCTGAGGTACAATAAGTATTTCATAACTTTGTACTTTTACAAATATCGAAAGATCTCAAGAATTTCAAGAGTAATCAGTCAAATATTTACAAAAAAATAAACGTTACCAGCATTTGCTATTAGCTGTGTTTTAAAATTTAGATATTCATACAAAACCACTATTTTACATTAGAGGTATTTCCTTTGTCATATATAGTCACATGCAGAATAAGATATGTAACATTTAAAAAAACCTCATTACAATACAAGATACTGACTGCTCAGTTAGAAGGTAGTTGCCAATTGCCAGTAAAAAAAAAAATCTAGAAAGTCCAGAACACCTGTTATACAAGTAATTAAACCACAAACTCGAGAAATCAAAATAGTCAATGTTTAGCATTTAAAACAGTGAAAATGAAGGTTTATATTCAAACTCTCTGGGAACTGAAGTCAGAGAAACTCCAGTATCTAACTAATCCCTGAACAAGCAGGACACCAGAACTCAAGGACAGACTTTCAGTTTTTATCATCTTCAACAGTTCAGTGAAGACAGGGTGAATTTTAAACCAAGATATCATTAATAATTCAGAGGAAACTTCTGATACAGCAAAGGTGAGGAATGCTTAAATAAAACACTTGCTCAAAATATAGTCAGTCACCTGTAAGGTACTACAAGTTGATTTAAAATGAACAGCCAGCCTGAGTATACATTTCATACCTGTAAAATACTACTAATAAAAGCATTAATAATAGCCAGAGATCTCAAAGTAAGGTCAGCACAGTGCACCCAACACATGTTAAGTCAAGCTCCAGTACACTAAGTACAGTATGAAATACCATGTCTTGGTCAGAAGCAAAGATAGTTCAAATTGTTTTATTTTAGCAGAATTGTAGCTACTTCCCATTTTAAAATGTTACTGTAAGACTTGTATCAGTATAGTTATACAATATGGGGGATGTTATTTTAAGCTTTAGGTGATCCATATGCCTCCTTTCATTTATATGTGGAAGACAAAATGTTCACACTGCACTTCAATACATCAGAACTGTGTCCTTCATGCAAAAAAAGGAAAGGTATTTTTAAAGCAAGATTTTTCTATCAAGTCTAGAACTGTACTGTAGGTTGAGATTAATATATTTTGACTTGCAATGATTTTGATAATAAAGGCAAAGGAGTTTATGCAGGTTTGTCTGGGATGAGATGATAAGTGCAATCTCAACCTTCACATGTCTGTCATTCAGTGATTCAGAGAAGAGGTTTAACAACCTTTTGACGCTGCTGGTTTCTACGCAGCAGCAAAAGCATACATAAAAACAAAAGAGGAATCACTGACTTTTAGGCTTTGATTTACTGCTGTGACTTCTTTGATGTGGGGAGAGGTGGAGGCAAGTAGTTACAATACATCATCCCCTAAAAACAACTTGTGATGCCATAGTTGCTTTTTGCTATAAAACTCTCCCAGCACTCTAGAATTTAAGAAAAATCACCATTTTTTTCTCCCCTAGACAAACATACTCCACAAGACTAACTTACATCTTTAAAAGTCTCCCTGAAGAAATGTTTCTCAGACTTCAAAGGCTCATCTCCCATTCCTTCCCTTTTTAATGATAAGCAAAGGAAAATAACAAGAAAAAACACCTAACCACATTTTCTCCTCAATAAAATGAGTCTCTGAACCCCACATTTTGGGAAACAAGTAGAAGCAAGCTCCCAGTACATACTGGCAGAAAAGACCTCTGTTTAGCAAATTTGAAAAAGCATACATATACCTAAGGGCATCACAGGCCCTACAGATCCTTCAGAAAACAAGTTGAGTATACCCAGCTTTTGAATAGCCTCTATGACAGATTATCTTAGAAAAAAAAAAATGAAGAAATAAACAATTCACCTTTATAATAGAAGAATGACTCCTGACAGATATTACTTCAACTGAACAAGTACCAAAAAACTACTGAACCAGAATCATCAGGATTATCTATATTAATCTGCTGTGTATAACAGGCTAAAGAACCTGTGAAGTGAAATAGCTAGATAATCATAAAAAGCACATTTGCTAACAATTTTTTTTGTTTCAAATGAATACACATACTTAAGAAACTGAGTTATTACAACAGCAAAGAAAATATTTTCAGTAGATTTTCCCTAATGTTCTTTTTTCAGAAAGTCTGATAGACAAATGTTCTTTTAAAGTTTCAGCTTTCACGCTCAATAAAACTAATTCCCAGAAAACAGCATGCCCCCTTCATGTGTCTTTTCCTGTTGGACCAGAAATTCCTATAACCAGTCCAAGTGAAACAGAAAATTCTCAGTTGCTGCAAAATTGGGTTAGGAAAAGCAGTGAGGACTTTTGAACTAGCTTGTCATGCTGTGTTGGGGTTTTTTTTTCTCTGTGGAGGAAATAAGAATTAAGTATAAAGTGAATATCCAATACTGTTATTATACTGTAACATCTATTCTTTCCAAAGTACACAACAGTTCTGTACTTCCTAATAATTTGATACCATCTACAAATAGGGAAGTGTGAATTCGATTTGACTGACTTTGAAGTTCAATGAACTGTAAAACTGTCCATATTCTGAGCAGAGGTTTAGATCAAACAACTTCCACATATCAGCTGGTTGCATAAACTGACAATGCCTAGATAAATGCCTAGAATTCAGTGATTTTATGGGAGGCAATTCTATACCCTACCTAAACCAGCTAACATGAGTTTATTGATTACCTGGCCAATTTCAATAAGAACTGAATAAGTTGGTAAACAAATATCTAACCATTCATGACATTTATTCTATCAGGTAATTCTGTACCTTAAACCTTTAAAAACATTGAAAGCCAAAGGCAATCCCTAAATCAAATCAGAAATCTCCGTCCTAGACTAACTTCTTTGTTCTCCCCAAAATGTAGTAAAATAAGAAGATTGCAGAAATCCCACTTCACCCACGGACAGGAATACAGACTCCTAATGAAGGAGGCATGTTTGATTCCTGCAGAAGAGCACATGACCAGTTTTGTAAAATCCACATTTCCAAATGTGTTTTAATGACATGGGGCACTCTTCAGGACATGTATCCTACAGGCAGGATCAGCTGTCCTGCAGGCAACAAAAATGGGGCAAGATACCAAAAGGATAGTGCCAAAAATAAAACTTCAGGTGATAGCCCAAGGAGTATTACTGCAAATGAGATAAGTAATCCTTGGCAGTGCCCTGGTTGGTAGTAAAATGTCTTACAGGAGTTATTTTTGTCCACTTCCTAATACTTTCCTTTTTTCCCCCTCCTCTAAATGTAAGAAGATACAACCCATAAGTAAGGGGGTATTTCAGGAGGGGAAAGTCATTTACTTTTGCCATCTAGAAACAATCTTTCTTGTTTTTAATGAGGCATTCTATTACACAATTCCTTAGAAATAAAATACAACTACATTTAATAAGGACAGAGGGAATACCAGGCTTAGATCCCAACTTGGAATTGTCGTAGGAAGCACAGTACAAACAGAAAAGGAAACTCAACATTTTTTCTTATAAATAAGCAGCTAGGACTAAAATCAAGGAAAGCAGAAAATATTTTCACATTTATCTTCACTTTTTAGACTATGACTGCATCTAAGGCCTTGCAACAGCAGCCACATCAGTTACCATATCCAATAAGCACACCCCTGGAAGCAAATAGCTACTGGAGGTCTAGTGCAGAGCAAGATGGTGAATTTACCAGTTAATCTGTTAGTTCTTTTTCTAGTACACATGGCTCCTAAGGGGTCGATTATACATTGTACATTGAATTCAAATTGAGCAAGTGTTCTGATAAGAAGAGATAATGACTTACTTTGTTTCTTAAAGTAAGTTGATTATGTGCTTATGCAAGAGGCTCCCCGGTGGCAGCTGGAACGTTTTAGTCCAGCTGAGCCACATCCTCTGGTCACTGGGGGCACTGTGAGGTGGAAATGGCACGGGACTCACCGTCAGAAGGAAAGCAAAGTTCACACCACTTTGACAAGTTCTGGCACACGCAAGAAGTAAGGATATTACTCATCAAATTCATCACAAGGGAGTTAAATCTGCTATTGTTAAGAAAGCTTATCACTTTTAAGGAGATAAATTATGGACAATATTCAAATAGCCAAGGACACTGGGGTTTGAGTGAGGGTTTTTTGTTGTTTGTTTTGTTGGCTTTGGTTGTTTGGAGGGTTTTTTTCAGTGAAGCTATAACATTACAGAAGGAAGAAAACTGAACTCAACTGCCAAATTCTAGAAATAAAACCTCCAGATGCTTTTGTGAGGACACTAGCAGGAGGCTATTAAACAAATAATGGTTTCATTTGCAATTTGGGTAAATATTTACATTTACAGAAAGTAAAAGGAAAGTATAGAAGCTATGCCAAAATATAATTCCACTTAACATAAATCCTTTCAAATGAGAAGTACTGAAGTCCTACAAAAAAGTCCTATCAGAAAATTACACCTCCAAGTAATTTTAATATGCTATAAAAATACTTCCTGGAGACAAATTCAGATTTCATTTGCACACACCATACACATACACAGCATCCTCTCAACTCATAGTACTAAGCTCTATTGCAAAGGTACAAACTGCCAAAGCCACCAGGATTTCACTTGTATATTAGTTGAAATCTTGAGTGAAAACAAAGCAAGCACTATAAAACCTGAGTACATATGTTAAATCATCTGTATTAGAACTTCTATCATCCCTTCCATATACTCTATAAAAAGACCATAAAATGATGCCTCAGCTCTACATAAAACCAAAAGTGTGTCCTTGGAACAAGCAATGCTAACATTGCACTGTTAATGGGGAGGAAAAACAAAACAATAAATTGCATGTTTTCACTTATTCCAATGGAGCTATTGTGAAAAGAAAGGCTTGCTAACTCACAAATATGAAAGTTACAATGATCTAGTGTCCCTGTAAGAACTGCAGTAATTTTCTTTGTAAGCTGCTTAGATTTCCTTAGTAGTAATTATTTTTACAAAGCACTTTGCTCTAAGTCTGTAAATTTAGTATCAAACTTAGCTGGTTTAGAAAATCTTGATTTTGGTACTTGAGAAATAACTAGTGTTTCACTCACCACCAAAAAAAATACAATGTCTCTACAACAGGGTTGTGTCCAACTGATGAAGCTGCTTGCTTCAGCTCCACTGAGAGCACAGAGGTTACAGTCACATTTTCTACTTTGCCTTATTGCAGAAAAAAACCCCTACAGTATCACCCTCTCAGAGAGCTCTTCTGCATTTGCTCAGGGAACTGAAATACAATGAACTTTAGAAAGCACTTTCTTTTTGTGTGTGTGTGTGCAAAGGGAAGTGAGATAGACCATGGAGACAGGAGGGACAAGGTGTCATAAAGCAACTTTTGCTGGAAAATCCCTATCATCTAACAAAAACCCATGTCCTCCAATTAGTGCTTAAGAAAGTAATTCTCCCTCTCCTTGTTGCTACACACAGCTGACCATTTTAAAGGTCTCCATACTTTAATATTAGCAGAATCACAGAATCATTGAAAGTGGGAAAGGACCCATCAGGATGGTCCAACTCTCAGCCCTGGTCAGGTCACCCCAAAAGTCACACTGTGACCACTTCCCTGGGGAGCCTGTTCTAGTGCCCAAACACCTTCTGGGTAAAAAACCTTTTCCTCATATCCAACCGAAACTTCCCTTGACTCAGCTTCATACTGTTTCCTTGAGTCCTGCCACTGGTCATCAGAGTGAAATCAGATTTAATACCCAGCAACAACTATATTCAAATCCACTCTTTGGAGTAAAAAGAACAAATATTTTGAAAGTTGGTTTTTAACTCTGTAAGTATTTAAGATATTACAGTAACACAGAACATGTTCAAAAAATACTCAGATCTAGATTTAGAGATGGCATATGAACTTTACAAGTGTCAACACTGTGATGCAACTTGCTTTTGGTTATCCATTATATGGAATCTGCATTGCTTCAGCTGTCCATGGTCCCATGGCATGAAATACTCATTTCTATGCTTCTCTCAATTTAATCAGTATAAAGTAATTCTTCTAATTCTTAGACACTTTGTTTCAATGTTGGAGAGAGAGCAATAAAAAGCCAGACTTCTTACAATGTAGATACCAGAACAAGGAAGAAATAGCACACTGGTTTTGTTCTCAGTGGTGTACAGTAATCTGCCTACTACTAATGTTTCCATTTTAGTTTTACATACTTGCAGTAAGTGAAATACTATTTATAAATATTTTCGTGCTTTGTTTACACATCTGCACAGATATGAAACTGGACACACGGAAAAGGATCTTGCTCAAATCCAGTGATGTTAGCTGGAAACCTTATAGGTAAAACACAACCGAATTCCATCTCTTAAGCATTTTGGTTTCAGCTTTGTTTCCTATTTAATCCCTTACCTTAGTATCAACATCCTCATCAATATCTCCACTGTGAAAGTCTAGGCATTAGATTTAGCAAATATTCAATAGCAAGGAATACTTCCATGAAACATGGTTTTGTCTTGATGTCTTATGAGGTACAAGCTTGGTGTACCTCAGGTACATCCTGGAGGGAAGGGACACTAAAGGCCACACCATGACCCTTGCAAGCCCTCCAGGAAACATCTACACTTTGCATTTCTTACTTACTCACAGTGGGATTTGCTAAGCAAATTAAACTGAAGAATGTCAGGTAAAATAGGTGAAGAGCCAGCAAGCAGAGAGGAATGTACTGAAGGAGTTAAAGTTACTTAATAGGGGGCAAAAAATATTTTGCATGTCCCTGGAAAGAAACCTAAAGTTCATAAAACCTTTGCTATCTGTGAAGACACTAAACTCCATAATGGCCTCTTGTACTCATAATATGAAATGAAAATAATTCTAGATACAGGTGTTCTTAAGAAAAAGAAAAATTAAAAAAGGTAAGGAGCCTGTACAGGCCAAAGGACTGTGGGAAAACAAAAGTAACACGCTAAGGCACTGGCTGAAGGAGGCTGGGCAATAGGATAAACCCACCCGGAGATTAAGGTCGAGGCATGGGGCACGAAGGGGGCCGCTCTCCATGGCTGTGCTGGGCTGGCCCCTCAGGGCCCCCCGCAAGGCCCTGCCTGTGAGGGCCCAGTGGGAGCACCAGACGGGAGCCAGAGCTTGGCTGGAAACGCAGGGCAGGAGCACCCGGCCACGGCCAGGCCCCGCACAGGGAGGGTCCCCAGAGGCCAGGCAGCACCTCAGAGAGCAGGCTCTCCCCATAAAACCACAGGTGCACCTGGATAAACTTGGTATGGTTTGCTCTCAAATGGCTGCAGAGGCAGACAAATGAGCAAACCAACAATTCCAGCTCTAACCTCACAAGGGACCATCCACACACACTAATACATTCACATTCCACTGACAGAAGAGTTTTCCAAGTGTATACTTGTGGTTGAAGGAATTTGATTCATATGATACTCCATTCCCTTACATTAAACGCATTTTTCCAAACAACTTATTTTGAAAGTCTAGCAAAACCAGCAAGTTCCACCTCTGCTGTACCCACACAGCTGCCAGTCTGTTTAGCAGAGCACATGCTTCTAAAATCTGGTCTGACAGACAAAATCGAACATCATGGAAGTTTCCAGTCCCCGGGGCCACCACAGCGGCCACTGCTGTACAGTGTCAGAATGCCATGACTTGGCAGGATTTGCTGAAACCCTGGCCTTGACCCCACTTACAGGAGATCTAATCCTTGTTTGGCAGCCCCAAGCACATGAGTAACTTAGTCACCATTGCCTCAAACACGTGACAGATACCACTGTACAAGGCACATTCATTTCATAAAGTCTCTCTCGGGGGAAAAAAAAAAAAGACATGGAAAAACTGCATCTTCAGTACAAAACTGCTGGCACATATAAAACTCCCCCCAGTGACAGCAGAGCCACCTCAGTGGCCTTTCTGTAGCTAATGGCCACATCACCACCAAGAGGGTTGAGCAACACAAATCAAGCTGCTTATTGCATACCTGGTAAGATTAAGATTAGTATCAGCTAAGAAAGCTTCTTCACCACATCTCCATAAGATGCTGTGAAAGCAAACAAAGAATTTCTAAAAAAAATATAGCACTGAAGAGAGAATGAATTTCAAACTTTATTTATAAGCATGGAGATAGGAAAGTCATCTACCTGAGAAGGTCTCATCTAGTGACGCACAAAAAAATCCCAGTGAGACAACCTGTACAAAAAACACTGATTTGCACTGGGGATGCAGTCTTGTAGAATGATTGTCACAACAATCTCTTGCTGCTGAAAGACACAGAAGTGTCTTCTCCTTTGCTATTCTGATCTTATGAAGACAGGTATTTTCCCATATCTAATTCCTGGTATGACTTCGTCTCTGGAACCATATTTGCTCTAAATTATGTATTCTGTTAAAACTGAGTTTATACTGAGTCACACAGGATAGACAAAACACAATCTAGTCTTATTGCTTACTGCTACTTTGTTAACCTCCTAATCTATTAGTGTTTTTAGTTTTAAGCTTTTTTAATACTGAGGATCAGTTCACACTACTGAATCAGTTAATCTAATCTATCAGTACTATAAAAGAGAACAGGAGACAATGAATGCAGCCTCCTCTCAGCACCTGAAAAAGACAATGCCAATACTAGCTGTTGCACTGATTCAACCATTTTTTACTTCCTATGGTAAAACTGGGGGAAAATCAGCAGCTACTACACTTGGAAAGTCCTTTCCATTAAGAAGAATCACAGTTAAGTCAACTGACAACTGTACAGTTTGGTTTGTGTTTTTAAAACAATACATTTAACCTGTACTCACAGCGTTTTAAAATGTCTTTACGCTATTCTTCAACTACCTTTGTTTTTTGTACTCATATTTCCACATGCCAATGAACTCCCTCGATTAAGGCTTAAAGGTGGTCTGGAATTATGTGTTACTTCCAAGTACTATGCATCTAACTGTGGATAGCATCTTTAATCGTATTGCAAAAATCTTGTATCTCTCCCATTTTATACAGAGCCAACATATGTCCAGCTTTCTGATTTGGTCTCTTCAACGTTAGCTAAGTAGTTCCAGTGTCTCTGAAATGATCACACACCAGAACGTCTAAGAACATGCTTATTCTTTTGAAATGCCTCCAAAAAGGCTGTTCCTCTTTTATTGCTAGCTTGTCCTTATTGGTTCGTGCCATTTCCTTTAAAAATGAGTAGCACTAATGTTATTGATTTAAGAAGTTCCACTCCAGGGAGTTCACATTAAATTCAGTCAAATGATGTAATGTATTGGATTGTCCCATCATCTTAGTTCAAAAATTCTCTAGGTTACAGAACAAGGCCAGGCTAAGAAAAGAAATCACCTTGGCAATTCCTTGGAATTAATAAATAAAAGCGAAGGTCCATACTTATCCTTCAAGTTACAGCAAGTAATAAATAAATGCAAATCTATTACTTTAATTATTCTTTCCCATTCTACTGTATGCCAATAAGAGACTAGATCACAGCTCTAATTACAACAATTACTTCCAGTGATGCTAATAAGATCAAATCAAAATTATGTGAGGGCGTTTTAAAGAGATTATTACTACTTTTCCAAGACCCAAAATTGAAAAATCAATTAGCAGATGTCTATTTTGCAACATTTTAAAACTTGCATCCCCTCCAGACCCTTCCTTTGTTCCAGCTCTCTAAAGATGTTCAACTTTTTCTTTAAACATCCCTAGAATGACATTTGATACCAATATATCAGGAATAGAGGTCCGCACTGTGTCTTATGGGCCAAATATGATAACAAAGGTGCTTCCACACACAAGCTGTTGCTGCATTTTCCTTTCAGAAAAAAAAAAGGCACTATAAGGTATTTCAGTCTGCTCAGAATTAGACCAATACACAATGTAATTCTTCACAAGTGTTTTCTACAATCATTTAAACACCAATTCTGAGCTTTAGTAATTACAGTGAGAATGGCAAAGACATGGTACCTTGTTTTAATCCTAGGGACAAAGTCACCAATTTCATCATCACTTAGATCTGCTGAAGTGAAGTTTCCTGTGTTTCTCTCACTCCCAGACAGAGCCAAGAACCAACACTGCATGTCAGTTTCTGGCATTTAAAACAAAAAAACTTGTTCAGCTCAGCCTATTACAAATGCTTCCTTTAATATAAAGCCAAACAACCAACTGAAGAGAAATAAAAAGTCAAAACAAAACAGAAAAATAATACACATGCTGAGCAAGTAAACCTCAGAGCAGGCTCTAAAGGTACCCGAGCTTGGGCTCTAGAGAATTCAAGGAGATTAATTTCCAAGGTCAGAAGACCTTCAATATCCAACTTTTAGGCATAAACAGAAACCCATCAGGAAAAGGCAAAGGGGGAAAAGTTGTCTGGTTACAGATTTCTACAGAAACACTGCTAACACCTTGTAAATTCAGAAGGGTAATGGATTTTGTCAAACTATGTCCTATGCTGCCTGGTAAATCTTGTCTGTTCAATCTGTCTATTTCTATGTAAAGCTTTAAAGGTTCTGAACACATTGGGCATGCAAACATATTAGAAGTTGACAAAGCATGGGTAATCTTCCTCATGACCCGTTGAGAATAAAGGCCTACCATACGCAGGTGGAAGGGCATGTTAGGTCATGCCTCCCAAGTCCTTGCATTTGGCTTGTTACTATATCTGGGAAAAGATCAACAGCAAAGAAAACCCCAAGGCACAAAAAGCCTCAAGCAGAGAAGGAATGTTTGTCTTCCACTTATCAGCATCACTTCCAACTTCTACTAGGAATCTATATACTACTAGACAAAATTAAATCTGATACTGTTCTTCACTTAAAATTACTGTAAAGCCAGTCAATGACACAATATTCATTCTCATTCCTCACTGGACCAGAAGTTATCAGAATGACTCACCTAAGTAACACCATTTGAACAATTCAAATCTGCATAGGCAACTTTCCCCTGCACATCACCGAAGGCATAAAACAAGCCATGTAACTCGTATGTTTTTTGTACCACATCTAAGTTAATAAGCTAAAGAGACAAAAATCAAGTAATTTTAGGATGAACAGTGACTTGACAACCACTTTATCATCAAAACCCTCCTTTTATGCAGGACACATACCAATCAGCAAAAATATTTCACTCTTGAAGTCAGGTGTTTAAGGGCTTCAGAAATCTTACACATCTCGATTTGTTTACGTAAAATAAACAATTACCACAACAACTTCCCCCATCATTACTTCTGGCTACACAACATGTAGTTACTCCTAACTGTAACAATCTTTATTTAAACATGGCATAAACAAGCAAAAAAATTTTAAAAATCCTGTAAGATGCTCGCAATGTGCCTAACCCCACCCATACTGATGTAAAGCAATCTGCATCTCAGATTTTTCTTGCTATATGCGTGAATAAATTCCTCCCTCCCTCAATAGTTAAACTATTAACTCTGAAGCAGTAAAGATATAGCCCATAAGCAAACATTTTTACATTGTAGCAACTGACTTTCATATATTTATTATGATACTATGAAAAAAGCAATGTCCTTTCTGAGAAGATTTCCCATGCCCTACTATCCTTCACTCACAACACTGCAGCTTGCCTTATTAGTCCAAAAGGCACAAGACTCTGTCCTATTTCAAGAGACGAGCAGTGTTACTTTATTGTGTGTAGAGTATTTCCTAAATACTGCTCCATTTAGAAAAATGAAAAAGTTTCTACTCCTTCACTCTATCTTAACACAAAATAAAAATGCTTTGTTATTGGACTGTGTTGGCCTCTTCTTGGGAAAGCAAAGTACTTGGAATTACAAACTTCAGTTTCTGTGTTCTGCTACTAAGAGATTAGAAGTTAACAATGCACCAACTGTTACAGAAAATAAGACTTACTTGCTGGAACAAACAAGGTATCTACTAATATCCACTAATAGTAAATCCTTAAAATCGGCAAAAAGAGAAAAAGCAATCTACTGTTCTGCAAATTGCAAATACTGCAGGCTTTACTCTAGGGCATAACAAAGGACAATTTGACTCAGATTATCATATTAAATATAGTGCTACACACTGTCAAGTTAAAAAAAAAAATCAGGGTTTGAGTTTCCTATATAACTTTATTCTTAACTGTATTCAAAATAACATGATGTAAACAACTAGGGTGGTAATGATACAGAATTATTCTAGAATACAATGTTTTTATTAATTAAAATGGTTCCTCTCCCATGAAGAAAAAGTAAGTCATAGCATAAGCTGTTAAGTCACCCAGACATAATACAACAAGCAGCATCCTCTTATGCAATGCGTCTCCTGCTCCATCTTTAATAGTTTATATTGCTACAACCTGGATACATGGAAGGGGAAATAAAGCAAACACACACACAAAAATCCTTTTGTAAGACATATGAAAAGATCTTGAAACACTTCTTGTAATTTCATCTCTAAGTTTTGTTCTCTCAATGCTACCATATATGAGAACTCTTTTTCCCTAAGATATATCAACATTTTAGTAAGACCCTTCACTGCTGTTCCACTGTTTATAGTACCTATTTCAGGTATGAAAAGCTGCTTTCTATTGTTTCCCTCCTGGGAAAGCATTTTTCCACATTCATACTGACAAAAGACTTCCATCGAAAAATCAAGTCTCACACTGAGCTCTCAAAACTAAGCTGGCTCATCCTGCTCTTTGCTGACATGCAATTCTAACAAAAGAACAAAAAAATCTGACCATAAACACACCTTACCTTGAGAACCCTCCCACTTGAGATCCGTGTGAGCCAACACAAAAGTAGCTATTAGGCTATTCTTTATTAAAGAGTAGCAGAACCATGAACTAGGTCCAAGATCAACCCAGCAGCAGGACCACACACTGCACTGCAGCTCTGTTATTTCTGTAAGTCCCCCCAAAATGATTAAGAATGTTATGGGCTGGTGTGTAGGGGATTGTGTGTGTGTGTGTAGGGAGGTGATGTTTATATTCCACAAACAGATTCAGAAGTCTGTTATCTTTTCCTTTGAACCAGAACAAAAGAAATACACATATACAATATTGTGCCATACTGGGTTAATGTTGGACTTTACAATCCCAGATGTCATTTTCAACTTGAACCATTTTATGATTCCATTGCCCTGCACTGTACTACAGGGAACCAAATAAAATTCAGAGTAGAAAAACAAATCTGCTTTCTGGTGGGGAAGTGGCAGATAATGAAAGCATGGAAGCTGTGATGTATCTGGATGACACTCAGCACAGCAAGCATACAAGACTGGCCAGTAAAACAAAGCAGACCCACAGCTGGGGACCAAACAGGACTAAGGCTGGGCAAAGTGAGGATCATCCACACCATTGCACAGAAACAACCACAGGAATGTTTTACAGAATAGTGGTAAATTTTATGACAACACAAAGCTGGACACCAAAAGAGGACTGGGATATTGTACTAGAACACCTTGAGAACTGTAGTAAAAAAAGCAGTAAAATTTAATCATACAGAGTATAAGCAGAAGCACTTCTAAAGACTAAAAACAAAAGCTGTGGCTATAAACTGCCAGCTCATCAGCTGGAAGAGGACCAGAGGATGGGCCTGTAGAGAAAGAAGTGTCCTGATAACATTTTACAGGGTATGGGTGACATATAAAAAAAATACTATTCTGGCCTTCCTTATTTTAAAGAAGATCAATCTAAATCAAACCAGGGACTCAGCAGGTCTATATCAATAATCACGTAGCCTTTGTGATGAGAAGAAATGAACCCTTCTAGGAAAACCTAGGAATCCATGACATTGAAGTATGAAAAATGTGTTTTTCTCTAAAATACAAATTAATAAAAAGGAATTAGTACTAAGCAAACATTTGGTTTATGAACAGATATGCACAAATTGTCTGTAAAGTTTGACTGAAAATGATTCCAAACAAAGTAATGAATTTTGGTTGTTTGTAGAGGGGCTTTTTTGGAAGAGGGGTAAGAAAAACTTTCCAACAGGGGAAAAAAGTTCTAACAACTCTTGAACTTGGTAAACTGATGACACAAATGCTGCCAGGGTGCCTGGAATATGGAACTTCATATGAAAGAATAAAAGCCAAAAGGCATCTGGGAGAGAGAAGGTATTGCTCATCATTTGCTCACAAAAACATGATCTGAGAATTTTTTTATGTTAAGTCCTAAAATATTTTTCATTACATATTCACTTGAAATAATGAGACTTTATTTTATTAAGTAAATCTATAGAGAGTACTTCAGAACAGGGCTTAGAAAAACATCACCTGCCATCTGTTTTACTAGAAAATTTCTACAAACTATAACATACTGAATTGCTTATCTAGTCTATATTTTAAATGTTCTTCCACCCCAGAAGACTTTCTGCTGACAAACATAACAAGACAGATGACTACACCTGGAGATGTGTTTTTTACTGGATATATGTATTGTGCAGTCAACAGAACTGGCAATATTCAGAACTGAAAACTAATGCACTTGTCAAACAAATAGAAGAAGCTCAGACTTTGCTTATTTCAATTACCTAAGCCTAGCAGTCTGTAGCCTCAAAGCTGAAGCTATATTAACAAAAACTCAACACTAAGAAATAGGATGGCCTTTTCTAATTGCTACAGATCAGCTTTGGAAACAAAAATAGCAAAATGCATTAAGAGAATAGTACAATCCTAAAATGTTCAAGCTTTCAAGCTGCAGTACAGTAACTACAGTCATTAAAATATCACTGCCTGCCATTGAGGATACTCCACTGGGATAAGAGCCACCACAGCTAAATTTAACCTTTTTATAGAAATTATTTTTAAGTTCCTGGGTAAGTGGCAGTATTTAACTGAACAACAAAGCCTAGAGTTAAAAAAACAAGTCCAAGTGGCACAGCTGTTCTTTGCTTAAACAAAAACCTGTCCATAAGGTACCAGTGGACTCCTAGCCAAGAAAACAATGCCTGAAACTGGGAGTATCCCCACAGTATTACATGGGGATGATGTCAGATGTCTCAAACATCTTCCTTAATTACACTTACACTGTAATTACCTTAGTTTCACAATAAGATTCCTACAAAACATATTTAGAGTTAAAAAGGTGACAAACTAGAAGCAACATGCAAACAATCATCACTGTGTGTAAGGCAACCTGTTCTTCCTTCCTAATTCCCTGTTAAGAGCATTCATAGCCTGCAACACAGGTAAGTGAAGCAACTTCTGTTCTCACTTCAGTATGATTAAGTCAACATTATGTCATAGCTGCAGCACAGCCAGAGTGATCTTGCTTCTGACTACACAGCTGCTGCCTGAAGATACAGATAAGGAATAAGAAGCTGAGAGCAATTCCACAGAGGTATCTTCTGCTTCAGAAGGTGATGGTGCTTCTTGGAGGCACTTTGTGTGTGCTCTACTCACTGAATTTTTTACGTGTAACAGGTCATTCTGGTGAAGGAAACCACAGCAAAAAAATGGCACAGCTGTCTAAACTTCCTAAGCTATGGCTAATAGAAAGCTATCTACTTCAGCCTTGTAAAGACCCATAAATAGGGCTGTCATATCAATATTAACATATTCAACTGTTGAGGGGTTGTCATATCAATATTAACATATTCAACTGTTGAGGGGTTGTCATATCAATATTAACATATTCAACTTCCCACAAAAGTCTCCACTATAATAATGGCCTAACCATAAGCAAAAAATATAACCAGTGTGCTAGAAACATTTATAGCTGGCTTAGAATAATACAATCACAGAATCCTTAAGGTTGGAAAGGAACTCCAAAATCAGAGTCCAGCACCTTTAATCACTATCTTGTCAACCAGACCACAGCACTAAGTGCCACATCGAGTTATTTCACTGCTTCTAACAGTATCTGACTCACAGACCAAACACCAGGTATCAATGGCTGCAGGCAGCAAGAGCTGAAGTTTTAGCGATCCCTAAACTGCAGAACCATAATTAGTAACTGCTAACAGAGTAACAGCCAGGCATCCTTGATGGCTCCTTAGGTATAATGAGCCCCATACTGCCAAAGCTGAACTGTGCTCAACACTGAAAGCCAGACAACTCTTAGGTCATAGGAAACAAGGGGACAAAAGGGACAAGAGATTAAGAAATGTGAATTTACACCAAAGGATTACCTAACATGGGGTTGACTGCACACTGTCTGTGTAAAGCAGCTGTGTCACAATTTGTCTTGAAGTATAAATGAGGCTTTAAATTCTATCTTAACTGCAAACACAAATATATGTATGTAAGGCACCCAGACTCCTGGCATAGTACTAACATATGACAAAGACAGTTGGGTAGACAATAAAACCACACAGAATTTACTGCGAAAACATGGCAATAAATATAAAAATTATCTCAATACATTTATACAGAAGCTTATTTAGTACTCAGCTAAGACAAAGTTCACAAAATCCCGCCTGATTTTATTAGCACTGTAAAGCACTTTTCAGATATGAATGTTCACCAGAGACAGACATCAGAGAAAAGAATTTCACTCTTCTGAAACAAGAAGAAATAGACATGACATTTGAATCCAGCTTCAACACAATACATCCCAAGCAAAGAAAATAGGTTAGCATGGGCACAGGAACAAAAATACATCACTTGTAGAATAAGACAAAAGAATTAATGTTGAGGAAGAGAATCTCAAGAGGTGAAGTGTGCCCTGAGCATAAGAAGATCAGTGTATTCACATTTTCCATGAAACTCCTGACCCCTTCCAGGCAACAGTAATATCTGCAAGACAGCACCATGTAACAGAGTACAAGAAGCAAGAGAGGCTGGAATGAAGAGGGGAAAAAAGTTAAAGGAAAGAGGAGTCATGAAAATGAAAACAGCAAATAGGCACAAGTCCTCTGAAAAAATATGTGTTTTCTGAAATAAATCTGACAAACTTCAATGTCACTAAAGTGAAGGTCCTGGTAAATATGATTCCACATTAAAAAGGGAGCCACACACAACACAAATAGAGAATTCTATCCCTGACAAAAATCCATTAAAGACAGATGTGCTCTACTAGCAAATTGCTAAGCGGCATTGACACTCAAACAATACACAGACAAGGTATTTCATACTTCATAAGCATCTCTAAGATTATCTGTCATTTTCCATGGGCATTTTCTGTTTTGTAGAAATAAGTGTGTAACATGATTTCTGCCACAACTGAAGAGCTTTTTCTTTCATAAGCACTGATACAAATACTGCAATCCACTTGCACAGATATTTCTGTATCTTAGTTTTAAAAACAGGCCCTAGAAGCTCCCCAAATAATCTGAAAGCATGTTCTTTCCACACATTAAAGAATAGTGATTTCAGCTTTGAGACCATATTCTCTAACTGGGAAATACTAATTCTTCTATGAACTACATAATTCTCTAGACAATTTCTGCTGCACTGGAATGAGCAAAACATGCAAACCTCCTTCCTCCAATAACAGAGCCACCTAAAC
Organism: Trochalopteron elliotii; assembly: GCA_024734555.1. Taxonomy (NCBI): domain Eukaryota; kingdom Metazoa; phylum Chordata; class Aves; order Passeriformes; family Leiothrichidae; genus Trochalopteron; species Trochalopteron elliotii. The sequence goes on along the minus strand of JANPWX010000182.1, from coordinate 2,025,754 downwards.
TTGATAGAATCACCAAGACTTATTCTTAGTTATAAAAAGAAAAAGAGAGAAGTCTGAACCTTGTCCTTTCAGGAAGATATTTTAAGTTTAAATCTCAACTGTTCAAGATATGCAATGTCTTAAGGAAAAAAATCCCAAGCATTAAGAAAACAAACTGGCAAACTCCTACTTTTCAGAAAGTGTATCAATTTTCCTCTCTTCATATCATTCCTTCTGTTCAGATAATTGAGTAGTACACGCCATTTTAGCCAGTGACCCACATTACACAGCATTAGCTGGCTTAAGTAGAAAAAGGGCTTAAGTAGATTACTATGTAAATGGTAAACCACATTAAAAAGACAAAATGAACAGAAGCAATTTAGTGGTCATGTTTCAGTACACTGTCAGATTTAGCAAATAAAACAATACGAATTCTAAGTATTTAAACAGATTCGGGCATTTCCAGCAAATGAAGAATTATCAGGGGTTGATTAAACGGAGCATTTTGCCTAGAGACAAGACTGGCATGTGCATACAAATTGCAAATAAAGTCAAACATTTTTACCTTAAATTATTTTCAACAGTCAGTCCCATAGTCCCTGTTTCTTCCCTCTGCACACCTAATCCCATCATAGCTTATTTCCACACAAATTCTTGCAGAAACTAACAAGATCTCCCTATAAGAATAATTTTTGAAGTTGTAACAGCAGAATAACAATGAACTCTTGAACTTACACCCAGAAATATTCATAAATCTTTTTTTGCAATAAAAACAACCAGGACTAAGATTGCAAAAATGTAATTTTTATCCAAAAAAATCTGGATCTGGTATGGATTAGACTGTTCCAGACTGGAGTTTAAAAATTCCTCTCTGCAGAAAGCCTTGAAGAAATTCTATACGTTCAAAGGCTTAAGGGCAGTGCTGTGGCAGTACTGTTCTTCAAAATGCTCTGAAGGTCCAACCATGACTACTAACACAAAACATTTGATAAACATTTTATAAAAGTTGCTTTCTTTATATAGAATAATCTTCACAAGACTTCACAAAAATTTTAACTTGAGATAGCTGTATTTAGCTTGCTTAATATTCAGGTGACTTTTACCATTAATATACAATCAGTGCATCATTAAGAGGAGAAGGTAGTCAATTCTCATCTCCATATACAAAATTCTCACCTACATATGCATAAATTCTCTCTGTTCAACAAAAACGTAAGTGAAATGATAGGTTTACAGGAATAAACCAGACATCCAATTTAACAACATTAGGTCAGGAAATTATACTAACATTTTTTAAAAATGCAGTATCAAAAATCCAGGTTTTATTGCTAAATGGTTTATTCTACATAGAGAAAAGCTAGTATTTCACAGAATTTGAGATGATACTCAATTCTAGTAGATTCATGCATACTAGAAGTCTCAGCTACATTTTTTTTCCACAGGTTTTTATTTGAGGAGAAAAACCACCAGAGCTTTCAAAAGCAATTCTCCTGTGATACAATTTATACCTCAGTAAACAAAAAATCTCAATTTGTATCAATTTCCCTTTGTAATTTTGTAGTACCTGCCTCAGCATAAATTTTAACAACAACCAAAAAACCCACCACCAACTCATGGGCAAAACCAGCATAATGTTATAGCCAGACTGTTTCTGACAAGGTAAAACTTATTTAGGAGCTTTTTCCCCACCCCCACATAAAAGTGACCCCCATTTTAGCTTTTATACACTTCACTAAAAACTGTTCAAGAATTTCCATTGGCAATTTTGGGAAATGAAAGGAAGGGTTAATAACCTCAGTCCTTTCCATCAAATTGAAAATGAAAACCAGTCCTGGCAGCTTACGTTGGATGATCAGCTTTTTCTTCTACTACCCATAATACCTGACAGCAATTTACAGTAGGTGGTCATCAACCACCACAACTCACAGGGAGGCAACTATTCTGCCAGTATTAGGTGAGTCATTCAGGGTATCACACAGGAGTATTTTCATAACTGAATTTGTAACACCTGCATTCTTCACAAAAGCCACAGTGCTGTAGCCATTAACCTGACCCAGAAACACTCACCAAAGTCTCTGAATAGGAGACCAAAGCTGTTACTCTGGGCCTGGAGGAAGGTGACTAAATTAAAGCTGCTCATATTCTATAGAATTTTCACTACTGCTTCTCCTGAAGTAGATAATCAGGGCTGTAGGTGATTAATACCTCTATTAAGAATGATGTTTTTCAGGTTTCAAAGTTCACGTGCCCAAGTTAGTCCATATTTTTATTACTATATGTAGTTAATAGAAACCCAAATTTCCTAAGTTTTACACAGGACACAATCACTCAGAGACAGCAGAATTATAGACACTCTACGTCACAGCCTTGAGAAGTCAGCTGTATTTGCAGTGCTTTATTTTTTTTTTAGTTTAGCATTAATTCTTAAACTGATCAGGACTCTTCTCTAAGAGCTTCTGTGACCTCTGTAAAATCTCCTCTGCAAAACATCTTTTAGTATCATACAGTAATCCATATAATGAAAATTAATGACTTGCTACAGAAAGGGAAAAAAAAAAAGGTACAGAGCTGCATCCTTTGGGTCCCTTTTCCAGAAGAACCTCATGCTTAAATTTAACCCACAAACTTTCCTCTTACCACCCAATCAATCCTGTTTAGCCTTCTCTCAAACAGAAGCCAGGCCACAGTGATTATCCCACTCACCATCACTAGTTTTACTCATGGACAGGAACCAAAGATGAAAACAGCATACAGTGCACCAAGGAAGAACAATAATGATCTCTTCTGTGCAACTTTCTATTCCTTTCCTAAACATTTCTGCCTTCAAAGTTTGCACCTTGAAAGAATTGCCCAGAAAACAGTAACATTTCTGCCAGAGGTTCACAACTAACTAGGACTCTGTTAAAGCAGACATGATCAGAACTGTTCTCATCCTCCTCCTGCAGTAGGCATCACATTACAATTAGCAAATAAGGAATCCCAGCAGCTATTATCTTCTGGTATCTGTCTATTTTGAAATTCTTCTGGAACATCTCACAATTAACTTTGGATTGTGTGATTCTGCATTCCTAGCTGAATGTCAGCACACTTTGTTCCTTTGTCTAGAATATGTATGAATTTGCTGAGGGCACATATCCTTGAAGATCCCATTGGAAAGACCTCTGTGGAAATTGATCATCTTAGTCTTACCTTTTCTCATCTTCTGGCCAGTTATTAATACAACAGGAGGTGGTTCCTCTTAATCCCCAGCAGCTGATTTCCTTTAAAAGCCTTTGGCAGGAGGTCTTGTCAAATGCTTTTTATAAATCGAAGTGCATTACACCAGCCATATACTTACTCCTCTCCCTCCCTGTGCCCTCCAAGGATTCTAACTGCTTTATGATGCATGACTTCTAGCTAAAAAAGGCCTTTTTTTTTTTAACTTGATGTGTTTAAGAAATTTTATGGTACTCTACTTTCTTGAAGCACTCAGTTCTACTTCTTTCCTAGGTCACTGTGGTATCACCCTTGCATCTCCCATTCCTTAGGTACACACAGCCTGTTGTGAGTGATGGATTACATACTTCTGACAAAAAACTTAAGACACTTACACATCTGAGGTATTTTACACCTTGAAATAAATTTTAACTGGTTTGCATGATGTCCTGTTTATTTATACTGATTGCCTCTCTCAACACATTAATTAAAAAGATCTTGTTCACCATGCCTGTAAAATTCTTCCGTCTGAGAATTCCTGTACAGTCCTCCAACAGTGAACATTTCTGCAAAAAAACTCCTGTGGATTGTCTGCTGTAAAAGCACCTTCCATAAGAATTCCATGATGTGCTGGCCACTGAACAGACCACAGCCTTCCTCACATTCTTCCCATTCTCAGTCATGTCAGTAACTACCTTAGGGCTTTAATTTTAAACCTGCCATACTTTAAACAGTTCTGCTCATTGAAGGATTACTACCATCAGCTTTTTTCATTATATTTAACCGGTTTGGTTAAGTGTTCTTTAATTTTTTGACACATGTGACTTCCAAGTCTCCAATCTGTCATCTTGACACACAAGACTCTTCTTCACAGCTCTATCCCTTCATTTCTTTTTACTTGGCTTCACTGAGTCTGAGGCTTGACTTAGTTTTTGGCAGGGGGAAGAATAAGTATTATTAAAAAATTTCAGAGTATTTTTGTTCATACAGGAACACCATATACCAATACAACACAGGTAATTTTTTCAAGATAACTGCCAAGTAATATCTCGAATCAGACTTCCTGCATTGCCTAAGATTAACATTTCCTCTTTGTGCATCAAGGTAGACAGTCAAAAACCATCCTTGACAGCTGAAATAAATATTGTCTCCATCACATTCAGTAGTAAGATTTGTTCCTCCTCCTCTGTCCTGAGTAAATGAATGGTACTACTTTTACCAAAACTTCTTCCTTTTTTTTAATGCCTTCTAGCATTTTTGTAACTGTCGGTATTCTGATTATGTGCTTAAAAGCACAGCTACACTATCAAACAGTCAACAAAATACTGACAGTATTAATACCCTCCTCCTTTTAAGATGCACTTCAATCAATTTAAACTCACATATCTTACTTTAGCCTATTTTCCTCAATCATATAGCATCTTTCTACTAAAGCCACCCATCTGTAATGCAGTTCCTACATATTTGCACCCAGATATCGCAGTCTCTTTGCTTATCTCTCTCCCACCAAATTTATCAAAACACTTATAGCATGAGTAAACTTATTTGAAAATAGTTATTTCAGTTTACCACCTTTTTCAAAAGGCACACAGCATTTTGGTAAAACCATACCACATTCTATGCTTTATCATCTTGCCTATTTTTATATACCATTTAATATACTATTTAAGAGGACTTAATTTAGCAATACATTAAAATTCAGAAAAGAGGCAACAAAAAAAAAAAAGGGACAGAAGTATGTTCCTTGGTCTTTCACCACTCCGTGAAATACTATCAAAAAAACCCCTTTTCTTCCCCAGTTTTCAGTTTAAGGAATGATAAAAAAATTTATTACAATAAAGCTAGTATACTTTTAAATTTCATTACAGATTTTGACAACAGGCGGAGTGCATCTCCAATCCCGGGGACTAAAAAGGAATCCTTGCCTTTTTAATCCACCTGCCTATTCACTGCTCATTCCTACACTCTGTAGTAGTTCTCCACTGGGAGGTCCAATAGCACACCACCATCATTCAGGAATCCTGCTTCTCAAACACTGCCCTGTGACAGCCCCTTCTCAGCCATGTGTTTCATGAACCATTGCAGTGTCACCACCAGCTCACTATACCCAGGCACTCTGCATTCATCTTCTCTGACACTACTAGACTGTGCATGAGAATGCCTACAAAGCTTGTTGCTCACCTGAACCATGTCTTTTGCTCAGAATTAGCTTCTCTCAACTCCCCTTTTCCATCATCATTGCTTAACCCTTCTCACTGGCAAGCTGAGACACCTGTCTGCACACTGGTCTGCATGAATTTCTTGGGGTCTGGCAATAATATAACCCCACTCTACTACACTTCAGCAGTGGACTTGGCAGTGTAAGGTTAATCACTGGACTCCATGATCTTTTCCAGCCTAAATGACTCTATAATCTCACATCTTATCATAATAGTCCTGAGAAAACCAGACTTGGTTGAAACAAAACAGACAAAGCTACCCACACTGACAGCAGGTGTTAGCAAATGTCCAAAGTTCAGCAAGAATATGGCAGCTGGCAATCCCCACTTATGGTCTCAAACCGATTTTGGCTCAGATGCTCTCTGGGTGGGATATGCTTTCTACATATTTAGATATATGCTTCCATTAAAAGTGGCAATTTCTTAAAAAATTAAAAATTAACACAGCAAATTACTGGCATTCCATTTATTAACACATCCAATTAAACTGCAGTGCAACCTTTACACTGTGTTAGACGTTTCTGATGTAGCTTACTAGCTGTCAAAGTCTGATGCCTTTTGTTGCATCCTCTTGAAATGTCAAAGTTTCATAACCTGCAGCTATTCTGTCACTTCATCTGACTTTGTATATGAAATAAATGTAGTGGGCATCAGATCACTGCATTTGGCCTGCTTGAAGGGTGAAAAATTTAAGTCACAGCTCAGGAACAAAGTAATATAATGTGGCAGCCTCTTATTAATAGCATGAAAGGAAGTAGAGCATGGAAGAGCTTTCTTATTACACCAAAAATGACGTATTAGATTACAGTATGCTCTTTTTTTGTCAGATTATATAGTCATTGCTCCTAGAAGGACAGAGAATTAGAGTCTTTGTCTAGTTTTTTAAGCATGATAAATTTTTCCAAGAGTTTGGAGGCTACTTGGTTTTATCGTTTTCAAAACTATCATGACTAGCAAACTACCTGGAATAAATATGCTGTAAAACAGAACTAAATTTTTTAACCACAATTTTTCATTTTTGTTCTATTTCAACTCTCTTGTGACTAGAAAAAATACTGGAGTATATAAAGGTATAGAAAGCAATCAAACAGAACCCTCAGCCTCAAAATTAGAGGAGTTTCATTGCGATTCTGACACTGTTCAACCCTGTCAGTTTCTGCTTTGCTCAAAGCAATGTCTTCCCTCCCCTCGTCTATGAAAAAACACCTTCGTAAGCATAGCTGGTGATACACACACTTCAGCACGCCCCAACACGTAAAACCTGCATTTGAGCCAGTGAGATCATGAACAGTCACAAGAAAAAAAAGGTGAAGTCTGAACAGCACTACCTAAAGGCTGAGTAAAGCCAGAGACTGCTCACCAACCCTGCACAGCACCTGCACAGAAGCAGCAGAGGACTGCTCCCCCATCCAGGGCAGATTCCTTTACTGCAGGCACTACAAGTAAAACAACAAATTGGATGACTCTCAGGTGCTCACCTAGCACAGAGGTCTCTTAAGGAAATCCATATGCCCAAGGATATGCTGATCCCCCAAATAGAAACAGCTAAAAAGTAGTAGCTTGAATTTGCTTTCATTTGTTAGTTAAAATCAACGACTTGATTTTGGAGAAGGGAACATGTAGTTATTTTCCATAGAAGCATTCTCTCCTTTTTCCATTTTTTTCCCCACGTGATGTTCCAATCGAGCTGAGCATTACCTTATCACCAGCCTCAAGAGGTACTGCATGCAGGTATCTCAGTACCATAAAAAGACAGACAAATCACGTGTGAGATTAGAAGGGTGTAGTAACTTTGATACATTGATGCAAGTGCAATGAGCAATTAGAGTATCACACCACTTACCTTTGCAAACCTTGGGAGTCAAAGCCAGACATCCTATGCTTAAGCTGTGTTACTTGCCTGAGCCTTTTAAAGAAAGTGACAGTAGCAAACATGAGAAATTAAGATACTTGCAGCTGATCTGAAATCTCAGCCCAAACACAGTAAGTAATTTGACAACATTAGGCAAAGATACGTCTTTTCTTAACTTGTATTCTAAGTACAGACGTCTCAATGCCAACATCTGGATAGTGGCTGAACAGAAATCAGGGAAGGGTCAAGTGGTAGCAGGCAAGTAACTGCACAGTGCTCTCACTGCCACCAGAGCTCCACCCACCCTGCAGCACACCCAGCCACTTCTGCCAGTCCTCTCCATGGACAGGCCACCTGCTGCTGCCCTGCACAACAGATGGTGCTGAAAGATTAAAACCTCCATTTTAGGTTATCGGTTTTGTCAGAAAGCCTAGCCTTACTGAGAGCATTCCCTGGACAAATTCTAGTTTTCGTTGTCACCACTAGGTTTGAGGGATCCTGGCTAAGTTCTTTATCCTATCTACAACTCTCTGTTCACATTGTATATGAAAAAAATTCCTCCAGCTCAACCAGATCTGGAAACAGAGACAGCAATTCACTAGCATTTAGTTCCTTGGTAAGTCTTCAAGGATGCCCAGTACTGACCTAGCTAATCTGCCAAGATCAAAATTACAAGAATTCTTGAATGCATTAAATGATTTACATATTGGACTGGGGTGGGGCACCACATATGTATGTTTCTACAAAGCTCTAATTCATCTGATACCAGCTGTACACATAATGGCTGATCCTCCTAAGAACACAGCACGAACAGCTTAATAGCTGCCTTCTTACAATTTAGACTACAAACTTTGACATAGAACACCAAAACAAAGATTAATAATCTTGTTTTATAACAAAATTACACTTGCTACCCAAGTATCTAACAATTTTATTCTTTTAATCACTCTATTCTTCAATATTCTTATTCAATATTCTTCAAGGTCTCTTGGGAAAGTAAAGCTACCAGTTGCATGCCATTCTCAGCTTTAAGATGCCCAAGTGACCTGATGTAATAACTCTATCTTTGCTTTTGCCATTTACTCTCAAAATTTAAACCAGTATAAACTTGTTCTTGAGAAGTGTAACCTGCATGCTAGACCCCAGTAAGTGTCCTTCCTTTATTTTTGGTGTCTTAGATTTGTCTTAGACAAAAAAAAGAAAAAATTAAAGAACTCAGATACAGACCCAGAAATTTCAATGAGCAAATGTTTACTTGCACTGGGAGACACTTGTCAAGCTCCACTTTCTCAGTAACAGGCCTGATGACTGGAGAAATGAGAGCAACGCTTTTCCCTTGAAGCAGACTCAGCTAGCATATAATACCAGTTAAAAGGAAGGGTGCTTCACAGACAAACACAAAGACAAGGCACTTCCTTAAGACTTTAGAAAGCTGTATCAGTGATGGAGAGAGTGAAGTTACTTTCCACAGTGCATAACAGCAGCATACAGGATGCATCACAATATAAAAGCTTGGAACACACACACACACAAGAAGCAGACATTACATCAGAGGCACATCCTGAAATCTTGACAGTAAAAAGGGATTTGTTTTTCTTTTTAAATACACAGAAGTAGGGTAACATCTATACATACCATCACAATACATTGTGAGGGATTTATCCTCTAAGATTAAAACATGGGGTTTTTTTCCTAAATGCAATAAAAGGTAGTAATTGCCAAAAAAAACCTACCAAAGCTGTATTCTAAGCTCAAATAATTTACTTAACCATACTTGAGCAACTTCATACCTCTTACTAAATGACATGGTAGCTCACAATGTTACCAGATTCAGAAAATACAAAGGAGTGGAAACCTTGTATCGATTTTAGAAAATATTTTCTTTATGCAGGAAGGCTTTCTTCCTTCCTCATTTATATCCATCTCTACTGCAGCAATATCAGTCCAAGAGCCACATTACTCCAGGTCAATGTTATAAATATGGCACTGTAGGAAGGAGTCATTACTATCTGAGCAGTTGCTTCTACTGACTGGGCTTTTATCATACATCTCTGTAGCAATAGTCTAATGTTAGCACTGTGGTAAATGGCAATATTGCTAATAAAGAGAACAAAACACACTTCACATAGGGAGGTATCCTTCAAACGAACTCTGCTGCAACAGGAGCTTTCAGGGACCTCTGCAGAAACAACCAGAAAAACGATCCTTACTTCTCTTAGTTTCTCACACTTCCCGATGTCCCAATGCTCTCCAGACTCCACGGTTTCAGAAGGAGTTTTCTTCATGCAGGGAACAGCACCTCTCAGTAAGGGTCCTAACAAATAACCTATGGAACTGGTCTAAGTATTCTCTCAGGTCTGATTTTTAAATGTACACTTAAGCTGACTAACATAGCCAGGTATTTAATTCTTCCAACATTTTAAATAGTTGAAGTATGAAATTGAAGTCCAAGTCCATGACATCATATGCTCTGACAAACAACTCTTTTGTACCATTTTTAAGGTTTTGCTCCATCCCTGTTTCCCTTCCATAACCAAGTGTAAGTCTTCACTAACCTACTAATTTTCTGTGACAACTGTTTTTATTGTATCAGAACTGGTGAATGCATGACCCACATTAGAACACAGAAAGCATGTAGAGATCTCAAGAACAACACAAGTCTGCATGCACCTGCAATTAGTCAAGCAAAAATATTCACAAGTACTAAGATGTACAAGAAAAGCATTTGCTAAATGGACAATACTGTTTATAGCTTGAAAGCATGGCTTGCTGATTACTAACCACTTTGGAACAATCTACTTTATTACCCTTTCTCTAGGAAGCTTAATCAGAAAGTTATCTAAGCTAGTAACTTTAACTCTTTGAAATAAGAAGAGGGGAAACCTAGCAAGAATAGTACTTTATTTCAGTGTTCCTTTCTTACCATCACCTTACACAAATAAAGAAAATCCATAAAAACTCACACTAACAAAAATCACAAATAAGCAAACAAAAAAAAACAAACACCCAACAAAAACCCCCCTAAGGTTTCACTGAAAGAAGAGCATATTCTGAAGTTATTCTGCATATAAGCAGAGCAAAACTAGTGGGATTTATGTTTGGCTCAATATCATGAGTGTTTCAACACTTCATTCTCTACGAGCAAACCCATTTCAGCACTCTGAAGAACCACAAGCAATTAAGTCAAGTAATTTCTGCTGTTAGTTTACCAGGTGGTAAGAAGGCTTTGAGGCAGTCCTGAACAGAGAGGCTCCTATATAAGAGCCAGGCTTTTCCTCCAAACTGGCGAAAATAACAAACCTTGCTACAAAAGGATCAAACTAATAGAGTATGCTAAAAGCCAGGAAGAGGTCTCAAAATGCAGATGAGAAAGGACAGCAGAAAACTGCAAATATTTGCCTATAAAAGACTCTTGAGTGAGCATGAAACCCAGGAAAGAAACAGGTTCCTCAGAAGCTCAGACACAGAAGCAGAGGAAACCCAAATGTGGATTCAACCAGACATGAGTCAGAAATTGGCTGTTTCTTTTGGTAAAGCCATTTGATTTTTCTGCATTAGACATGGGAAGCAACTTTAAAAAAATGCATGCAAAACAACAAACACATTTTATCATTTGGCAAACAGAAATTATTTCAGAAGTAAAACTGGTGCATTCAAATAAGGGAAATGGAAAGAGCTGCTTAGAAGAGGGATATGGAGACTTTAAACAGTGACAGCTTTCACATTTCATTTTCTCCTCTGAACACCTACATTCTTGGTATCTACAACATGCAATTTGTTTCCACAAGAAGTTTTATATGTGTATGTTTGTACACACATCCATGAACTCACAGTATACAATTACATCTTTATTGCCCCAAAAGGAAACAGAGTAAAGTAAATTGTCAAGTCTAATTCATAGAATGTTTCAGAACACAAAAAGTCCAATAGCTCACTCCAGGTCCACTAATATTAATGTGCACACATCTACTATCATGTCTTTCATTAAAGCATGCACAGCAACTGTAGAAAGTTAACTTGCAGGCTCTACTGCAAACCCCTCAAAGACATCAAGACATTTTAAAGCAAACCACAGTAGATTTAAGCTGAACCTAGTGATTTTAAAAAACCCCATTGTTAAAGCCTTTGTAACATTGCAGTAACATATTTGATAATATTCATGTCTATTTATAAAGACCACCTTATACTCTAAAATTTAAAAAAAAACTCAACCTCTCAATAGCAAGTATTAACTCTATCTTGCCCAAACTAAAAAAATAACAGGCTCATAAAATAAAGTAATTATCAGCATTTTCAGAGTCAGCATTATCTGAACACAAATATAATGTTTGTGCCTTCAACTACTATCTTGAAAGCTTACCTTCTACAGAAGTGGAGAACAGCCAGCCAGATATACGCACGCACTAAGGGCTTCAGAATGGCTTTATTTTAACAGGAAACAGAGGAAGAGAGAACTGCAAACCCACTGAGATGCAATACAAAAGCAGGAACTTGATTTTTTTTTTAATGCAGCTTAACTTCCATGGGTTCTGCTTTGAATCTTTCCTCATTTGCAAAGTGAGTTTGGATAATTTATATTTAAAGTTGCAGAATATACTCATGTATTTTTAAATATAACAATGTTTTTACTCCAGATAGATACACTCAATCTTATAAAAGACAACTTAGTTTCTTGTTTGGAGCAAAAAAGAAAATTAATACTAGGAGGTAAAAGAAAATCCCAACATCAAAAGTAAACTGCAAAGCTGAGGTATGTTAAAAAGCATGTTTGAGTTTCTCACTTTAAATAAGTATTATATTCCTCACACGTACAGCCCTTAATTGTTTGCCAGGCAATCTTGCTCATACTTTTTTTCAATGCTCTAAATACTACAGGAGGCTCTCACCAGACCAGCATTACATTTAAAGGTCTACAGTGAGCTGGGTAAAGGCCATCTCATTACATGCCTCCCATCATTAGCACAGACTCCATTTTGAAATAAATATTTATTATCCCTGAAAAGAGCTGTGGTCCCCAGGGAAAACAAACAAAAAACCCAACAACTGAACACACAATAAACCAAACACCTCTGAAAATGGTAATCCTGAAAGCAAGCCCACTCTTTCCAGAGAGCTAACTCCTCAATGCTGGACCCTTACTGTGAAAACCCAGTAAGGCCCTACTTAAGAAATTTTCACATTTCTCCTCTATTTTAACACTCTTCATTCCATACATTAGATATCAGACAGTAACAGTGAGGGAGGGCAGAAGAGACAGATACAGGGTGTCTCAGTTGACTAAACACCCAAGGACTTGCACTTGAAGCTTTATGTCTTGGGACAGAGGATACTCACACTGTTTCTTTTATTTTTTTTTTTCTTCTGTAACAACTTTAAGTCTCCTTCACCTTCAACACCTCACTACTTCACTTCTCCCCTAGCCCCTTTTGCATCTGAACAAAGAGGAAAGAATAATTCTTGTATGTTTTGCTAGATGCTCAAAGTATCAACCACACCTGCTTCATTTTCTTTCCACTTACACTGAAGTTATGGATATACCAGTAATCATTTCCCTTTTAATACTAGTAAAGCACATGGGGAATTCATGTTGCCATGAGAGCTGATGAACATGTCTGCCATCTTAAAAAACAATTTTTTAGCACAAGTGACAGTTCCATTATTAAGACTTTCAAGCAAACAGCTCATGCTTCTCAGACAAAGGGTTACAAAGCAAGGTCTCCAAAAACTGAGTCAGCTGAAGTACAGAGAGACAGGAGAATGTTCATCATCCAACCTGTACTACAGCTACCACCTTGGATGAGGCTATATCCCTCACAGCCATAAAAAGTAGGATTATTTAGGGTTTTATCATGCTTAAAACCCACCCAACATCATTTATGTCTTAACTAAACTGAGACCTTTACTCCTGCCATCTACGTATAATAAAGCAAACAAACCATATCTCCTTGTGTGCAGCATTTCATAAATAATTTAAAATGGCAAATTCACTTCCTTTAGATCAGAACTTAGCCCGTTGAGAACAAGAAATCTTTACTATTCTTATTAAATATTTACTATATGACTGTTTTGGCATTCTCACAAAAACCACTGCATACAAATATTATGCATTAGAAAAATGCAGAAGCTGCATTTAAAACATTTAAAAGATGCTGGCAAGTGCACAATAGCTGGGAAATGCAAACAAAGCTGACAGCCTAACTTTCACTACTGATTCTTTCCAGGACAGCCTCATGAGACAGCTTAACCCTTTCCTTCAAGGTCAATGTGCATCCAATAGTTTTCCATAAAATGGACATTTGCCACTACCTGAAAAAAAATATTAAGAAATCCTTTTTAGTGAAGCAAAAAGACAGTCAACGCTTTTCTAAGCTTTCCATTGGTATATGTTACAAACCTAGAAAGGTCACAAGTGTTTACCAACTCCATGCATGCAATGAAAGTGTATCTATCCTCCTCTGCCAGCAACATTTCTATCTTCAGAACAGCAAACCTAACAAACCTAACTAGGTGTGTTACATCTGCAAAAAAAGCCATAAGATGAAGAATGCAGGAGCCTTAATATAACACACTTTCCTCAATAGTCCTGTCACTCAAGGAAAGTTTCAGCTTATACTAAATCTGTTTTTTCACTAAGCTTTTTCCACAGTTGTCCTGGTTGTAGTCATATAGCAGGCACACAAGGCAACAGGCACACAGAACAGTGATTAGATGCAGCAATCCCACTGCAACTTCCAGATTTATTGCAGTCAAGAGATACATCTTGCACTGCAGCAATAACCACAATTCTCAGGGTTTGGCAGGCCTCAGCACACACTGCAATGCAACCGCTTTTCCCTGTGAATCTCTAGTAAGAAGCCAAAGGAACATGCTACCCTCAGGCTCTTGCTGTCTCTATAAAACTGCTACAAGACAGCTTTATGTATCTATCACTGCTCCTGCAAACAATGTGCCCGTCCAGATTTGAAGTTTTATTTGAAGTGATCCAATAGCAACCAGTGCCCTCACAAAAGCTTCCCACCCTAAGCATCAGATTATTATTTAGATAATGCAAAATCTAAACCAGACCTGGACACGCTGGTTGGGAACATTTTGAGGTGGTTCTCCCAGGTACAAAGCTTGATTCACAGAGAGTAGGTCAGTCAAAGCTCCAAAGCCTCAAAGACAGCAAAGCGCCTATTTCAAAATATGCCTTTATTTTCCAACTCCTTCTAGCAACTAGCAGCCAGGCTGCAACACTGACCATCCTGCAATCCATTTCTCTGAGGGCACAGAGTGAACACACTAACATTTCCCTCTATACAGAATGAAATAGGCCTGAGCTACCATAAGCTAAACCCTACTGTGCTCAGCACCAGCTTTCAATCCTCTTTTGCTGCCAGGCTGAATTGCCACTTTCAAATGCATCAATCAGATACACACTAAATTAGGAACTGCACTTCTTCCTAGTATAGCCTGCCAAGACAGCTGCAGCACTGTTTTCTGTACTAATGACTTCAAAGGTACTAAAATAAAGTTCTGGCACTGATGTCCACTAAGAGAAGGTAGCCCTGTCATTACTGGAGATAGCTATCATTGTGTTTTTCTTTTTAGTGTAAGAGTGTCATGCAAAAATATATTTATTAACCTACTGTGGCATAATCCTTTCAGTCATACACTTCAGCTCAGTTTGAGGGAGATAACCAAAGCAGGCTTTGTTGGCTGTAGTCTTCCAAACACCCAAAGCAAGGGTCAATTTATCCTTCCTGTATAAGGCCCCACACAGCAACAGCTGATCTGGTCAGCTGGGGATCAGATGTCCCAGAGCAGACTGTGGGAAGGAGGGAGGTGATGTTTCTATTAGGCCATGAGAACTCCTTTGGAGTTCACTGTGTTGTTTCCTGTAACTTCCCAACAGGGATGCATACAAGGAGACAGACAAGGTGGGCAAAGAACTGCAGACACACCCTCCTGGCACAGTCCAGGCTCAAGAAGGATAATAACTGTGATTATAAATCACATTTAATATTACATAATAATTTTACAATAATATTACACATAATAATTATTATTATTAAAAACTGTGATAATAAAATGGACCAGGAAATCTGAGCAGAAAAAGACCTTTAAGAAAGCCTTTACAGAAGAAACAGGAACCACAGTAAGATTACCTGAGGCAGCACTAAAGGGAAATTGAGGCATTGGAATAGGATGCATCTGGACTTAAAGATTAATTCATTATTCTGACATAGCACACAGAGAAACAGAGCATCCTGAACCATCTGCAGAGGAAGCAAAAGCTGGACAAACAGAGCTTTAGCAAGCTAAGCAAGGCTGTTAGATGCCCTCCAGAGCACGGGTTGTATACTTCCTGGTATCTATCCTGACCTTAGGCTCAGAATTAAGCCTTTTCAGGAATGTCTTCAGTATTTTAAAAGCTAATGGAAACATCCATGAACAGTGCAAAATAAAACCAGATGTTTTAGCACATTGTTAATAAAAATAAACATTTTTAGCAAAGATGGTTTTATGTAAATAGATTATACTGGGCTCAGCCTTTCCAAAGGAGTGTCATTAATTCTTCAAAAGTCTATTCCAAAGAGAGGAAGAAAAAAATCTTCCTCCTGGAATCGTCTACCAAACCTTCAGATCCTCTTAGAACATGCCTCTTAAGAGTGCATCCCAATTTAAAACACTTAGCAGGTAGATTCACTTTGCCTTTTTTTTTTTTTAAGAGAAAACTCAAATCAGAAGCAGGAAAGCTGGCTTAATTTGCCACTCAGTGGTCAAGTTCTAAATAAAAGTTCGATCAAGCTTCAACTGACCACATAAGTGGAGAACAGAGAAGTATTTATAGCCTGTTTTCCCTCAGCCACCAGCTCAGAAACCACAGGACACATTACAACATGTGACTTCAAGCACATGATATCAAGTACTCAAGTTTCTCTTTCAGTCAAGGACTCCCACTCTTCCCTGGAATATTCTTTCATCATTCTTCTCTCTTTGATATTTTAAAACAGACATAGAAACCCATTGCATTAACCCAAATTATTTTAAGAGAACACATCAACTACAGTGAGATCAAGGAGGTTTTACTTTTGTATTTTCCTTTCTAACAGTCAAATACTCTTCACCACCTTTTCCTCAACTTAAGGCCTGAGATCCTTTCCAAAACTTGCCATCTCTTAACCCAATAAGAAGTCTTTCAAGAACAGCATATTTACATGCCTATTGCCATGGTCCAGTATTTTTTTCTGTATCAATGGCATTGCATAAGTAACTCTATAGCACTGTCTAGAGTTGATGCCCTTTTCTTCTTTTTACCATTCCCACACACTCCAAACTAAACACATGTAGTTTCAGCACCTAGATGGAGTTCCAGAGTATCTCCTCAGAGCACATGGACCCATCAGTGCTCCATGGTGACAACGATCTTGTCGTGAAAGATGAGACAGGCCAGCAGCTTAAGTCTCAAGTGCACAAACGTTCTCAAACTATTTGTTACTAATTAAAGTCTAGTAGCTTTTCTTTTCCAGCCTCTCGTGTCACACTTACACAACCGCAGGTTCCGAATTAAGTTATAGGCACATAACTAAACTCAAAGAGTTTCCCATCCACAGCTCCCTCCCCACCTAGCTACCCACTACCATCCTTTTCCAGGCTAGGACTTCCTCAGATATTATGAACATCTGAATTAAGGCACATGAATGAAACAGCTTAAATTACTCACTACTTTGAGAAAAATCCATTTTTGAAGGAAAAAGGTCTTGCATACGAGTTAAAGAGAGTAGGGAATGACGATAATAACAATGTATAGGCTGACTGCAATAATTTTACTTTAACTAGAAGAATAGGAAGTAGAAGAAATAATTTAGCCTGGTCAGATGCACAGCTATGAAAGCCTCAGGTCCACCTACAGTAGTTTTCACTGAGCAGATAAACACAGGGAAGTTGTTGTGAACCTCTGTTGTAGTGATCTTAAACCACAAATGAAGAAACACACCACACAGTCCAATTACTGCTGTGGAGCCTCTGGGTTATCACTTAAGGGTATTACACAGCTTTACCCACAGAGCCTGTTTTCAACTTTAGGATGTCTTATTACTACCACAGGCTCAGAGATTAAAACCAAGATGGCTGCAAAAGAGGTAAGAGTATTTTCTCCTTTAAATTAAGCAGAAGTCACTAGTTCTTATTTTAGAATTAGAGCAATGCAGGTTAGAAGGGATTTCTCCACATCATCTTGTCACTTTTTACTGAAAGAGAGGTAAAAAGCATGAAGCTTTTACAGACTAGCCTGATATTGACAGATTTTTTTTGTTGCTTGTTTTAGAAATGCTGAGTTTCAGTAATTATTTTCAGAATTAATTCATTCCAAATATCATTAGTGAAATAGATTGCATACACCTTGTCTTCATGCAAAGAAAACCTTGATATTTATGCATTTGACACTAGTCTTTGCATTAAACCAGATACCAGTCTCCCACAGCTGCCTGTGCTATAGACTTTCACAATCTTGAAGTATTCCTGCACTGGCATCCTTATTTCTATAAGACATGTTCTCATAAACACAGGAGGAAACATTAGGCATTTAAGTGCTGCTCCATTTCCCCCACACATCATTATGTTTTGACTGCACTTAGAACTTAAGGAAGGTCAAGTCATATGACAAGTGCTGCAAGAGCATACATATCAGAGTCAGTCTGGGGAGAAAAAGGTGGAGTTATTTTCCGGTTGGTTTATTTTTAAGTAACATTCCCTCCAGTATGTAGTCCCCCACATACTTCTCATTCTATAAATCCCCAAGCTTCTTGACATTTACACAAACTGTTAATTCCCACCCCTCTCCCAATTACTTCTTTTCTGATGCCAGCTGCTACTCACAAAACAAGGCAGTGTTCCATGGATGTCAGCATCTTGCCAAATCAGCCCCTGACTCATCAGTCAGCACTCTGGGATGTCACTTCATTCCAGCTAGAAGTACTACCTAGAACTCTGGCACTTGGCAGCACTCCTTCCCTCAAAGCAAAACTGGCTACTGCTTCACCCATTTCAGCTTCAAACCCAGAGGAACAGAGCTGCCTCTCCAGGAATGCACCCACACACAGTCACTGTCCAGTGGTTTGTCACTCAGCAAACTGAAACAGATGTCTCTATGAACAAGCCAACAGCACATTCCAAGAGGAAAAGAAAGCACAGATCTGTCTGTGCAGCCGGAGTCCCTTCTGACAGCTCTTGCAAGACTCCAGGAGCTATACACCACGGTCGCAGCTCACTTAATACTGCAGGAAACTGAAGGGGAAGTCCAGACCACACCTTTAATCAGTTTAAGGAAGAAGTGACAAGATGCAGCTGCTTGCAGCCAGCAGCCCCACAAACATACTTTTTGACTCCTGCACTGACCTAGCTGCCCAGTGCCAGGTGGAAAGCTCCACGTACTGGAGTCCACAGAGCTGGAAAGACCACATTCCTTCTTTTCCACTCCACATCTCCAAGACATAACTATGAATTTGACAGTGCAGTAGCACTTTTTCCCTTTATCATATCCTGTCAGAGATCAGCTAGAAGCCACATAACCAAGCAGCTGCTATTCTGCAGCAAGAAATAGTCATTATAAGCAGAGTTAGTGGTCTGACTGCAGGCAGAGGGAGAAAGCAAGAAAAGCCATTGCCACTGCCTTACTAGCCTTAAAAGTCTACAAGTATTTGCAGTTCTCTCAATGACTCAACTACTACCACAACTCAAGCAAACTTTGTTTGGTTTTTTGTCACCATTTTTAACGTTTAAGAAAGCAAATGCCTATGGAAAAGCATTATTATTTTCATCTTAAGATACCTTAGTGCTTGCAAGAAAATACCAAAGGAATACTGGTATTTTAATTCTACATGCCCAGCAGAAATCTAGCCTCAAGCCATTTTTTGTGAAACTTATTTTATATATATGCTGCCATAAAAGATCTTTAAACAAGTTACAGCAAATATCAGTAACAGAGTAAAAATACTCAAGGTAACCTCTTCACTTCTTAGGAAGAACCTTCCTTTAAGAAAAAAAGATAAGCCTTTTAAATTTGAGACCTCCTGGGCTCAAAGAGGCAGGAGATGCAAAACCACAATCCAGACTGTCCTTTATAAACATATCTTTATACCTGCCTGCATTCACTGTGCACTGCTTCACAAAAGCATGTGAAGCTTTCCTATTGCTTCTGTGTCATTACAGCCAACAAGTACAGAAACATAACCTCCTTATGTCAGAGAAAAGCTTACAGCATCAAGAAGTCAACATATTCATATTCATGAATCAGCTTAAAGCAATCATGCCATTCTGGGCTAAGGAGAGAGCTTTATTCCATTTCTCTCTTCATTTCTCCCCTCCTAGTGCCAATACACAGGTCCTTCCTACCAAATTAGCCCATCTGGTCACTTGACAGCTGTAAATAGCAAGCAGACAGTCAACATTGTTCAGGAAATTAACATGCAGGTGAAGTTACAATAACCCTGTGGGTTAGTTTTGTGCTTTTTTATTTTTTTAATCTTAGAAGGTGAAAGAATTGCATAGTTGTGCTCAATAATTGTCATTAAACAAATTTCTTAGCCTAGCTTTAGCCCACCTGCCCCCATCCTCCCCACTATGATATTAACCACCAACCATATATTCAACTAGCTATGCATCTGTTGTACCAATGATATACAAAGAGCTTAAAGTCAAAAATAAAGGGGATTTAGAACCCTGAAAACTGCTTGTTTAAGGTAGTCAGGAATTGAAAATCTGATGATTTCTGGTTAAAAAGGAAAAAAATACTAAATGTTCTTTAAAAAGAAACAGTGTAAGACATTTTAAAATGTCTTAAAATACTGGATTTTAAACATTAAATTAACTTGATAATGTTTTTAATACTTAAGGTTATCTGAGAAATCTTTGATTTTTTTTATTATTATTTTTCTTAGCCTAGGTGAGCAAAAAGCATCATTTATCAGAGTTAAGCTTTCCAAAGTTCATACTGATGGTGAGGAGGCTAGAATATGAAAGATTAAGGTAACTCTAAACATGGTTCCTGTCAGTGTAATTCCACTGAAAAAATCAAAGAAAAAGAAACTACACAATTCAATAGGAAGAAGTTTATAGCTGTTCTGTAACACACACAAAACACAACAATGAATACAACAGCATGTCAGTGTATTCCATGTTCACAGAAAAATGCTAAGTATTAAACTAAAGGACAAACATGAATCTATCAAAGTCTGCTTAGAGTGTAAGGAGCCTTTTCAACCAAACCAAATCGTCTAGCCTGAAGTTACTTACATTATACTTCTGCAAATATCAGCACAAAAGTTTACTTTTTTAGCCATGACTCAGTCAATAAACTGTTTTAAGCCTACATTTACAGTAACCTCTTTCATACCTATTGCATTTCACATAACAAAAGAGTGTATTTCCACACAGGCACATTTTACAGTAAGATTAAATGGCAGTCTGGTTTTTAAGAACTTTCATGCAGTTAAATTTTAAATAATGTCTTCCCCCTCTAAAAAAGTAATCACTGAATAAGTAGATGCCAAATGCCCCAACAATGTTTCCTCCACCTTCCCAAAATTCATCTCATGACCGGCATGCCCTCTATTATTATAGCCTCAAGCCAAAGGCAAAGACACCAGATCCATTTTAACAGAACCCAATTCTCCTTATGGTGGGCTTTGGGATCCCAGAGCCAAACACTCCACTCATTCATGAACCATGGATAATACCAGCCTGGGAAATTACAGTTTATTCAACTCACAGTCACCTCAAGAATAAGACCAAATTCAGCTTTTTCTCAAGAATCCTTCTTCAGATACATTACCATCCCAAAAACAGGATTAGATTCAACTGTCTAGGGTTCTGCAGGAAATAAACCTAAAGAAACTGTGAGTTTCAGTTACCTATCTACAACTGCTGGTAATGAAATTAAGACTACAAGTGCAATTTCTCAGAGGCAAGTGTCATTCAACTACCTCCTTTGTAGCTTCACAGGACACTATCCATGCTTCATGGAAGGCAACCAGTTCCATCATTTACAGTATAAAATTGTAAGCCAAACTTCTCAAAAATACACAGAGCCACTTTTCCTTCACATTAATCCTTATAGTGTCTTATGCACATATACGTTCCAATAACAATAGCATTTTTCAGTTTTGTTTTCTAATGACCTCTGGACAAATACAGAAGTTTTGTGCTAGCCATCAAATGTCACTTCTGATTCAAACTCAAGAGATGCTATTTACAATAGCATAAAATAGTTATACAAGCACAACCAATGGACAGTGTTTGTACTTCATTACAATAATTTCTACAAACAATCCATTAATAGGACTTTGAAAAGAAGTGAAGAACTATGTAAAATGCTAAGCATGAATTGCGAGTTACTAACGCAATTCAGATAACAAAAAATCTATTTCAGTTCCTCTGCATGTCTACTCCACAGTGTAAGTTCAAAGCATTAGAGACAAAAATATTGGGAAAGCAGTTCAGTATTCCTTCCCTCTCCCCAGTCCATCCATACAATTATCTCCACACAAGTACTTCATACACAAGGAGTTTTGTCTGCATACAACTATTTTGATTATTAACATCAATTTTGCAAAACTTTAATGGCACATCAGCAGATGTTCTTTTCAGAGGATTTCACAACATCCCATCTTAATGGTGAAGCAGAGGAAGAGCCTAATTGTCCTTAATCCTCTATTCAAAATAGGTTAAATGAAATCCTCTTTTGACTGAGGCAAAGAGATTAGTGAGTGTCACCAGGAAAAAGAAACACTATTCCCCCCTCACCCTGGCCCGTATCTAGATAGCTTAATGATTAATGAAGGAAACAGATTCTCTTATTTCAAAAAGGGAAATTAGTCTACAGGGAAGAACAAAATAAATGGAAAAATGTCTCTATGAAATTTCCAAGTTCTTAAGCTTCCATGCTAGTAGCAAAATAAGAAGCATACCAAAACACACTTTCCCAGTATGCCTCAGAGCCAGAAAAGAGCTCATATCAAGACCCTTTTTTTAAAATACCAATACACATCTGTATCCCTGGTAAATCTTGGCATAATTTTTGACATTGCTAAACGAATAGCACACACATAGCATAAATGAATTTATGGAAGCACATGTGATCCATCTGCCCATGAATGCATATGAATGCAGATGGAGGAATAAAGAGGGAAATAGGTGGTATCAGGAGAAGCAATACAGAACACTTAGGAAACAAGGAAAAAACCAACCCCAAAACATAGTCATTACAGGCTTGTGTTCACACCCAGTCTTCTTCCTGTGACACAGTGATTTTGTTCCCTGGAAACATTAAAACACCCTTATAAGTTCTAGCTATGGAAAAGGTGGACAATACTCTCATCCCTGTCCCAAGAATAGAAATTAACATCCAGATCTGCAAAGACAACTAGGTGATTTATCAGCCTGTGGTCTTCTGTGATCTTCCAAACAAACTCCAGAGCCACTGGCTCGCCTCCTCAGTCTCCTAGAACAATCCAAGCTAGGCTGCCAGTTTCTGCCTAAAAAGTGCATTTTTTAATATAGTATCACAAATACTCAATACTTTCAAAATTAAAATCAAAGTGAAATTGAAAAAAAATCCAAACAAAACACTTTTAATGACGACTCAAGAGTCTGTGCCACAGGCTTCAAAAAGTCATTACTGAGAGGGAAGAAAAACAACTTGTGTAGGTATGATATAGAATAAGAATCCCTGGTTTGCCTTGTCTACCTGCAGCTGTTGCCATGGTAA
Source organism: Trochalopteron elliotii (assembly GCA_024734555.1). Classification (NCBI taxonomy): domain Eukaryota; kingdom Metazoa; phylum Chordata; class Aves; order Passeriformes; family Leiothrichidae; genus Trochalopteron; species Trochalopteron elliotii. The sequence goes on along the minus strand of JANPWX010000182.1, from coordinate 2,002,761 downwards.
TTATAGCAGAGGAGATAATAGCATTCCAGTGTCATTTTGCTTCACAGCTCAAGATGAACTTCAGCTGAAATGTCCCTCAACAATTATACAAATAAACATAATACATTATCTTGTGTAGTGGTAAGCCACTAGAACAAGCAGAATTAATTCTGGAAAAAATATCATCCATCCAAAAGACTTCTAGGAGGAGAGGCAGGCTATTCTGCTCAAACAACAAGAACAAAAAAAAAAGCCCAACAAAAAAACCCTGTAAAGTTGAACCCAGTTGCATAACAGGTTCTAAAACATCCACTCAGTCTTCTCTGCGACACAGTTTTCTCTTGTTTCTGCTCCCTGACACACGGGCACATGACATGCAGCAGGCATCCCACAGTAAATCCCATCGGAGCACCTCACAAACCACAATGGGTTTCTAGTCACACTTAAACCTAGTTACAAGTTTTATAATGCCCATCTCAACACCACCAGCAGTAGCCCACCACAGTAATTGTGGAATGCTTTGTCAGCCCAGTCACTGTTTTCTAAGTGTTGGGGGTTTAAAAAGCAGACTCATTAGAAAATCCCATTCCATCTTGTCACTTTTCTTGTTTCAAATGCTACTGTATGACAGAAGAAAAAAAATCAATGAGAAATGGTGATCAGAGATGTTAAGCTATAAATGTGCTATGTGGTACTTTCCATTCCCAGAAATAATTTTTAGAAGGCTTGCAGAACTGTTACTCAGTGGTGCTTCAGAAAATGCACAAAAGCAGAACAATACTGAAGGGTTTTTTTAATCAAACAACATGTTATCAAGAGACAAAAGCAACTATACAGTTCTTATCACAGGATTTTTGATGCTAGAAAAAGATCAAAACTTCTTGATCTATTTTAAGTCACTGAAACAGTTCTAACAATCGAGATGCTCCAAAAGCAATGTTTTCTACTATCATAGAACATCTGATGAGTGCAGATGAGTAATATTTTGTAGTCAATAGCAACCAGCATGTAATATGTACACTGACTTCCTGTAAGTTAACTGTTTTACATACACAATGTCCTATTTTCATTTGTTTATTCTCGAAAGAAAAAGGAAATTATGTTTTTCTTGTGTAAATTAGTTAATTGATGGAGGGGGGAGGGGAAAAAAGAGAGCTCATGCAATTCTCCATGTTTATTGCCCTTCAGCAATAAATAATTGATGGGGGAAGGGAGAGTATCTAGGGGTTTTTTGGGCATCAGATAATACTGAAATATCTTTAGAGTACATTACAAACGAGAATGAACACAAGACTCATTACCAGTATGAAGAGCTAAATTTGCAGGAGTGACAAATTCTGTCAGCCACATTCAACAGAATTAATTTCTAAGTAAAGCTTTGAAACTTTGCCTTTTTAAAACAACTTGCTGAAAAGTCAGCAGGAAACACTCCACACAGATACCTACCCCTCCAAAAAAAGAGAAAAAGGCAATTAGGAAAACAACAAAGCAATGGTGCTTGGGGAAACAGGAATTCAAAAGTTACTCATGCAGTTTGATGCCCTCTGTTGAACCTTCCACAGCAGGAAGAACTGGTACCTGCAGCAAAGCAGAGCTAAGAGACGGGAAGCATCTCAAGTTTCAAAGAAACATTATGGCACACAGACCTGTACAAGAGATAAAAATGGATTACATACCAGGAATAGACACAAATGCTTACAAGCTGGAAGTTACTAATGGCTGACCCATGAATACATATACAGATCCTACAAAGAGCATCTTTTGAACACACAACACAGCTAGCAGACAAAGTCTGTCATATAAATGTGTCTACAAATAGCTTAAAACAGCTTCAGATTTTGTGAAACTATACCTCTGAACTCAAAAACAAAACATAACGCTTTCAACTTACCTGACTAGGAAGAAAACTGTTTAACAGGAACCTTGACTAAGAAACACAGACAGCACCAGTTTAACACTCATCTGCAAGAGTGCAAAGGAGGCTGAATAAATTAAGAAGCAAAAGCCAGAACCAAACGCCTTCAAATGAATTAACTAAATTTAGATTAAAAACAATATGTCATCTGAAACACTTGACAAATGGATCGTCCTTTAAGACATAAATGACTATAAAGCACCAAGGCTTACAAGTTCACCAACTTTCAGCTCAAAGCAGTTATCAACCTCTACTGCATCAAAGTTGGATAAATAAATAAATGAACTCAAGTTCAATATTGATTTATGTCTACTTAAGACTACAGACACAAGTGAAATACTTAGGAAATCTAATTAGAAAACGGTTTTAGAATTATAACGCAAATCAAAGGTAACAAAATCATCTAAGTCAATGATGAAAAGTCACAGGCGCCCATGAAACTTAGTTAAGAACTTGTTAAAAATCCCTACCACAACTTCCTGGTTAGGCTAGTCAAGTGTCTTCTCAAACTACAATTAAAGTTGACCCACTTCTACAAAAGTGAAAAATAGAGCATCCATTTGTAAACTCAATTTATTCCAGCCTCCCAAAAGAGATTTTTCAGAAATACCTGCACAACTAATAGGCCAGCAGCTCCCCAGAGACCAAAGCTGTAGTAAACCACTGTTCCTTCTGGAAACACATCTTATCTGCTACTACCTGCATTTGGAAATACTTATACAGGTAACAAATACTTAAAATCCAGACTTGCAATCCTAAAGCAACAGAAGAACCTGAAAGAGGAGAAGCAGTAAAGTAGAAAGATCTCTAAATATACTACATAATACAGGCAAAACTCTTCAGTAATACAGACTTCTGACCCGGTAGCATTTACTGTACAACCTAAAGCCATCAACCTGGGCAGGAGCTTTTAGTGACCATGGCCAGCTGTCTTACAAATACAGAGCAGACTGTCAGCACAGGCTGCAAGATGTTCACCAACCATTTAGTGTCCAAACAGGCACATGCTGAAGAGCAACATCTTCTCAGATTGCCCAGATATATTCGAATCAAGAATAGTCAGGAATATCCAAATCCATGTTCAGCCATAAACAGCTACAAAAGACATATGCCCATGTTTTATTAAGAAAAGTGTTCATTTTGTGAAAGATGTCGCCAAACCTGTTTAAATATTATTAACCAACTTTTGACTGTGATGAGGACAGACTTCAGAAGTTCTATCACCTGCAAAAAATAAGTGATCAAAGAAAACTAAAGCAGCTGCATTAACACAGGCAGAGCAGATCACCTAATGATAGCCACAGTGTCCCAAATAATTTAACTACAAAACAGAAGCTAATCTTGTACAGAGGCAGTTTTAATTGCCATCGTATCTTGTTTTTCCCCCTAAATAGTGCACTGCTTAATATTAAGCTAACAAGTTTCTCATGTTACTAAGCAGGTTCTGCATGACACTTACAGGATACCCCATGCCAATTCTGTATTTTCTGGCTGTGCAGCTGCCCTCCCTGGGGCAGCACATATCCTCTGGGGAATCCAAGGAAAAAACAGAGAAGCATTGTGTCTGACGCAAGAGCAATATCTATAAAAAAGGTTACATTTTTATAGAGTATGTGACAAAAAGTATAGTCCCACCAAGTAATGCTCATACTACTCACACACAGCCATTATTTCTATTATTGGAAAATAATAATTTTGGTGTCAAAATTTATCTTATTTATCTTAATGTAGAAGACCTATTCAGTTCCTACAATTCCATGCAGAAGGAAAGCTGTATATTAGGCTGTTTCTATTTTGTTACTTAAAGATGCCTCTAATATAGCTCATACACATTCTAAAGCAGTAAAATATACAGATTAACCTCAGTAGACACAAATCAGAAAATTACAATGCTGTTTACCAGCTTGAAAGATCACAAAGGATTTGGAAAACTGAACTTCATGTCAGCTGTACTGCAGTGAAACAAACACTTTTTCTGTAAAAAAGTTACTTTTCACCATCAGTCCCGTAAATTGAGTATGGCTGCAGTAATAGTTACAGGAAGCAAGACGTGAAATGAAAAGAACCCCAAATTTGCAGGATGATCTAAAGAGTCAAAACAAAAGAATGTGAATTTAAAAATTTAGTAAGACAAAGACAATTCCCGCTTTCCTTCTAAGAGAAGGCATCATCTGTTGGTGAAGAGACATGAAGTACAGTATGACTAGCATGCTGAACATATATTTTATTCAGCCTACATCACTAAACTCTTCAATGCCTCAAAGATATAAAAAGGACACTCAAGACAGTAGAACAGTAAACATGTGGAAATGCTAACCAGGAAGGTGACAGCACCCAGTCACTGCTATTCTTCCACAGGACCTTGGAAATACACGCACTGATTTTGCGCTGCTTCAGGACAGAAACTGTACAGTAAAGGAAAAAGGAACGGGAAGGACCTTCCCAATCACAACAAACCCCCTAGTATTTAACTTATGCATTTATATCCTACAACAAACAGGACTGAGAAAGAAAAGTAATGACATAGAACTGTTAGAAACCATCCTATTAGAAGTCTCCATTAGTACATCACATTGTAACCGTTCTCCTGAGGTCGTACCATAAGAGCTCCCAACTAACCCAGCATCTCCAGATACATCAGCCAAGGTTCTCAGTATAATCCAGAGTCCAGCTCCTCTAGGAAGGACCTGCAGCTGAACAAGTCCAGGAGATTTTGTTCCTTACTGAACAAAAATTCATCGTTCCAAGACCCTGATCATGAAGAAGTTTTGTACTGACCTTAACTAAACCCAAGTTTGAGCTTACTTTGGAATAAACACAAGATGTAACTATCCACTCCAGCTCTCCCACAGAAGAGTCACTGCGTTGTCTCCCTTATTAAAAGTAGTTTGTAAAGTGACAAGGACATCTACATCTGTGTGCCTGGCTGCTGCATACAGAGCTTTGGTGAACAGCTCTGGAGTGAAACTCCTGACACATACATCCGCTACTCATGCAGAGCAGTCAGTTTCAGTCACAGTGCTCAAACAAGTACTTTTCATTTTCACTGCTGTAGATGTACAAAAGTAGTTGAACCATGGAGATACAAAAAAGAAAAAGATGAGAAAAACCACACAACACAGACATTAGGTTGCCAGACCTCAACAGTCTTACTGAAATGAACACAAATTTATTTACAGCCCCTTTTCCTTAAAATTACCTTTCTGTGGAAGAAAGGTTTCAAAGTTAAGACACTAAGCAAAAGCAAAATAACAAGAAGTAACAGGTGAAAATACATGAGACAGCACAGACCATCCCAGGCAATTACCTAGGCATAGCACACAATACAGAAGGCTGTGACCTAGGCAATAGGAAGCCTTCTTCACATGGGATAAATAATGTTTGTTTATCTTTTAGACTGCTGCGTTAGTCCCATCAGGAGTGCAGGAGGGTGGTGACAGTCCACAACACAACAGTTCAAGCCCCTTACTTTCAACATACTGTCTTCTCATGTATCTTTACTGCAGCTGCTCTCAAGCCCACTTCCTTCATATTTGATGCTTAAGCCTGCTTTGGAAGAGGTTGGCAATGATGTTATGCAGAAGAGACTTTTTAACAGCGTGCTTGCTCTGTGCAAAATGAACATGCCATTTCTACAGCCTCCAAATGTAAGCACACACAAAGAAAACAAATCTTAAACTAAATCAGTTAGATCAGCACTGACAGAACTCTACACCCAAAGTGATCCTACCCTTACAAACCAACCTCAGCACAACTCACCTGGTCTCTATACCCACAGAGACCACTGCTTCTCATTATTATTGTTGCTATACATCATTTGGAGTATTCTCTTCCTTTTCTTAGGACCACTTTCTAAAGATCCATCTACACATAGCTGCTTTCAATACTCACCTCTTCCCTCTCTCCTCATCCCATATATATCTTATTGCAAACGAGAAAAAAAAAGTATCATTTTCCGTCTCTGCTACTTTTCTTTGTTTATACTTCAAAAAGACAGACTTCAGCCTGTATTAGGAGGACACAGCTCTTGGCATACACAAAACCAAGTGTATTTACTGTAAGTGAGAAAACTTGAATGCTCTGACCAAGGCAAAAGTACTTTCTGCATAGAAAGATAAGCTATTTGTATTTGAAAATTCCTATTATCTCTCCCTATCTTTATAAAATTACTTCTACACCCAAAAGCAGAGATTTGCCATTTCCTGGTATTTGTGGTCCCCATGCCTTGCACTGAACGACCCCACACTTACAGGCATTCTGCTAATCTACTTAAGCCATTGTCCTAAGCATTTATTAGGGGTTCCATGCAACTGGAGCCACACTCACTGACGCACCTCAGCCTACAGTTGGACCCCACTCTAATGCGCTGCCGAGTTGCTCTCTCGGGGATGCGGGTGGGTTTTTACACGCTGACCATCAAGCCACACGAGCCCTCTTTCCCCGGAGTACTCTCAAGTCTGGCGTGCTTGAATCACACCTACAAAAACTTGGAACCGTTCCGACCATTCGCCAGTATACTTAAATTGGACAATTCGACAAAAAAGTCCCTTGACTGAAACAATATAGCGAATAGAAAAGGGGAAAAAACCCCAAAAACATATATATATATAGATATATAAAAAGCTAGAGGTAGAGGTTTTATTTGCCTAGCTAACTACGTATCGCAGTACTCTGAACTCAGGTCAAGCCGCTGAGGTTCAGCGAAGGACAGTCCCATGGGGCGGGCGGGCTTCGGGGAGCGCACGACACGCGGTGCCGCCGCTGCTGCTGCATCCCCGCTCGCACCGGGCATCACGTGCGGCGGCCCCAAGGCTCCCCGGCCGCCGAGCCGGTCACGGGACCGCCCAACTCCCGACCGTACTGTTTGTCATCCC